>JAMPIV010001360.1:0-534077 GCA_024509875.1 Oreohelix idahoensis
ACAACATAGCTTGAAAAAAACAAAACCAGTATTACCTCATATTACTACTACACAACTGACACACATAGGATAATATTAATAAAATATGTCACTACAAGATTCATATTGATAAATTCTGTACATATAACTTGTAATTAAAATTGATTGTGATTCCTGGTTCACTTTGTATTTGAATCAGGGCACATATATATTAGTGACAGTACTTAATACATATTTATATTGAAAAATTACCAGTGCCTCATTTAAGAATAGTCTTATAGAGTGTTAAATGTGTGTGAGTGTCACAGTGTTGTCACGTGTGGTGGAATAAATTAAATTGTTTATCTGTCTGTTGTTGTTGTGACTTACACTTCATCATATACATACCCTAGACATTCAATGTAGTCATCACAATATTCCAGAATAATTCTGACTGAGGTATAAATATGTGGTAGCAAGTAAGGTCATCTGTAATACACTACCCTTATTAGATACAGATACCTTCACAGCTGATCTCAGTCAGTACACTAAGTCCCCTATAAATATTTATAACATCCCACTTTACCACAATAACCCTTGTTAATTAGGTGATGCTTTGCTGTCAGGGCAGTTACATGTGTCTGTATAATGTTGTAAGAATGAAGCCATATGTCTTAATAATGCTGCCAATGTGAAGTCAAGTGTCTGAATAATTTTGTCGGTGCGATGTCAAGTGTCTGAGTAAAGTAGTGATGCCACTGTGTGGTCAGATGTCTGACTACTGCTGTCAATGCGATGTCAGGTGTCTGACTTAAGCTGCAAGTATGACATTAAATGTCTTTTTTACTGATAACTGCTTGTAGATGGCGGCACTGCCACGAAACACTCGTGTCTTTATTTCTCTCTCCAATGGTTTGGTCATTTTAAATTCAGATTATAATATATCATATTTCTTCGCAGTACGTATCTTCTGCGTTTAAACGCATTGTCTTTCGTCTACCGACCTTATTAGCTTCTTCTTTCATTATGCTTTTATCAAATCGTATTTATTTCAGCTATCTAAGAGATTTAATTTATTTCTTCTGTGGTGTTGCACGTTGTTTCTTAATTAACTGCACGTCTATAATAATACATAATTGTCTTTGCATCAAATGTAGGCTTTTGCGGTACCCAAAATAGAAAAAATACTCGGTAGAATCTTAGACCTTTAAGCAAATGTCATATTTGCTGTTGCATTTGAGTATAACCATTTTTACCCATTTGTCTTGCCAAGCACAAATTGGTGTGTATTGCATCATGCGATTCTAACAGTTCATTATACGATTTCACTAAAATGACTGTATCTGTCTTGCTGTAGTGGAGTATTAGTTTTTTTTTTTTTTTTTCAGAAGTAGCCTTTTTCAGAATTTTATCATACTAGCTAATAGTAATTAATTTTTGTTCAGGGGTTTCACATGTATCACCTCTGCACTTTAGGCACATAATTCTGGTTTATTCACTGGCAACTGCTCTAATTCAACCGAATTAATTCTGTCTCTGCTTGAAAGCGGCGAGCCTGGACACAAGAAGCCAAATGCTTTAGGAAAATGAAAGCGGGAGAATTATTTACAGGCACATACGTTAAAAATTAATCAGCCATGTTAAAACAAAAAGTAAATAAATTTATGTGTTAAATATTTTTGTCTTGTCATTACGTAAACTTTTAAGTGTTTCTCTTTTGTTCTTAATGAAGATTAATGTTTGTTTCCCCAGACTTTTGACCTGTTTATTGTGTTGATCTCCTTCGTGGTTGATCTGGTTTGTATGCAGATCATGCCGAGATACAAAATTCAGGACTTTGTCTTCATCCTGGCATTCCTCCTGCCGTGGAGGGTCATTCGTGTTGTCAATAGTGAGTATTTGTTCAGACAGAAGCATCCAGACATTACAGTTAGAAAATAAGCACATTGTAATGGAATACACGGGCGGATTTATTGTAGATGGTGGTGGAGCAAGAGATGAAGACGCTGGCGATGGATAGGACACACACTGGGGAAACTTGATAGCATTACAAGGCAGTTCTTGTTCCGGAAATCTCAGAGTGAAAATAGTAGAGGTAGACCGAAGAACACACGAAGAAGAAAACTGAAGACAAACAGGAAAAAAAATGAGAAAGGCATTGAAAAAGCTTGGTTTGATGGAACGCTACAAGAGGACGACATGTGTTTCTTGAAGGTTTATGCCCTTCGGGGGATCTAAAGGTTAATGATTTTATTGTCTAATTGAAAGGTAAGAAACTGGTCATGCACAGGTTATCTTCTGAGACCTTTTTTTACAGCATCAGACGAGACTGAACGTGAATTCACAGAGAAGAAGATGCAAACAATGTCAACAATTCACGAGGGTATAGAGATAAGACAAACAACCAGTGAAACAAATATACGGAAATTAAACAATATAACAATGCACAATCCTAGAGACGCAGGCCACAACTAATCAAACACACACGTTTATAGAGTGAAAAAAATGCAATTTAGGTAGATACGCATTCAGACAATCCTATATATGAAATCCCAACTTTTTCTGTCAGTGCGCAACGCTACGAGATGCAACTTTGGTTGAAAGTTAGACATTAATTGTATTGTTTCCCTTAAATGTAATAGTAACACTTACCAAAGGAGAATGCGCAAATGACGGTGTGCATGAACAGTTTGATTATACTGTATGGAAAGAATCAACAACACAACTGATAAACAGTACATGAACTGGAGACAGGAAGATGCGGAGATCCTTGATTTAAGTTGTGCCAGATTAAAACAACAGAAAATCAAGATGCTCTTCTGTCATGTTCAGACTTTTAATAGCAGATGTAAAACAAATATTGTGTTGTTGTTTTTTTAATACTTTTGAATAAGTAAATTGCCGTTAGGTATTAGTACTTTTGAATTTAATTCCCGTCTTATGGCGGGCTTTTACACTAGTTTAGTAATAAACAACTTAGGAAAACAGAGACAATAAGTAGAGTTACATGTTAGGAAAATCCAGATGGCAAGATGATATGTAGGGTTAACAACCACAATATCAACGTCATCGTAGGGTGTTCACGATACGGGTCAGAAACATGGGCACATCTAAACTACGGAAATACATACTAATGACGTGTCAAATGAAAAGAGGGGAAACTTAGGTACCTTCTATCCCTTTTATTCCGAACATGGCCAACTAATAGTATGATTGGACTAAACAAATGACTGCCACCATCGTAAATATCCTTGAATACAGGTGTAATATCAACAATCTTCACGGCCTCGACCTACCACAACTCATCGTATCAGAAATTGAGGCAAACTACTCGTACAATGCGAAATAAGATAGTACTCATAACCTTAGAAAAGGACCTAACATAGGTCGCTGCCTGAACACGCTGAACACAATCTGTCCTATACAGAAAACTTAAGCACAAGCCATTAACTAAATGGCAAAAGGCAACTGTCTCACCGTTGTCCTTCCATACGGTATGAAGATACCGGCTATTCGAAAATGCCTCTTCGAGGCGGCTGTCAAGACTCAAGTGAATAATCGCTTCTCTTTCCCACCAAAATCATATGATCACGTGATATCACGAGACCAGTCATCCATAGGTCGACTTAAAATCGTTCACCCGCAAAATCTTGAACCAGTGCTCCAGACAGAGAAGTTAAGTCACGGCAATTATAAACATACCGTGACACCAGACCTACCAGATAGTGAAACACACAAAGAAACGAGACACACCAGCGATTAAGACAATTGACAAAACATAACGAATTAAACTCAAAGAAATAGAGAGTCAACAATTCATGATAAACTGGGACAAAAAAACCAGTAGAAGAAATGACGAAATCGAGATAAATTTTTAGTAAAACACTGAAATAAAACAGCTTCCCTAACACACATACAAAGCTGGACACAACTAAATGAAAACACAGGTTTATAAAACAAACCAAAGGTCAGCGTGGTGGAAAGACATCTGCTACTTACAAACAAGTGGACACAGAATATACAGTGACTGCCCATAGATAATGTCTCAGTCTGCCGTTTATAACGAAACGTAATAAGTGAGTTTAGGTTAATTTTTATGGAAATAAATATTACTTTTATACAGCTAACTACAGTTATGAAAAAGATGAACTTAGAAATAGGTGGAGATGAAGGTCATGTTGAAATTAATAATGCTGCTTCTAACCAAGTTTGTGAGAATGGATAATTTTATAGTTCTCTCTTAGTTTCCATGAGCGGATGGCAGAGGACAATAGAGCTTGGCATGAATTACGTGAAGGTAGATGCTGTGTAGTATCTGGGGATCTCCGAAGGAACAACCAAAGAATAGGACTACAGAACCTCAGTCATGTCACATAAGACGACTAATAAGACATCGTGCTTGGGGCTGGCAACCGTATCATGTAAAAGAAACTGTCACAGAAAACCCCCCGCTGCAAGTGAAATTAGCTCCTTCCTGCAAGTGGGCTAACTGCAGCTGAGGAGGCGTCTTGCTCCATAATTAGCTCAAAGAAAAATGGTGGATACGCTCCTTGAGGAGTTGAAAGGTAATGATGATGTTGAAGTTCTTATAATTTAGTGGTACATTTCCTGCTGTAAAATAATTCATCGAACTCTCCGAAGACGGCGAGTATCTGCCTGAATGGCGAGAGGACACCTGTCAGCGTACAGGGAAAATAGAATACTCACGTACAATCAGTCTCAGGTTAGACATACTAACCTGAGATTTCGCCTCGAGTAATAGCGGGCGTACGTTTAAAAAAAAAAAAAAGTCATTGAAATGTGAGGACTGCACCTCGTAGGTAGTAATTATTCGAGATGATAATACAGGTCGTTAAATTCAGACAGTTAGAGATATTCTTGTATAAACTGCTGTTGGTTGTTACTGTTATGTTGAAGATACTACAGGGTGATTGACAAGTTACTTCCTATTTTTTTTTAAATTGTATATCATCACTTGTATCTATACATGAAACAAATATCAAACTATTTTAGCAATTCCTACCATTTGACAAATACGATTTCCTCCCATTTGTTTAAGGTTTTTACTTTGCAGAAATTAAATGAAACAAAATGAAATCTAAAATGGCCTAATAAAGTGAGATTACAATAAATAGTATCAATCGGTTTCTGCTATGAAATCATGCGTGGAACAGACCTGATCCCACGATAGCTGTATGGTAAGTGACAAAGCATTTTATGTAATACAATTGCAGTTAATTATCTTTATTTTGGTGTTTGTTTCATATAAATTACTTAGATAGGACAGAAGAAATAACAGTTTTAAAATAGCAAGTGACTTTCTTATAACATTGTGTCTTACGCGAAAGTTACCTTTTTTTGTGTGTGCAGGTCTTGTTGTTGCGGTTCTGGACCATGAACATTTCCGTCTGAAGCTCATCTACGGGAGAAAGAAGAAAATTGTTAACAGTTTAAGGGAATCTGAAATTAAACTGCAGTTGTTCAGGGTAAGTCACTGTGATGAGAAGAGCAATTAGTTCACTAACGCGGAAACTGATGATATAGTAATAAATATTATAAATATATTTATATTAAGACACAACAGTTCTTGTTTGAGAAGGACGTTCAAATACTGGTTGGAACTTTCCACGAGACGATACCACGCAGTGCTAGGAGAAATGGGCCCATAAAGAAGTTCTTAGAGATGTAACAAATGAGTAAACAATTTGAATTCATAATTTTGTAGATTCATTTTTAAAAGTTATAAAAATATGTTCAAAATCCAATCGGATCCGACAGTCATGAATGAGACGGGAAAAGTTGAGAAGACTGTTACAGTTTCTAACTACCACCCAAATCGCAAAAGAGCACGTGTTGCTATTAAAAAGTTAATATAGTATATCACAGAGTGCCCCATAAGTCTGGCATCATTAGAATAATGCACTATTAACGCAAGTAACACCTTTACTCCTGACAGCATTTACCGTGTGATCTTTCTAACTGGATTTCACGACTGGATTGGCGCATTACAAAAAATGGTGGTCACATTGAAAACGTTTTGTGTGTAAATATGTGAGCAAGTTCTGTATTGTCCTATTTTAGTACCTTTCCTACGATGTAGGACTTAAGGGACATATATATATATATATATATATATATATATATATATATATATATATATATATATATATATATATATATATATATATATATATATATATATATATATATCCAGGTTTTCAGTGTCAATAGACTGTGTCTCGTTTGTTGTTGAACTTGTTGCTTTTAATTATTCGGATATCACAAACACACGCAAACACACACGATGTTCCAACAAAGTCATTATGACAAATATATATTTTTACTTTTCATTCATGTGTTTAAGTGAATATGTGAATCCGCATAACGTTTGCATACACGTCTATCTGTAAATCTAAACTAAAGCAGTTTAGTGTGCTTTATGAATTTATAAATAAACGGGCGTATGGACCTGAATGTACATTCTGTCAGAAGTATCGACACCCAATAAGTGAATCATCGCTTCTTGTTGTTCTTGCAGGCTCAGTGTAACGCCCTAAAACGGCTTTGTTTCAACGAAGGTATCGACGAATCTAAGATAGATCAGATACTCATGGTGGAGGAGTGTGTTGTTAGTAAGTATTTCATACTTAAGTTTTATAATTACAAGAAGAATATCTATGTATTTGTTGATGTTATCTTCATTTCTGGACGTTATTGTCCCAAGCCAGAGTTCGCGACCCCAACGAGGGTTGTTTTTGTTGTTAGTGATCCATCGGCGCTTGGGATCTCGCCCTTAGGCCCAAATGCCATGTAATGATATCTGCATGTTTTCGCAAGGTGCTCCACCCATCCGGCCTAGGAGGAAAGAGCACCCTCCTAACATCATCGAGTACCGGGCAACCAAATAGGCGGCGGCAAACAGCCCCGTAGGGGCAGTTAAATAGCTGGCACCCTGGAGAGTGCCGCGGTTGGACTCCGCCCAAGTGAGTACATGTCGAGTGGTACATGTGATCTGAACCGATGGTCGACAGTTTATTTCTGAGCATCGCAGGAAACATAAAATAGAACTTGCTCATAACCCTTTGAGCACCAATCTAGTTGTTAAAAATATCTTTATTAATGTTTGTCAATTATCTGTTATCCTGCTAATGTACGCAAGCATTTGACCTTCTGTATGAAGCACCCTAATGTTTAAATTTTTGCTGTAAAGCCTATGCTTGTAACATAATATACTGGTCCCCAGTTCTGGCTGTGGTGATGATTTTCTTTTTCAAGGAAACGATCTTAATGGTGTATACATTTGTTTGTAGTCTCAGTGTTTTATTTTTTTTAAAGCTGTACATTGTTATGTTTTTAAAGTGAGTGACGTTATCTAAGGTTTAGTAATTAATAAATATAAATGGGTTTGTTGCAGACACTCGTGAGAGATAAATAAGTAGAAAACTGGACAAGAGAAAGACAACAGAAGTGATATGCTTACCGGGGAATTGAACCTTAGACCATCCACACCGGCGCCATCGTCTCCCTTTGGGAATGAATCTTAACTAGCCCCCATTAGTGCCCTGTATATAGAAAGTGACGACAACTAAGGTTCGACCGAAAATGGCGGCCAAACCCGTATCGCCGGAAAAAGGACCCAATCGCGACTTTAAAAATTAGCTACAAATACAGTAGCACATATTTGTATCTAAGGTCCTTTTCCCAGCGATATGGGTTCAGCACCCGTATCGCTGGAAAAAGGACCTTAGATACAAATATGTGCTACTGTATTTGTAGCTTTTTAAAGTCGCAATTGGGGCCTTTTTCCGGCGATACGGGTTTGGCCGCCATTTTCGGTCGAACCTTAGTTGTCGTCACTCTCTACATTAGCCCCCATGGGATGTGGATTCGGAGTCGTGGAATCGGTCGTTCTTTTAGTGGAGTCGAAGCCGGTAACAAATGTCCAGACTCCGACTACGAATTTTATGCCATTTAAGTAGTAAAAGTTGTCGAACTTTTAAAATTTCAGGAGTCGGAAAAATGTTTGTGGCTGACTCCACAACTCTGCTAACCACACTGTCAACTCAGTACCAAGGTGGTTAAATTCCTACGAGTGCCCGCAGTCTATCCATTTATGTTAATTTGTTACTTACCTGGTTTTGCCTCTATATGTCTTTCTATGTTCATACATAAATTTTGTAAAGCATTAGAAATAATGAGAGTTAATTTACCTTGTGTACATTTTATTCTTGTTTCGCAGGCGACAATTTGTCAAAGCCGTGCAGGGACCCGGTTAAAAAGGTCACAATAGTGTCGCAGTAGTTGCCCTTAATTATGCTCCTCATGCTAATACAGTAGGGTTAATAGGCCATATGTTTAGTACTGCACACACACCTCAGCGCTTGGAAGCTTTCACAGCTTTGTTTTAATACTGTTGTAGCTAGTAGCTAGCTGGATATGTACACCATGAAAAGATAGTACTATCTTTGGTAACAGAGACTACATTGTTCGAAACACTTTTAATGAAGAATTTATACGTCGTTTTTTTTTTTTCCAAAAAGAACAACAACAACCAAAAAGTTACAGACTTTCATAAATGGGTGCTTGCGTAGAATAGAAGGATTGAATTGGTATGGCAAGGTCACCTATCTGAAACTGGGGACAAGAACCAGACAAGTGCCAGTGAAACAAGAGCTGAGAAAAAGACGCTGGCGATGGCTAGGACACACACTGAGGAAACCTGTTGATAGCATTACAAGGCAGTCCTTGTTCTGGAACCCCCAGGGCAAGAGAGGCAGAGGTAGACCATGAAACACATGGAGAAGAGAACTGGAAACAGAAGTGAAAATGACGAGGAAGACCTAGAAAAAACTTGAACTGATGACACGTGACATGAAGACTTGGCATGTGTTTGTTGAAGACCTATGGTCCTAGGGACCCCCTTATGTAGCATGAAACCATCAACCCTGTTTAGATCCCGAGGGTCTACGAGGCGATAAAGAAAGAGTCGGACTCTTGCTTCTTCAGACTTCGTGGTAAGAGACGACTAGTACAAGGTTTGACATGAGGCTGGCAACATTTTAAAGTCAAACGAATAGCTACAAAAACCACTGCTACCAGAGCATTTACATGCTTTGGGGCAGGCTTCCTGCCAGAGCATCAGCTGCAGCAATAGTTCCATGCTCCATGTTCCATGCTCCATGCACTATGTTCCATACTCCATGCTCCATGTTCCACGCTCCATGCACTATGTTCCATACTCCATGCTCCATGCTCTATACTCCTTGTTTCATGTTCCATGCCCCATGCTCCATGCCCCATGTTCCATGTTCCTTGCTCCATACTCCATGCTCCTATTCCATGCTCCATACTCCTTGTTTCATATTCCATGTTCCTTGCTCCATACTCCATGTTCCATGTTACATGCTCCATGCTCTATGCCTCATGTTCCATGCTCCATGCTCCATATTCCATGTTCCATGCTCCATGTTCCAAACTCCATGTTCCATGCTCCATACTCCATGCCCCATGCTCCATGCTTCATGTAAAAGTTTATTTACAATTGTTAATTGGTAAATTCAGTTCTCTATATGTGTCCATTAATTGTATGCTATAAAAGTATTTTCTCTCTGCTATAACAGTATTTTCTCTCTATAACAATATTTTCTCTCTGCTATAACAGAATTTTCTCTCTGCTATAACAGTATTTTATCTCTGCTATAAAAGTATTTTCTCTCTGCTATAACAGTATTTTCTCTCTGTGTAACAGTATTTTCTCTCTGCTATAACAGTATTTTCTCTCTGCTATAACAATATTTTCTCTCTGGGATTTACTGGAGAGACACAGCCTCACTCATTTTACAGCTCTTTATAGTTTTTAAATCGTCAGATTAGCCAAGCAGTTAGAGTGCTCGCCTCTGCCAGCAAAGCTACCATTGTCCGGGTTCGAACCCTGATAGCGTCACGCTCCAGTCTACGCAGCTGAAAATGTGTGTGCCTCGCTCTTCTCTTGACTTAGGGAAGGCAAAGGCAGCAAGGAAGAGATGTGGTCACCCGAGCTCATAAAATCTGGACCTCGCATTACGAAGTCTCTAACACAACACTCCTCTATGGCAGTACGCTATGGGATTACCTTTATCTTTAAGAAAAATGATAAGCATTTAGCTTAGTTCTTTTGTCTTTTATTTTCGTTATTTTTGTCCCTAATGATGAACTTGTGTTGTTACGTAGATCACAATCTTGCCCCTGAGTCCTAGTTACACATACACCCTTTATGTTCGTCAGTCTCCACCTTGCTATAGCTATGACATTCTTCTTCTTGTCATTTTGGCTTCTTGTAGAGCATGGAACCACTCCTGCAAATGGTCCTCCTTGCTTAAAACCAGCACCTATGATTTTACAGTGGTAGTGTCTGCAGTAATATGTTTAACATGAGGAAGACAGCCCAATTCATTATGAAATTACGCCAGTCAAAACTCAGCGTTTTTTTAACTTAACTATCAACATAAAAGACCTTCTGTCCCCAAGAGTTTGTCTACGGAGTGCAACAAATTCCATCAATAGTCGTTAATTAGGTTTTAAAGTTGAAGTTTGAAGTTTTATGGTAAAAAGTTTTTTTAAGGGATGGGGTAACCAGCCCCATTCCCAACCCTCCTTAGTCGCTTTTTACGACATGCATGGTAGGGTACAGTGTTACTATTCTTTGCTCCCCTTTCGGGCCACGGTAACACACGGATGCCCAGATATTAATATAACAACGAAAACAAAGACCAAGAATTTACATACATTCATAAAAAGATGTTTGCGTAGACCGTAGAATAATTGTATTGAAATGATACTACAATATCACTAGTGTAGAAACACTGATGATGAATAACACACACACACACACAGACGGAACGTGCCGATAGCATTACTAGGCAGTCTTTGTTCTGGAATCTCCAGGTTAAAAGAAGCATATATAGACCGAAAAACAGACGAGAAGAGAACTGGAGACATTCATAATGATGAGGATGACACAGAAAGACCTTGTGGTGATGGCGCGCGACAAGAGAGCTTGAGCTACCTTTGATTAAGACCCATGCTTCTTGGTAGCTGTGATGATGATGATGATGATGATTATGATGATGATGATGATGATGAATGCTATTAATATATCATTAAATACTGTTGACATAGCAATGGTGAATAGTTTATACTCACTCGGTTTGGAGGTGGTCTTGAAAAATATTTAAGTCTGAAAGTATACTTTTTTCCCCCAGTGTGTTCATTTAAGTGGGATAACGAGAAAGTAAGAGTTAGGTAACGCGTATTTCCGAATTCTTAAAAATGTCAAGGCGATGCATAAACCATTTGAACATCTGTCAAAACAACATATACCTGAGAAATTAAAGATCGCTGGAGAATCAATCCCACAAAACCAGTCTTTTCCCAAGGGTTTTTTATATATTTATTTTTCGTACTGTCTCCCCCCGCTTAGAGCCAACCGACTAATATAGTAGAGTTAACGTCTTTATGTGATGTCGTATTTCGTGACTAGAATTATAACTTTACTTCGCGTATACTCGCAACAGGACATTTTGAGCATCTGTACAGTTAATTATCAATTCATTTATATACTGTTGTCAGATGTGTAAGCTTGCTGTCATTGCCGACATCTCCAGCACCTTTCGGAAGACAGCACTATAGTAAAACGAACGTCCTTTTCAGGGCGAACGCAGCCGTCGGAATTCACTAAAATGACTCGTACCAAGCCACAAGCGAAAAAGAGGAAAGTCTATAGAAGCCCTCAAACACTTGTCAGCAGCAGCAGAATAGAACCTGCAAAGAACAAAGAGAGTCAGCCGGGGAGCACGATTACTCCAACTACTAGCGTCGTGGCCGATCCCTTTCAGAAGCCGAACAACGCAGCCAGTGACACGAACGATGAGCAACCCAAAGCGTCGAAGGCAAAGGACAACCAGACTCCGAAGCCGGGCAAAGCAACACCACCGATAAAACAAGATGTCAAGGCGGCGGCTCCACTGTGTAGTGAACAGACAACATCTATAAATCAAGGCCACAGAACTTCATCAACAGAGGGTAACAATGCCATGAAACCCGACAAAATAAATCCATCACCAAAACAAGATATTATAGTCGAGTCTCCATCATACAGCGACCAGGCAACATCGGAAAAACGAGATCAGAGGCAGACAACCAACCAGAATGTGAATCCGTCCAGCAGACCACACACTCAAACTGAGACAGATGTCGGAAAGTGCCAGCCTTGCAAGCAGAGAAATGTTGTTTCTCACCAGACACTACAGGAGAGAACCATAAAGATCACCCAGATGTCGGGAAGTGAGGCCTCGCTCAGGGCTCTACCCGACGATAAAGTGATCGGTATCCTAGAGGCAATAACGGGCAGGAGAAGCATTAATAGAGTTGCAAGGCAAGAAAAAGGTGTTATAATATCGCTAAATAACACGGAGAAGACAAAAGAACTGATGGTCGAACTAGAGTCCGGACACAAAGAAGTCCAGCTGCCCCACCAGATGAAAGTGACTATGGAGATCTTCTAGAAGACCAAAAAGATAGTGGTAAGAGGGATCGACAATAATCGGTCTACACTATAAGTCCACAGCCGCCTGCAAACAGAAAACAAAAATATCAAAATAACACAGGTGGAAAGACTGAAGACATGGGACAAGAAGGACACAAACCTAGTTATCCTTACTATTGAAGGGACTTCAAGACCGAGACAAATAAACCTAGACGACAGATGTCGAAAAACAGAAGAGTACATCCCTCCTGTTATGCAGTGCTCAAACTGCCAGCAATTTTCACATACCAAGAAAACTTGCAGGAGAGAGACAGTTTGTCGGTACTGTGCGGGAAATCACGCATACAAAGAATGTCCTGAGGCGAAAAAAGATACCAACTATAAAGAACGCAACTCCAACAGAACCTGAGCAAACTGTCTCGGGAACCACGGGGCAAGATACCGTGGATGTCCGATCTTCTATAAGACAAAGGCCATACTGAAGGAATCGGTAACAAAAAACATCTCCTTCAGAGAAGCAAGAAACCGAGTGGCTTCAGGCGACACTGTCAAACAGGCCCTGTCCGACTAGTCGGCAGGCGGCCAGTGGTTCTCGCAAGAATAAAATCGCCGGGGCCGCCGGGATCCGCTCTGCACAGAGCGCTGTCTCCCTCCCCGCGCGAGCGACGAAATGCTCTGTTCAGACAGTTATATGGTTGATCCTGCCAGTAGTCATATGCTTGTCTCCCACTTCGACGACCGTTGCCTCAATTGGCTGTGCGTGGTTCCCGGAATCGGGGGCCTCCCAGTTCCGAGGCACAGTTCCGTCTCCGTTGTCGCTCACTGGTGCAGTCACCTCACTGAACTATCGTATGGACATGAGGTATAGTATACTATATAGGCGTGAGGTGGCAGGGAAGCAAACCCGTAAAAATTGCTTGCTGAAATCGGATGTGTCGGGCCGAAAGGCGCAGATATCGCAGCTTAGCTGTAAACCACGACACAACGTAAATACCGCTCAAATTGGCCAGAGTTCTGAGAGATGGCTGAGCGAACGCAAACAACAACAACAAACAGGAACAGCACACAAGAGCCCAGCTGGTAAAACTTACCACAGAGATGCGAGACATAAAACAACAACTCAAAGTCGAGACGAACAAGCAACACAACGAAGACTCAGATGCCATAAGAGACGAAACAATAGGAGCCTTACAGAGCGCCCAGGCAATGTTACAGGAAATGAAATCCATCAAACACGAGATAGAAGTCGACATCGCCAAACTCACAGAGCTAAAGGAAGAGAACGAAGAAATCTTCAAAAGAATTGAAACAGAGAGAAGGATCGCTGAGGATATCCTTACAAAAAGTAGAGAGCAAAACAAAGAAACTAAAGACAAAATAATAACCGAAATCGTAGAAGTACTAACAAGACATCAAGAAAGAAGAAAAGAAGCGGAACACCAAATAATCATCAAAACCATAATGGGCTTCTTACCAAAGATAATAGCAACAGCCATAGAACAACACGTAGGCAAAACAGACAACGAATAGTAGAGACCGAACAGACAGCCAGTGGTCCTTTTCAGGACCAATCACCTCCAGAACTAGGAACGTGATACCAGCACAGACATTAACACCCTATATACCCAAATATAACCTTTTGTAACCCGTAAGGCAGGATATGAACACCATGAGAACGCCACGACACCATAAACAGACAAGCAACTAAGAGGTATCCAGACAGTCAGCTAGTGGTCCTTTTTAGGACCAGTCCTTTTCAGGACTAACAACCGGCTAGCACCGAAGAAACTAAATACAATATATACCCCAATTATAACCAACTTTCAGGTTGAACAGGGTATAACAGCAACATAGTAGACAAAGGAACGAACGAACGAACGTAAGCTTGCTGTTATCAGGTATTCTAAATACCGACGTTACTGGGTCATAATGGTGGCGAGATGGGTGGTGGATAGTCAAGAAGTTCCCAGATATAGAGAAGAGAGCTGGTGAACTAGAGGTAGGGAAGGTACAGGACAGATTAGATATTTGACCACACAGATTTAGATGGTAGCTGTAGAATAGAGCTGGGAAGTAAGTTATCCTCTGGCTAGATCTTTCCTATGCTCCAAGGGTGTCTTTTGTAGGAAGTGATGTGATTGCAGCTCGTGAATTATTCCCTTACTTACTTACTTAGTCGTTCCCCTTCTACCATGAGGTGTAGAGGTTTGGAAGAGAGAGCGCCAGACTATCCTATCGGCTGTCTTCCTCCTGGCCTGGTTCCATTCTAGTCCTCGATCCTTCAAAGATTGTCTAATGTTGTCCTCCCAGCGGACTCTGGGTCGTCCTCGGGGTCTGGATCCTTGGCTCTTTGTTTCCCATGCTTGTCGTGGTATCCGATCTTCTCCCATTCTGCAGACATGGCCAAACCATCTTAATTGGGTCTGTTCTACTTGGGTCTGCAGGGGGTGATTGATCTATCAATTTAAATATTAATAATTAATTTTTGAATTCACATAACCACACACAAAAATAAATAAATAAATAAAATAAAAAAATTAAACCAAATTGTAGGCTAACTAAAATTTAAAAAAAAAAATCAAATTTATAGAAATTACTCAATACATTTTAATAATGAATATGTGTATATATGTAATATCTAAAGTAAAAAATGTCAGATGGTTATATTGTACACGTAATAATTCACAAGCTGGAAAATGAATAAATTGTCTGATTGTCCTTGTACATCATTTAGAACAAAGTCTGGCCTGGGTGACTTTTGGTGGGCTTCTCATATCCGTTATACTTATCTAGTGGATAAAGCTTTAAGAGTCAATTCTGGAGCTGGATTTTGCTTGACCTGCCGTGTGACCTCATTCACTGGTCGCGAAGTCGCTATGCTTCTGCTAGGCATTCAGTGTTGGAAGTTGGCTCATACATTGCAGTATGTCACTTATTTCACACAAACTCGTTGTACTAATTTCACTAATATCTGAACCTGCAACATATGAACAAGGCTATGGTATCTTATGTTTACAACTGAGATGCCCCTCCAGTAAAGCCCGGCCACTAGAATCCTCATTTGACAACACTGTCATAGGGCTGTTATGTCATTCAAGGAAGTATGTCATACAAACAATACAATTCACTGAAGGGTTATTTACATCATGAAAAAAATGTTTTCTAAGTACTCTCTGCCAATTTTACTTTGGCCTTTAGTTCTGCCAAAGCTGTTTCCCTTTTCTAAATGACTCTTGCAAAAGACAGCTTTTAAAAGCCCAACCCTAAAAAAGGACTGTAACCATTTATTGCTAGCATAGCGAAATACTGCAAAGGACTAGCTGAGTCAATGCTGTTGAGGATTGTTGAGGTCATAATATAGTGGAAGACCAACTTCACTTTGAGGGTATCAAGATACTGCACAAGCATGTAAATATGTGTCAATCATTAGAGTAATTTTAAGTATTACATCAATTTACGTGACTTGTATTTTATGAACTTACCGATCTATATATTTATAGACATGACACTAAGATATTTTATAAACATAACGATCTTCACATTTATAGACATACCCTCATACACAAATTCACTTCGAGGACTGTGGCTGGTAATTTACGGCTGTGGCTTGAGCTTGTCACAATAATTTCGTAGTAAGTCCGCCTGGTGTCTTCTCGGCGGTAGAATCTTGATGTGAATTTGAGATGTGGTTGAACTGTGTCTTCACGAGCTATACATATGCTGGTTTTCAGTCAATATGACTTCATTGAGCTTGTGTATGATTAGATCTCCCTCTCTCAATTTTGTGGCCGTGCATGTTGATGTAGTGTTCGTATAGCGATTCAGATCACTGCCCTAACCAGTAGCAGTGGTTGTATGGTAATAAGAAAACTTCCTTCTCCTAAAAGACTGTACATTCCTCATACAAACAGTTGATCATCGATTTCAAGAGGACAGCAGTAAAATATTCAACGTCGAACTTTATTTACATAAGATAGCAAATGTTAATAAAATGATGCGCCCAACCTTCCTCTTCAGGTGGGCCGACTTGTACAACAAAATTTCAGTTGATAATAATCTCAGTATCACTCTATCTCTCTCTGTAGTGGGTTTGATGGTATTGTATGGTGGTGATATTTCTAAGTGTGATGCATGAGGTCAGCTGTGAAGGCTCCTGAGATAAAATGTAGCTGTGAATTGTCAGAAGGCCCTTCTTGCTACCACTACGACCTCACACCTATCTTTTTTTACTAATGAATGTGGCTACGTTAAATGTCTAGGGTAATGATATGTAATGTGTTGTGGTAGTTTACAGACACACACACAGATATTTACTAAGTCTAATAATATTAATAAAATGTTATAATACACGGAACTAACTCAGTTGTGTAAAATTTTGATAGTAATTTTCTTACATTTATTTGTTCTGGACCAAGGTTTTATTTTGGCCAGAACATATGAAAGGTTTATCAATTATGAAAGAAATGCATGAATATTGCATAATAAATGCAAGGTGTGTACATATATATGTTACTAGACTAGTTAATATTATTATTGTTTACAGTATTAATCTATGTGGGAGAACAGTTAATGGATGTGCTGTTGGGGTGGCGTCATCACTCCCTGTCTATGGCGATTACACATTGTCCAGTTAATTGATGGAAATTTTATGGGTGTGTTAGGAAATAAGTTGAGTTGGTGAACTCTCAGCAGACCAGGCGCTCACGTAACTTGAAGGTGTAGCTCTGGTGCTGAGATCTGGTGGCCCTACCTCTCCGTGCTTGGGGGCAATATCAGAAGTCTGGTGGCCCCACCTCTTCGTGCTTGGGGTAATATCAGAAATATGGTGGCCCCACCTCTCCGTGCTTGGGGACTATAATAGGCTGCTCTGACCAAATATTACTGCACGGGTCCACTCTGGTAAAATTCAACAACTCATTTGACACCGCATTGGTGCCAACTGAAACTCGCAGCTCTGCAATCAAAGTATTAGTCATGTGTCAGAATTCCATCCTCTAACCATTTCTGGACACTACACTACACAACAACAACACCACATAGACGGGTCAGATCTTTCTGACCAAACAACACATCTTACCAAGTTGGTTTCACATAGGATAAGTTCTCCCAGACTACAGATTCTGAAATATGTTCATTAGTTTCCTGCCATAAAATATGATAGGTGATATGTTTCACTGATCTCAACACTTGATCTGTCCTTCCTAATCCTTGCTGGAGTTTATGTATTTTATTTGTCTCTAGACCCTGAACTGGGGCGGGGGGTCTAGAGCGAACCCTTACTTGTTGTAAGGAACAGATTATGCTATTGCAGTATCAAATCACTCGAAACCTTAAACAAATATTAAAATGTACAAAGAAATAATTTCAGTCTTACCAGAATTATGAATATAGTACACAGTTAAATAAATGCTAGCAAAACTCAGCTGAGCTGCTGGCCTTATGATGGCGTCCCTCTAAATATTTCAATAGCTTCTGGGAATTACACCACTTAATAATTCACTGTGTCTACAAGGACAACTAATACTGAATGGCACAAAATGCGCGTCTGAGCGCCGATAATATCTTCATCTAGGGCCAATCACAGCCTTTTCTTTTTTCAAATTCAAATATCCTACCAAAAGTCATTTCAGTCAGACCTCAGTCAAGTATGCCTTATTGTCTGTTGGTCCGTCCGTCTCTACTTGCGTTTCACAAAAAAACACACTTGTTTATTGAACCAACCCTGCCTTCCCCTACACAATTTCGCCTTTAAAGTTATTTTTAGCCACAATTCACCATCCCACCCCGTCTCTTCATTCCACTAGATTTTAGCACTTGCGTCTTCAAGTCTAACAATTTAATTTCCATGGCGGGTGATGACCCGCGGCGTGGGCGATCATGTATTCTAGCAGCTTACGCATTAGTTTTATCCCTACGTTGTATCATTGGAGATATTTTAACGTTGTATCATTGTTAATTTTGTGACACATCTCCCCACTTGAAAACATGCCTACGGCAAGTTCTAAAACCAGTGATACACATAGATAAAATCTCTCCTTACGCCTGCCATTACTCTAATTTTGATCACAGGGGTGCCGACTGAGGAAATCTGCACCGACATTCAATTTGCCTTGGATATATTGGATACTAAACTGATAAGGTTGAAGCAATAAAGACCACCTCAGCAATCTTGCGTTTTCATGCTTAGCCTGAGATAAGAATACGAGAGGCTGATGGTCCGTCTCGACCACAAAAGTCCTACCATACAGATAGATTTGAAACTTCTTTATTGCCCAGATTAACGCTAAACATTCTTTTTCGCTTGTGGAGTATCCTTGTTCCGCCTTATTCAATTTGCGGCTTGCATAAGCGACTGGTTTCAGTTCCCCATCAGGTGAAGATGATCTTTGCAACAAAGCCGCTCCGAGTCCTACATTACTTGCATCGGTTCTTAAGACAAAGTCCTGTGTCAAATCAGGCAGTTTGAGAATAGGCTTGCTAGTGAGTTTTTCCTTTAAGTCTTGGAACGCTAATTCACTTTGCGCAGTCCAAATAATTTTATCTGGAAGTCCCTTGCGAGTCAGATCAGTCAGAGGAGCACAAATAGAGTTAAAATCTTTGATGTATTTTTGATAAAATCCGCATAACGACACGAATGATCGCACGTCCTTTTTTGTTTGTGGTCTAGGTGCTCTCTGCAGTTTTTCCAAGTTCTTGGGATCAGGGGTCATATTACCCTGATATACAGTGTGTCCCAAGAATTCCAACTCTTTGCATCCAATACAACATTTTGTTGGCCTAGCAGTTAAGTTCGCCTCCCTAAGCCTATTAAATAACATTTCTAGAGCTTCAATGTGTTCTTCAAATGTCTCTGTGGCGACGAGAATATCATCCATGAAATTCGTGATACATGGGTTATTCAGGGGATCCAACAATTTGCGCATCATCCTTGAAAATACACTCGGAGCATTTTTCAGTCCGAATGGTAGCATATTGAATTCATAATGTCCATCCGAAGTGCTAAAAGCCAAATAAGGTCTCACTTCAGGCTTCACTGGGATCTGGTAATAGCCTTTACTAAGATCCACCTTTGAAAAGTATTTTGCCTTGTTCAGTCTGGCAAATAACTGTTTTGTGTCTGGTAATGGATCCACTTGTCCTTCTGTGACAGCATTCAGTTTCCTGTAATCTATGCACAGTCTGTGTTCCCCAGACGGTTTTCTCAACAAAACGACACTAGAACTAAAAGATGATTCACTGTGTGAAATAATCCCCTCCTTCAACAAATAATCTATTTCTTCCTTCAATGCCTTCTCCTTCGCGAACGGAATAGAATAGGCTCTCATACAGATTGGGTTTGAGTCTACCAGTTTCATGTCATACTGTAGCAAATTTGTATGGCCTGGTTTATCTGTTAATACATCTGTATGTTCCTCCAGAACCTGTTGAACTCTCTCCCTCTGGTTTTTAGTCAGGTGCTTACTGACTTTTACCTGTGCTGCTGTTTCACAAGGATGTAATGGGTATTCATGTGAGGTGAGTGGTTCCTTTTGCATTTGAGTTGCAATAGCTAAGGTCAGTAAGGGGGTGCTTTCCTGGAGTGGTCTGTCCAGATACTTCTTTAACAGGTTTACATGATAAACTTTCTCCTTCCCCTTTTTGTCAATTTTATAGTTTGTTCTAGACACCTTCTCTAGAACCGTATATGGACCTTGCCAACCAATTTGTAATTTATTCTGGCTTCCGGGTAGTAGAAGCAGCACCTTCTCTCCCACTGCCAGTTCTCTGTCCTTTGCCTTCCTATTAAAATATGCTGCATGTTTCTTCCTGGCTTGTTTCAAATTATCATTTGCCAGTTTCCATCCAGCTTTCAAACGAGTGGTCAGTTCGTTCACGTATTGATAAGATGAGGTAACAGTCTCTTCCGCCTTCTCATCTGTCCAGGTCCTTAATAGGGCTACATCTGGATCTTTAATTTATCATACGTATTTTTCATGGAACCCGTCTGGTCCCGTCCATTAGAAGCACTATAGTGAGGACTTTTCTTCCTAGAATCATCACTCACAAATCGACCACTACCAATTTTTTTCTTGGGTTTGTCTCCCCACTTTAGATTGCTTATGAGAGATCTTCGCTCTCTTTTCTGTTCTTCCAGTTTATATAAGTCTGACCGAGGGATTGTCATCTTATCCTGGGTAAAATTTCTTCTTTGTACTCTTCGCATAGTGGCCATGTTAATCCATTCAAGTGAAGACTGGGTGTGAAAAGGGGGCTCCCATTGCACTTTGTCTACCCGAGTATAATTAGTTTTCCTTTCAGGCCTAATTTTGCCCCGTGGCGTTTCTAGGTCCTGCACATATTTTCCCTTTGTGGGTGTTCCCTCATGAAATACGCCACATGCTTCTACAAAGTTTTCAATATCGCCATTTACGTCGGGCCAATAGTATTTTCGAGCAACTTCTTGGCAGATGGTACCGACTTTTTCATGGTCCCCATCTTTTCCAACATGTAAACTCCTTATTAAATTTGCCCTATATATCTTGGGAAGAACCAACTGTCCGTGACCAGTGGATCTAGTTCCTGTCTTCCTGTATAGCAATCTGTTCTTCCTAAAATATTCCCCCTTGCTCGGAGGTGTGTGGCATTTGGGCAATTTTTTAAAACATGGCTTGAGTGTCCTATCCTCAGCCTGCGCCTTCCTCATCTCCTCTGGATGAGCATTTATAGGTTCACCTTCTTCCTCCTTCTTCTGTGACCTGGTCTGCACTGTCGCCATGATCACAGGTTTCTCGGGATTCCCCAAGAAGACGTATCTACACCCCAATATCAGAGGGTAGATTGGTTCATCTATCACTGCTGCTCTGATTTCTCCTTCCACATAGCGAGTTTTCACCGTTATCCTTGCGATGGGAAGTGTCATGAGTGGTATGTCCTTAGTCGCCCCTTGTATTTCCACTGTTTCTGTGGTATACTGACTTGGGTCCACTAGGCTAGACTTCACAACTGAATCATAATCCAAACCTGTATCATAAAGGCACCTTATGGTGACCCCATTACAAATAACATCCTCACAAACTGGGGGGTGATAAGGTTCCTGCTGTCCCTTAGGATTAACCTTTAATCTTTGCGTCCCCGACTTCATTGCAGCAATGTTTGAAGGTTTCCTTCTACAAAATTCGGTGTTATGGGGATCTTTCTTGCACCATTTACACCATCTTTTTCCTTGGTTAAACGGTTTTCTTTCATTGAATTTTTGGTCATTGAACTGTGAGTTTCTGTCGCGATAGTCATTTCTTGGCCGCTCAAAGTTTGTCCTACCTTTATTTCCCTGCTCTCTATTATCAAATTTATTAAATTGCTGTGGAGCTTTAAAATTGTCTATGTGCTTCTTTTTAGCACCACTTACCTCTGCCTGGGCTGCCTGATACCTCTCAGCGACATTTAAAACCTCCCCCAACTTCTCTGCACCTTGTTCCATGAGAAATTTTCTCATGTCTGGAGCCATGGACTCTCTCAATTGCTCAATCATGATCATTTCTTTAAGATCTTGGGTCTTCCCCAGAGCAGTCCATTTCTCCAAATAGGTTTCTAGTCTGGCAGAGAATTGGTGGTATGTCTCCCCAGACAACAGTTTGGCATTTCTAAATTTCTTACGATAAAATTCACCATTCTTCTCGTACCTTAATAACAAAGCCTGCTTTAACATGTCATAATTGTCTTGGTCTTCTCTGTTCATTTTTGCGAAGACTTCATAAGAAGTACCTCTCAGTCCCTGTGATAGCTTTAAACTCCACCTCTCTCTCTCTAACCCATATGTAGTAGCTAATAACTCAAAACGTCCTAGGTACCCCTCTATGTCATCGTCTTTTTCAACAAAATGGTCTAAATGAAACCCCATAGCTGAGTTTGAGGCTCCCAGACTGGGCGTAGCATCTGAGGCAAAAGGGCTGGCACCATTTTCAGGAGCCTGGCCTTGTAGCTCCAGCTCCCTTAGTCGTAATTCGTGCTCCCTCTGCAACCTTCTATCTTCTGCCTCCCTTTCGGCAGTCAACCTTTTATCTTCTGCCTCCCTTTCGGCCTTTTTATCTTCTGCCTCCCTTTGCTGTCGTTTTTCTTCTGCCTCCAATGCTTTAGCCTCTTTGTCAGCCTCAATCTGCAGCCTCTTAACCTCTTCTCTTCAGCCAATTTTAGACCTCTTTTCTTCAGCTCTTTTTCTAATCTTCTTTCTTTTCAATATATTTATCACATTCAGCCGTTACATATTGAATTCAAATCTGACCATCCATTCCCATCTCCTTCGCCGTCAGCACAGCAGCTGATCTAAATTTTGCCAGCTCCGCCATACTTTTTAAACAAATCTAGCAATGTGCAAGATAAAATTTCCAACCACTAAAGTACTTCTAATTACTCTAGTCTAAAATAATTCTAATTAATTAATTAACTACCACTGGCTGTGAAGATTCACCAACTTTTATTTTCAGGGACACTTTTAATTTTAAGGGACACTTTTAATTTTTATAATGTGTTCCCCTAATCTAATTTTCCCCCAGGAGATCCTAATATACTTAATGGGCTAATTATCACGGAACAAAGAGACACCAATATATGTAGTGGATTTGATGGTATTGTATGATGGTGATATTACTAAGTGTGATGCATGAGGTCAGCTGTGAAGGCTCCTGAGATAAAATGTAGCTGTGAATTGTCAGAAGGCCCTTCTTGCTACCACTACGACCTCACACCTATCTTTTTTTTACTAATGAATGTGGCTACGTTAAATGTCTAGGGTAATGATATGTAATGTGTTGTGGTAGTTTACATACACACACACAGATATTTACTAAGTCTAATAATATTAATAAATGTTATAATACACTGAACTAACTCAAGTGTGTAAAATTTGGATAGTAATTTTCTTACATTTATTTGTTCTGAACCAAGGTTTTATTTTGGCCAGAACATATGAAAGGTTATGCAATTATGAAAGAAATGCATGAATATTACATAATAAATGCAAGGTGTGTACATATATATGTTACTAGACTAGTTAATATTATTACTGTTTATAGTAGTAATCTATTTGGGAGAACATTTAATGGATGTGCTGTTGGGGTGGCCTCATCACTCCCTGTCTATGGCGATTACACATTGTCCAGTTATTGATGGAAATTTTATGGGTGTGTTAGGAAATAAGTTGAGTTGGTGAATTCTCAGCAGACCAGGCGCTCACGTAGCTTGAAGGTGTAGCTCTGGTGCTGAGATCTGGTGGCCCCACCTCTCCGTGCTTGGGGCAATATCAGAAGTCTGGTGGCCCCACCTCTCCGTGCTTGGGGGCAATATCAGAAGTATGGTGGCCCCACCTCTCCGTGCTTGGGGCTATAATAGGCTGCTCTGACCAAATGTTACTGCACGGGTCCACTCTGGTAAAATTCAACAACTCATTTGACACCGCATTGGTGCCAACTGAAACTCACAGCTCTGCAATCAAAGTATTAGTCATGTGTCAGAATTCCATCCTCTAACCATTTCTGGACACAACACTACACAACAACAACACCACATAGACGGGTCAGATCTTTCTGACCAAACAACACATCTTACCAAGTTGGTTTCACATAGGATAAGTTCTCCCAGACTACGTATTCTGAAATATGTTCATTAGTTTCCTGCCATAGAATAGGATAGGTGATATGTTTCACTGATCTCAACACTTGATCTGTCCTTCCTAATCCTTGCTGGAGTTTATGTATTTTATTTGTCTCTAGACCCTGAACTGGGGCGGGGGGGTCTAGAGCGAACCCTTACTTGTTGTAAGGAACAGATTATGCTATTGCAGTATCAAATCACTCGAACCTTAAACAAATATTAAAATGTACAAAGAAATAATTTCAGTCTTACCAGAATTATGAATATAGAACACAGTTAATAAATGCTAGCAAAACTCAGCTGAGCTGCTGGCCTTATGATGGCGTCCCTCTAAATATTTCAATAGCTTCTGGGAATTACACCACTTAATAATTCACTGTGTCTACAAGGACAGCTAATACTGAATGGCACAAAATGCGCGTCTGAGCGCCGATAATATCTTCATCTATGGCCAATCACTGCCTTTTCTTTTTTCAAATTCAAATATCCTACCACAAAGTCATTTCAGTCATACCTCAGTCAAGTATGCCTTATTGTCTGTTGGTCCGTCCGTCTCTACTTGCGTTTCACACAAAAAACACACTTGTTTTTTGAACCAACCCTGCCTTCCCCTACACAATTTTGCCTTTAAAGTTATTTTTAGCCACAATTCTCCATCCCACCCCGTCTCTTCATTCCAACTAGATTCAAGGCCACAATTTTTTGAAAATTAGTGACATGTTTTATCTCAATGCAGACGTTCGCTGATATGAACAACACAGTCTTTTGTCAATATCTTTCTTATTATCTGTCCGTCTGTATAAATGAAAGCATATTATTTCACTGCTCAAGATGGGCCATCCGGCCAGCTAGGTTTTATATTCCTAACATTATTATTAAGAAAAGTTACTTTTCAAATATTTTCTAGAATCTTCTCATCACTGCATTCAAATAAACGGACTAAGTTATCGCAAAAGCGTCCAATAAATGACTGTGGCGTATAATATCCAAGGTCCCTTTTGTCGATTTCTTTACTTTATGTCAACTTGGGGAACGTGACTTTTTCCTCCTTTCCCCACCACTTGCGCCTTTTAGCATTGCTAGTTTCAAGCACGCGTTCAGTCAGATTTTTCCTTTTGATCTCCGTTTTCATCCCGTTCCGTTTTGCCTTCAAGTCTAACAATTTAATTTCCATGGCGGGTGATGACCCGCGGCGTGGGCGATCATGTATTCTAGCAGCTTACGCATTAGTTTTATCCCTACGTTGTATCATTGGAGATATTTTAACGTTGTATCACGGTTAATTTTGTGACATGGAGAACAACAAAGACAACAACCAAAAAGCTACAGACTTTCATAAATGGGTGCTTGCGTAGAATAGAGGGATTAAAATGGTATGACAAGGTTACCAACGTGGAATTGAGGACAAGAACTAGACAAGTGCCAGTGGAACAAGAGATGAGAAGAAGACGATGGCGATGGATTGGACACACACTGAGGAGACCTGTTGATAGCATTACAAGGCAGTCCTTGTTCTGGAACCCCCAGGGCAAGAGAGGCAGAGGTAGACCAAGAAGCACATGGAGAAGAGAGCTGGAAACAGAGGTGAAAATGATGAGGAAAACGCGGAAAGAACTTGAGATGATGGCACGTGACAGGAGGATTTGGCATGTGTTTGTTGAAGGCCTATGCTCCTTTGGGAGTGGAGGGTTATGAATGAATGAATAGAACTTAACGAACTTTATGTTTAAATATTTAACAAGTGAACAAAATAGGCAATATTAGACTTAAGTGACCTTCGCTAGACTTCATACTTCAAATAACTCAGACTTAAAATATCTCAGACGTGAAAGATCTCTGATTTGAAATATCTCCGACTCGTAATTTCTCATACTTGGAATATCTCTGACTGGAAATATCTGAGATTTGAAATATCTACGACGAAAAATACTTCTGTCTTGAAATATCTCAGACTTGAAATTTCTCATTAAAAGATCTCAGACGTAAAAGATCTCTGATTTGAAATATCTCAGACTCGAAATATTTCAGAATTGGAATATCTCTGACTGGAAATATCTGAGACTTGAAATATCTGCGACGAAAAATATTTCTAACCTGAAATATCTCAGATTTGAGATTTCTCAGGTTTGAAATATCTCAGACTGGAAATACCTCAGGGTTGAAAAATCTCGGACATGAAATATCTCAGACTTGAAACACCACTAGCTATCACGAGACTCCATATTTTAGTAATTGTGTATCATTTAATCTTTCATTATTATTGAAGTTTCCATGTTTGACATTCTGAAATAAATGAAGTGATGAATAATTGTATTACCATACAACTAGCCGCGTCTGTTACTGTAGTAAAACTTTCACGTGCATGGTTGTCATTGCATCTGTCAATGCTGCAAGTAACAGCATGAAGACTGAAAGAGGTACGTGTAATCGGATAGACCATGACTACATGCGCTGGTAGTCTAAAGCAGGTTTGAGCACACTTTAGCAATCCAACATCTACTTTTGTCAGTGAGGCAGTGTATATCAAATACAATTATTTATTGTAGATATTTGTACTGTTTTTGATTCGTATATAATAAAGGACACCTGCATGCATGTGAAATGAATGTATAATTTAAGGCAAACAAAGATCTGTATTAACTGAGGGCATAAAAAGATTTTTTAATGTGCAAGGAAAAAATATATTACATTAATAAGAACACGTTCAAACAAACATATAATATTTAAGTACTATTATTACAATAGATGTAATAACATAGACTTAATCAATATCATCAATATATATTTAGTTTTCCAGCTCATTCTGCCATTCTTTCTGTTCGTAACTCTCTCAAAAATATTAACACTCGCCAAAGAAAAGTGCGCAAAGGTTGGTGTGCATGATCCATGTGAACGGCGTACATGTTCAGACTTTGTTTAACAGCGGATGTAAAACAAACATTTTGCAAAATAACAATCAGTTTGGTGGTAAAGTAGTTGTCACTGGTGGTGATTTTCGCCAAACGCTTCCAGTTGTTCCGCGAGGAAAACAGACAGACATTACCGAAGCATGCATCAAATCCAGTGAGCTGTGGCAACACTTGGTAAAGATCTAAATAACACATAAGGAAGGGAAACCCGAGGCCTGTAAACAGTAAATTAATATTAGACAAACATAAAGGTATGTTTTCAGGCACTCGTAAGAAATAAAGAAGTAGAACACTTGGACAACAGAAAAACAACAGACGTGAGTGGCTTACCCAGGGTTCGAACCCCGTACCTTCCGTACGACAACTCCGCCTAGCTATCAAGCGAATCACACTGACCCCACGGCAAGCTAGGCATCCCCAAAAAAGGATGCTTTACTGACTATTTATCAGTAAGAAACACAAGATAACACCGGAAGTATACAGTGGGCAACTCAGCCCCTTAATGACGCAATCACTTCTGTTGTTCCCCTATTAACAATATGTGTCAGTCCAAACAAGACAAAGACCTTGATACTGGGTCCAGTAAATAGTAGAAGACTAAAGGACAATAGTATAGAACAGTGGGTAGGTTTCTGGTATTGTATGAACATAAATAACACATAAGGAAGGGAAACCCGAGGCCTGTAAACAGTAAATTAATATTAGACAAACATAAAGGTATGTTTTCAGGCACTCGTAAGAAATAAAGAAGTAGAACACTTGGACAACAGAAAAACAACAGACGTGAGTGGCTTACCCAGGGTTCGAACCCCGTACCTTCCGTACGACAACTCCGCCTAGCTATCAAGCGAATCACACTGACCCCACGGCAAGCTAGGCATCCCCAAAAAAGGATGCTTTACTGACTATTTATCAGTAAGAAACACAAGATAACACCGGAAGTATACAGTGGGCAACTCAGCCCCTTAATGACGCAATCACTTCTGTTGTTCCCCTATTAACAGTATGTGTCAGTCCAAACAAGACAAAGACCTTGATACTGGGTCCAGTAAATAGTAGAAGACTAAAGGACAGTAGTATAGAACAGTGGGTAGGTTTCTGGTATTGTATGAACATAAATAACACATAAGGAAGGGAAACCCGAGGCCTGTAAACAGTAAATTAATATTAGACAAACATAAAGGTATGTTTTCAGGCACTCGGGTTTCCCTTCCTTATGTGTTATTTATGTTCATACAATACCAGAAACCTACCCACTGTTCTATACTACTGTCCTTTAGTCTTCTACTATTTACTGGACCCAGTATCAAGGTCTTTGTCTTGTTTGGACTGACACATACTGTTAATAGGGGAACAACAGAAGTGATTGCGTCATTAAGGGGCTGAGTTGCCCACTGTATACTTCCGGTGTTATCTTGTGTTTCTTACTGATAAATAGTCAGTAAAGCATCCTTTTTTGGGGATGCCTAGCTGGCCGTGGGGTCAGTGTGATTCGCTTGATAGCTAGGCGGAGTTGTCGTACTGAAGATACGGGGTTCGAACCCTGGGTAAGCCACTCACGTCTGTTGTTTTTCTGTTGTCCAAGTGTTCTACTTCTTTATTTCTTACGAGTGCCTGAAAACATACCTTTATGTTTGTCTAATATTAATTTACTGTTTACAGGCCTCGGGTTTCCCTTCCTTATGTGTTATTTATGTTCATACAATACCAGAAACCTACCCACTGTTCTATACTACTGTTCTTTAGTCTTCTACTATTTACTGGACCCAGTATCAAGGTTTTTGTCTTGTTTGGACTGACACATACTGTTAATAGGGGAACAACAGAAGTGATTGCGTCATTAAGGGGCTGAGTTGCCCACTGTATATTTCCGGTGTTATCTTGTGTTTCTTACTGATAAATAGTCAGTAAAGCATCCTTTTTTGGGGATGCCTAGCTGGCCGTGGGGTCAGTGTGATTCGCTTGATAGCTAGGCGGAGTGGTCGTACGAAAGGTACGGGGTTCGAACCCTGGGTAAGCCACTCACGTTTGTTGTTTTTTCTGTTGTCCAAGTGTTCTACTTCTTTATTTCTTACGAGTGCCTGAAAACATACCTTTATGTTTGTCTAATAATAATTTTGGTAAAGATCTCAGTACGGTAGTCTCAAACATGCGAAGTGAAGGACGAGACGCTTTCAATAAGCGGTTGCTTGACGTTGGTGTCAGCGCTCTTCCACAAATCACAGGTTTGTGGCACAATGTCATTGAGAATTCAGCAGGTATGATCATTCGCGAAGAAAACATTATTTACATCATCTATGATGATTATGTATCAGCAATTTCAATGGAAGAAATATCACAACGAGTCATTGTGTGCACTAACAATAAAGTGGCTTTAGGTCTGAATAGAGAAATTATAACAAAACTTCCAGGTGAGCTAAAGATCTATTATAGTTCTGAAGATCCCAGTGATGTTATGAACTATCCGACCGAGTTTCTTCATTCGCAAACTCCATCGGGTATGCCTCCTCACGCATTGCCTTTAAAAAAGGGGCTATCGTTATGTTGCTCGGCAATTTGAATCCGAAAAAAGCATTGTGCAATGGAACGCGATTGATCATTCGAAAATGCCATCGCAATTTTTTAACTGCGGAAGTTTTATCAGAATCAAATAAAGGAGAAATCATCAGCATTTCACGAATCGGCATTGCCCCTAGCGATGTGAAGTTGCAATTCATTCTGAAGCGTCACCAATTTCCAATCATTCCAGCATTTGCAATAACCAACAAATCTCAGGGGCAAACATTTGAACATGTTGGAATCTTTTTGATCGAGCCAGTTTTCTCTCACGGACAGCTGTACGTCGTCGTATTGTCTCGATCAAGAAATCCCAACAGTGTAAAAGTACAAATTAAAACAACAGAAAATCAAGGTCCTCTTTTGATGGACACTCGAATGTTCACAACTAACATTGTTTTTCCAGTAGCATCTGAATAATTAAAATTGCTCTTAAATATTGGTGCTTTTTAATTTAATGCCTGTCATATGACGTGCTTTTACTCTAGTGTACTGAAAATTTGCACTGTGTCGCCTGAATCAAGTTCTCATATGTCGATACAATATTACTAATGGCAATCGGATAAAAGCATCAGTGTGTTCATCAAACAGAGAAGACCGGTAATTTGATTTTAAAATGTCCATAGTCGCTTTCAGAAAGGCCAAATATAATGATCTAGTCACGGAACTGAGACATGCGCGTTTGTAGCAAACGTCATATGTGTAGAAGTAGGTGCAAGAGTATTAGTGGCGGCCTCCGTGTGTGATCTACTGAAACAACTTTTCCTGAAAGGACAATCAAGAATAAAGTCACTTAAAATACTTAACAAACACATTAGGAAAATCAGCAGAAAATATCCATTTTAGACATTGCAACCAAGGAGGAACGGGTTCGACTCCAGCCGCAGACGGAAGGAAACCTACAGGAGAGTGTCACTTGAAAGTCACGACCAAAGTGGGATCCATCAAAATGTCAAGGATGTACAATGGCCGAAACACGTCCAACGACGTGAATTCTTCTGGTGATCCTAATACCTCCTGTTGTATTGCTATGTGTAGAGTTTCCTATCGTTTTAATTACCGTAACTCACAGTGTTGATGTACTTGTGTATACCTTGTACGTTTCCATGCTGATACTTTGTTTTCCCGACTAGAGTTACTTGCCTTTATGGGAACTCTTCTGCTTCCCTCTTCTTCCGACTTCCTGTTTCTAAGATGGCGAATTAAACATGTCGATCCTTGTATCTTGTGTTCAAGCTTCGTGATTATGCTTCATAACGTGAGTATGTATGACAGCCAGCCACGTCTCGTTATATCTTACAATATTTACTACACACAACAGTAAATATCAACATGGTGGCAGCTGTGTTTATTTCTACAGAATTCGAACTACTCTGCTGAAGATCTTGTAACACGTGTGCTGACTCATAGACTGGTAGGTTATTGCTTGCATACCATTATTAGACATTTTGTCATGGCAGAATGGCCCTTATTTCGGTTACCACCCTGCCTAGACATAAATAACGTCGAACCAGACACATTTCGTAAATGGAGACGACAGTTAGATCTATACATGCATGCAACAGAGGTGGCCTCCAAACCTGATCCTGTTCGGGCGGCCATTATCTTACACTGTGCTGGACCTCAAGCTGTTGAAGTTTCTGATCAACTGGCAGAGGAAGGAGACCACTCTAATCCTACTAAAATTCTCGATTTGCTCCAGAACCATTGTAGCTCACGAAGCAATGAAGTATTACATACGTTCAGATTCTGGAACACACCTCTTCAAGATCCTTTTAATTCTTTTTTGACTGAGCTGAGAACTAAGGCAGACTTATGCAACTTTAACGACAAGGATCGTATGATAAGAGACAAAATTGTCTTTACTGTCAACAAAAGGTTACAAGAGAAGCTCTTGAGAGAAGCTGACCTCGATCTAAAGAAAGCCATTCACATATGCAGAGTCTTCGAGCAAACTGGAAAAGACATACGTGAGATGAATAATACAGTACAACCTTCTGAAGCAAGGGTTGAACAGGTACAGAAAAAGTCACTCAACCATAAATCTCCCAAGAGAGACACTTTGCAGCATACTGGTAAAGCCTGTCATTACTGTGGACAGAAACATCCATTGATCAAGAAAAAGTGTCCTGCATGGGGGAAGTTTTGCTCAAACTGTGGGAGAAGAAACCATTTCAAAGTTAAATGCAAGAAAGTTCACACTGTTCACACAGAGTCAGTTGAAGATTCTGAAGTTTTTCTTAACTGTGGGAAGTCTAGTAAAGCTTGTACATCTGCACAACTCATTGTCAATGGAAAAATGGTAAAATTTCAGCTAGACACAGCAGCTGATGTGAATACAATCTGTCAACGCTTTGTGATGCAAGAACAATTGTTACCCACTAAACAGAGGCTTGTTATGTGGAATGGTACTAAGATGACTCCACTGGGAGAAGTTCTATTAACTGCTGAGAATCCTAAGACTGGGACAAAACACAATATAAGGTTTACTGTTGTGAAAAATAGATTCACATGTTTGCTGGGCAACAGCATACTGCAGGATCTACAGTTTGTGACAGTCAACACAAACAAATTTATTGCTAAGGTGGCTACTGACAGTTCAGATAATGATCATAACTCTGATAACCATCTAGGTGTCCTGGGTGAAGCTGTGTTGCAGATTGATCCTAATATTCGCCCAAAGGCACTGCCATGCAGAAAAATACCATTTTCACTTAAGAGCAAGGTAAAATCAGAGCTTCAAAATCTAATGAACAGAGGTATATTAATACCAGTAGAGGAACCGACTGAATGGGTTAACCAAATGGCTGTTGTTGAAAAGTCTGATGGTTCTTTAAGAATATGTGTGACCGTGGGATTTTGTGGAAAGGGATGAAAATCTGTATATCACTTGAGATAAGGGAAATAATCCCAAGACTTTCTTTGTAGTGGTTCTTCTGGGGAAGACTGGTTATTCACCAGAGGTGTTGCTTCCAGAAGAGAAGAACAACCCAGGTAATTAAGAGAACTCGTAAGTGCCTTTACGGTTTTAATATTGATCTTGAAGGGTTGTATATAACCAGTAACTCGAACAGTCAAAGGAAACTTCAATAGCGCAGATTACTTGAAAAGTCTAGTAGTTATAAAAAGATATCCTTTATTTCGTTTCGTTTCAAAATGAGGAAAATGTGGCAGTTCGATAAGAATTCCTGGTGGGGGAAAGTAAAACTGCCATCTTTAGCCTCCAGAGCGAAAGGCTTACGGCTCCTCAATACTGTAGTCGTTTTGTGACATCTGTGGAAATCCTAGCGAAATAAAATACGATTCGAGACTTCAATTAAAACTAGATCGAACTTACTTCATGTGGAATGAACCACAAACATAATCGTGGCAGGGGTTAGTGCTGGGTCACTAACTTTCCTGGTTGGTAGGAGATTTCTAGACGGTTAGTTTATTATCCAAATCGTATGAGTCAAGGGCTTTTTCGTTCAGTAGTAGGGGACGCGCCAGGTTGCTCCACACCTCGACTCAAGAACGCCCTATGTTGGTTTGACTCTAGCTTTGAGATAACTGTCTCAAGCTCTGACTGGTTACTAAGATGCATCAGTCTTTATACTTGTCTGGTACTATGGCTTGCCAGAGGAAATATTTCTCATTGGAGTTAAGACCGGAAACCTTCTAATGATTGGTCTTGGGGGCTAGTGGACTGTTGAAATAATCTTTAACCTAACCATTTACGAATCCTCTAGTCTAAAATTATTGTTTCTATGTGATGATGACCAACCATTGTTTAAAGTTCTCTCTAATCTAAATGTTTTCCAGTCTGACTTGTATGGAGTCCACACAAGGTTTGATGACATCATAGGTTCATGTGTGTCATGACTGATGATGTCATTGATTCTTGACTAGGGGTTTATTTATCTCTAACTAGTCATTCATAAGTATTTTACTATAAGGCTAACAGTTGTAGCGACGTAGTAGTCTACACTGTTACATACGCCCGTGGGCCACCAAAGTGTATCCCGTAGGGAGACACTTTAGTCCCAAAAAAATGACTAATCCCTAAAAATATCGCGGTTCATGTATCCCACCAGAAATCGTGTCGGATTCAATACAACAATCAATAGATGGGAATGATGGATGAAACAATATCATTATCATTTCAAGAGGTAATTATAAGGGGGTGAGGACTGATGGACATAGTCAAGGGACATAGGTAGGGACTGATGGACATAATCAAGGGACATAAGTAAGGACTGATGGACATAGTCAAGGGACATAAGTAGGGACTGATGGACATAGTCAAGGGACACATGTAATGACAGGGGATGACATGGTAGGAACCATTAGCAATAATAATGGGCAAAAATAGAACTGAACAATCATCAACCAACTAGCAAGCCGCTTTTATGGGTTGATAGTTATCAATATCTCTCAAACTTATGCCAATTATAAAATATGATAGAATATGACAAGCGAGTTAACGTCGCAAAGGAAAACTGGAAACAAAAATGGCGGGTGCCCATAAAATATGGCGGACGCCTAAAATGGCGGATGTACAAAATGTCTGTCACCCTACACTTCAACTGAAGTGGGTGATGAAATAAAATTAATGGAACAAATGGAAATGGAACCACAAAACTTGGTGGCAAAGTATGGGCAAAATGGGTAAGTCTTATAATAAAAATAATGACTACACCGGTGTAACAATAACCGGAAACAATGCAAGGATTGTAAACATGGTAATCAACGGACTAAGGTACTCAATGGAGAAATGGCAAATAGTTAAATCACATATGTTGGTGGAACAAGAACTGGAAATTCAAACAATCATAACGCAAAATGGAGTCATTATCATAATAAGTCATGAATGATGCCAACATTAGTGGCGGGTGAAGATGTACATTAGTTAAACACTTTTATTAGGTACAACAGAACGAACTGAACACTCAAATCTGAGCAAAATCTTACATCAAAAGTATAGCAAAAAAAAAAACAAAGGGACATAAAAGATGGTCAAGAGCATAGGAAAAAAAAAACAAAGGGACATAAAAGATGGGTAAAAGCATAGGGAAAAAAAACAAAGGGACATAAAAGATGGTCAAATATTAAATCAGTCAAAAATAACGTGACTTAATAACAATACGCGTGTGAAAGGAAATACATTAGCAATATATGAGGATTACACAGTTCTTTTGAGTCGGGATATCTCCATCATCAATGTGTAAAAGGAGGTGGTGCGGGGATAAATTTAAAGAATATTTATTAATTCAGGAACCGTCCTCCCGACGTCCTGTGGTAAGAGTGCATTAGACTAAAGGCTTGACACTCATTATTACAGTGGCCTGCTGAATACCCTCCAGGGTTCTCCTTGCATATTCCATTTGAGGAATTATAATATATATTTAAGATATGGCCAGTCACACACAATCTCCCTGGCCCGCACCTCAGGTACTCAGTAACAAGGCCTAACTTCTTGGCACGATTCACATATATTTATTAACACAGTACTCCACATTGAGTATGGTATGACATCGTAGCTTTTACTAGCACATGTCTCTACTGTCCTTGATTCTGATACTCTCAGTTTTAATGGAACAGTCAACTTACGTGCCCAAGAATTCCATACACACTGCTAAGACTAATCTGACATTATACAGTTAATGAATGCATAAGGCAGTGATGGTAATCGATCTTGCAGGTGCAATATAAAGATGCCCAAAGGCAATTAACACAATCTAGAATTAGGTCCTACTGGACACATTCCCTGCATACTGGTCAAACGACACAAGCAGACTGGTGGTTAGAGACGCTAGCTTGTCCCAAATCAAAACTCACGTCTGCTGTCAATTCAGAGCAGGAGTCAAGACGTCACTTCCTGCAACCACGGGATACCGTGTGTAAACAATATATATATCAGGAAGTGATCGAATACAAAACATGATATGATATTTACTCATATCAATTACCCCCCCCCCCCCCCCTGGATTAAAATAATGAAAAGGAACTTTTCATTATTTTCATAGTACAATCTTACAAGGTCACTGGAGAAACCATATGACAATATCCAAATACTCAACTGTCATCATTATGATAGCACCTAGAGGCGTGCTTCATAATCGACAATTTAACACACAAGGTGTGGTATTTAGTAATAACATAACTAAACCCATTATCGTTAGCAGACGCTCTTTTGACACAAATGTGAGGTAACTACATTAATTAGAAGGCAGTGAAGAAAAGTCAATATGTCAGTCATGGCACTCACACAGCATACCATGTCAACAAACGCCCTAAGTCGTGTCGGTATGTAAGTCTACCTATCTATCAAATGAAATGCGTAATAAGCAATCAAAGACAGAATAGAACATGTGAGGCAGACAAATTAAAATGTAAGTGATGACTGTGACAATATGTCAAAATAATTATTAATATTTGTATGTATGCAATGTCATGTGGTGAATGACAATGTTAATGAGATGTCATATGAAGATATATTACTTAATATCTACACATATGAAAGATATAGGTTATACTAAGTGTAAGGACCAATGTAATTCAATTCACATAATGATACACTAATGAATCAATGTCATATCATTAGGGTTATTAAAACTGGTCGTGTTAGACCATACACAGTTCTTCATGTATAAGTATTTAAAAGAATTAAAGTTTCAGTGAGTCACTAGTTCGCACATCATTGTTATTGATCCTTAGTTAAGTATATATGGCGGAAAGAAATAGTTCATTGAAGAAAAACCATTTTCCATCTATGTCGGTTGTCGATGTTTGTCTTCCATGCAATAGCATATACAGCACCGATACTATTGTTCATTCTGTACTTGAGAATTTTATAAGTATATGTTGAAATATAATTTCTTGGTTATGTCCCTTTTTGAACTTTGTAGTCATTAATTTTAGTTACTTCCCTTTTTACTCAACGTTTGAGATAGTTAATTAGTGCAAAACGTTTTGGAAATTGCAGCAAAGTATCTGGATTGTACCGACTTGGATTGTCATACTGCCAAAAGTCATTGTACAACGTGTATGAAGTAGCGAAGTATTGTTCTTGAGCTATTGCATTAGACATTATATGACGAACGCTTGAATATACATCTTGATTTAGGATGAACAGCAATTCATCATCATCATGTTGCTTGGCATAGTGTCTTTAGTTTTTTTCAACCGGTATAAGTGCATGACGAAGCAATATGGCTGTAATATCTGAAGTATGCACCATATGAGTTAAAAGAAGGCATGTGCCTTAGTTCATGATGCTACCTTTTTGCGAAATAAACTTTGACCTGTTCCAAAGGAAGTAGTGTTATTATTGAGCATCAAAGTTGGATTGAAGCAGCATTTGCGGAGACAACTGGCGATAGCGGATGCTTCACGCATCTGGATAGAACATCGGCCATCACGTTCACCTTTCCTGCGATGGGTTTAATCTGGTAATTATAAGGTTGAAGGGCCAGTGAGGCACGCGCTGCTTTTGCATTCTTGAATCTCGCTGTTTTCAGGTAAGAAAGTGCTCCTTGGTCCGTCTCGAGTGTGAAACTTGCACCAAGCACGTAGCGCTGCAGTTTAGAGAAGCAGAACACAAGAGCCAGTAGCTCCCTCTCAATGACCGGGTAACGCTGCTCCGTCGGCGTTAGCTTCCTGCTAACATAAAGTGTTGGATGCAAACAGCCCTTCCATTCTTGCAACAGCGAACCTCCAATGGACGTTTTTGAAGCGTCGACTCTAAGAGTAAAATGTTTATAAGGATCAGGCAATCTTAATATAGGCAACTTGGAAAACAGACATTTTAATCTATTTAAAGCTACATGAACCTCTCGACTACAAACAAACCTATTTGGTGACTCTTTCTTCACCAGTGATGACAACACGGACGTATACTCTGCAAAATTAGGGATAAACTTGCGATAAAAGTTTAGGAGCCCCAAAATACTTCTAACCTGTTTTTTGGTCTTAGGTATATCAAGGTTTAGAATCCTAGAGATAGTAGTATCCTCTGTTTTCAAAAAACCTCCTCCTACTTTATAACCTAAAAATGAAATCTCCTGAAATCCAATTTTAGTCTTAGATGGACGTGCAGATAAATTATGACGACGTAGAGTGGTAAGTAAGGATTGAATACCCTCCAAATGTTCATCCCATGATTGATGAAACAGACAAATGTCGTCAATGTAAGTAATTAGGTCGTCTCTGTCAGAGAAGAGTCGTCTCATCATGCGAACGAAGGTCGCAGGTGCGTTTACTAGACCAAAAGACATATAATTGAATTGAAAGAGTCCTAATGGAGTTGCGAACGCAGTATAAGGCTTGGATCGTTCCGTTAATGGCACCTGGAAATAGCCTTTAGATAGATCAAATTTTGAAAAAAATGTAGCCGTAGCTAGTCTATCTAATAAAGATTCCAACACGGGAAGTGGTTCCGCGTCGTGGATGGTGACCGAATTTAGACGTCTAAAATCTATGCATATACGTATAGATTTGTCTTTTTTCCGGATCAAAACCATCGGAAAACTATAAGGGGAATGAGATGGAGAAATGACATTTAATTTCACCATCTGTTCTAGTTCCTCTTTAACCTGACATTGTAAATGAATCGGTATAGGATAAGGTTTCAACTTAATCGGTTGAAAGTCTGTCAGAATGATATCATGTTCGATGATATCAGTGTGTCCTGGGACATCAATAAGGGCATCAGCGAAAGAACGTAAGATTGAAGTAACCTGTTCTTTCTGGAAAGAAGATAGAGTTGGAGATATATCAACATCCTTCCAACTTTCAGTAGCTAAGTTGTGAAGACTAGGTAATACTAATAGTGAGTCATTACCATCAGTCAAATCAGAATTTTCCTCTTGTATGACAGCCAAAGAAGAATGACGACAGACAGATTGATCAAGAGCTTCAAAGACTGGTCTTAGATATGGTGGACGTGTATGAAACTGCTGTAACATATTGATATGAAAAGTTTTCTCTTTTCCCTCTACTGAGACAATATAATCAACATCAGACAGTTTCTCCACAATCCTGTAAGGTCCTCTCCATGAGACTAATAATTTGTTATCTCTCCTGGGTAATAGTACGTAAGCTTCATCACCAGGCCAAAGTTGGCGTAATTTGCGGTTTTGGTTAATAAATAACCTCGCCCTAAGCTTTGCCTTTTCAGATGAACCTACTGCTATTTGGCATGCGTCTATTATTTTTTTCCTCAAATTGACCACATACTGATATGAGGTCTGAACCTCCTTGTTCATTTCAGCACCAATTAAAAGTTGTTTTAATATAGACATTGGGCCTCGTGGTCTGGCGCCAAAAACCAATTCGAATGGACTAAAGCCTGTATGTTCATTTTTTATCTCTCGATACGCAAATAAAATAGCTGGCAGGACTCTGTCCCAATTTTGAGGATATTTAATTGTAACCTTATGTAGCATTTGTTTTAAGGATCTGTTGAGGACTTCTATTTTCCCGTTAGATTGAGGATGGTATATTGAACTAAGGGATCTTTGAATCCCAAACATATCCATAACCTGTTTCATAGCATCTGAAACTAACTGAGTTCCTCTATCAGACAGGATGTTTTCAGGAAAACCTATTCTACTAAAAATCAAGAATAATGCATCAGCAATATCTACCGTGGTGATGGTTTTTAAAGGAATAGCTTCTGGCCAGCGTGTGCACATATCTATGCAGGTCAACACATATTGATGACCTCTGGCTGATGTTACCTTTAAAGGGCCAATAATGTCAATGGCCATCTTTGCGAAGGGACGCAAAGAAATATCAGATGCTTGAATGGGCGCATCATGTTTTGGTTTTCTGGTTGCTACACTTTGGCAGATGGTACATGTACGACAAAATAATTTGACGTCTTTCGTAATTCCGGGCCAAAAAAAATTTGACAAAACTCTTTGTTTTGTTCTAGCAACACCTAAATGTCCTGCACATTCAATGTCATGTGCATGTCGTAAAATGAATGGTCGAAAACAAGCTGGTACCATAATCTGTTTCTTTAAGGAATTAGCAAATTGATAGTTTCTTACTAAAATACCATTTTTGATAGTATACCAGTGTTTTGCACAGTCATCTACCATTACATCATTCAAATGAGCAATATGAAAATATTTTTTAAGGAAGTATCATCCTTCTGTCTTTGTATAAAGGTTTCCTTATCAATGAGATCCATCTGAAATAAATTGTCATCATCAGTATTCACATCATTCATTACCTTAATATCATCTTTATTTTCCTGTTGATAATGAATTATATCATCATTATTATTTTCCTTTTCTTCTTCATCTTCTGAAGTGGTATCTTCAGTTATATCTTCAGGTAACACATCAATGACTGGTTTGTGATGATGCTTGTTCATGCGAGACTGAGCTCTGGTAGTCACAGCATTTGAACATAATAAATGTTGTCTTTCCCATATCTCAATATCCTCCTGTGTACATTCATGCAATTTAGGTATGTTTCCCATAATAATTCCAGCAATTGGATTGTCCAAAAGGCATACCAGTGTTCGTCCTGTAAAATAAGGTGTGTCCAAAAATACCTCTGCTGTGGGGTAATATTCCACAGTTCCACCAAAAGTTATACATTTCACTTGTTTTCCTGTATAATCCACCTTATCAACCAAGGCCTTGCGCACTCCAATGGTGGTTGCACCAGTATCTCTGAGTAAAGATACTAGCTGATTATTGACAAAACCTCTATTCAAGATCAATGAACCAGTACTTTCAAAAGATGACATGACTGGAAGAGGATGTCCGCATAATAGTCTTGGCACTCCTTGAGGCTGAAATAAAGTTTTGCAATTAGTGCAGTTATCACTATTTGCTAAGTCTACACTGCATGAATTTGCATGTGCTACAATATCATTATGGTTCTGATCATTATCATGAACAATGGCATTGGTACGTTCAGTGTTTCTTGATTGCCTGGAAGTATTGTTATGATAAGATCTTTTATTTGCATTTTGATCATTTCCTCTATAAAATGATTTCTGACCTCTATTTGATTTTGGGTTATATTCTCCTCTATTTTGCCAGTTATTGGACTTAAATGAGGTTTGTGGATAAAAGTTATCCTCCTGATATGAATTCCAATGTCTTTGAGGTTGGTATTTATTAAAATTGTATCTACCTCTATTTTGACTGTAATTATGTGATGGTTTAAATCTTTGATTCCTATCCATGCTGTTTGATTTATACCTAGGTGCATTGTCTTGGAATGACCTGGCCGATGCAGCTGGTAATGAGTCTCTTACATTGTTTTTGCTCAATACTCTATTAGGATGTGCAACTTGATATTGACGTCCTAGGGTTTGTAATTTAGTTAGGTTCTCTAGTTTTCTTTCCTGCAGGAACGCAAGAAAATCAGAACTAATAGATGACAAAACCTTGTCTCTTAGAATTAAATCTGACAAACCCTCAAAAGTTTTTTCAGTTTTGGATAGTTCAATCCATCTAGAAAAATTTAATTTAACAACTGAAATAAATTCAGTGAAATCTTTTCCAGAATCAGGGTACAAAGATCGAAATTTCTGACGATAGCCCTCATAATCTAATTGATACCTCTGCAATAAAATCACCTTAACAGCTTCATAATCCTTTCTAGTCTGGTCATCCAAAGTGGAGACTACAGTTAATTGTTCACCAACCAATAAATTCATAAGTCTACATGTCCATGTAGATTTGTCAATTTTATATTCTTCACAATAAGTTTCGAATCTATTTAGGAAGCATGAAATGTCATCTATGGATGCGTTAAATTTTGGCAAATTAATCCTTATGGCAGTAGTATGATCTTTATTTTTATCTTTACCTACCCCAGGATGCAACAGTGGTTGTTGTAATTTTAATTTTTCCAGTTCAATCTCAGCTAATCTTATAGCTTGAGCTTGTTGAGATTTGATCTCTTCTTGAGTTTTAAATTGTTGCAATTTTATCTCCTCTTGAGCTTTCTCCTCTTGAGATCTGGCATAGGCTAATTTTTCTCTTTCAAGAGCCAACTCTTCTGATCTCCTTTTTTCCGCCAATTCACTTTCTTTTTCTTGTTTGTGAAGTTCCTCTTGTCTCCTTTTTTCAGCCAATTCCTCTTTGCGAAGTTCTTCTTGTCTGTTTACTTCTTTATCAATATAAGCTTGCAAAGCTGGACCTTCCAAATTAAGTTCCTTCCCAATCTTCAATAAATCCTTTAATGAAGTCATGGTTGCTTATTCTTGTGTTTATCAATAATACACAATATTTTAACTTTTATGTATATGAATATGTCAGCTATATTCAATATTTACTCCACCAATCTCAGATCAATTTATAATTGCAATAGTAGATGTATTCAGATAAACAATATGGAGTAATGAAAAAAAATAGAAACCACAACAAGTAAGAACAGCAAGACAGGGTTCGAGCAACTAAAGGCAATACAAATGGAAAACAAAGGAATAACTATAAAATATATATGAATTAATTTAAACTAATGCTCTATTACAAATAGACAAGACAAGACGCATATCACAACAATTATGACATCTATGAAATGAAAGATAGTCAGAGGAGAATAGACAATATTACAAACAATAATGCAGCGAACTAAATAAAATATAACAATGACAGTACTTATGAGAATAAACAATAGATAAACATGACTACACAGCTTAAAAAAATGGATCTGTTAAATTCAATAGAGGCAAACTTTTATACAACCAGCAGAATATGCTGGGTCCTCTATCTGAATCACACAGATACTTCCCTACAGAACGCTTGATTTGTTCATTCGACCTAGCTTTCGCGGTATTAAATAATCACAAATCAAGTCCCTCCATCCAACCCGCTAGTTACAAAACCAAAAACACGTAATGAAAACACATATGGTGAAGTCAGATATCAGGCAAACAGATTGTATTCACAGCCAAGCTGTTTGTAACAATAAACAGACTTATCTGTTGCCAAGAAAACAATCCCTCTTGAGACTTCGACAAGCAAGGGATGTAGTGATGATAGTAGCCTAGTTTCTGGTTAGGCTTAGATTTGCTTCATGCTGACATCGAAGGACATCGATATGGTCCATGATTTTTGATAGAATACTTGATTCTTTGATGAAGATAGTCAGTTCCTATGACTTCTGTAATAATGGGTCACTTTTATAACTTAGTGACAACTTGAGGCATATTCATGTTGATGGAAATCCCTTCCATTCATAAAAACGTTTGACAGACGATGCGTGCCGCCATTTTGAATAAATAGTCCTCGGCTTGTTAATCGCTCTTCAGCTTGTAAGGCATCCAATGGCTTGGCCCCCAGAGATGGTGCGGGGATAAATTTAAAGAATATTTATTAATTCAGGAACCGTCCTCCCGACGTCCTGTGGTAAGAGTGCATTAGACTAAAGGCTTGACACTCCTTATTACAGTGGCCTGCTGAATACCCTCCAGGGTTCTCCTTGCATATTCCATTTGAGGAATTATAATATATATTTAAGATATGGCCAGTCACACACAATCTCCCTGGCCCGCACCTCAGGTACTCAGTAACAAGGCCTAACTTCTTGGCACGATTCACATATATTTATTAACACAGTACTCCACATTGAGTATGGTATGACATCGTAGCTTTTACTAGCACATGTCTCTACTGTCCTTGATTCTGATACTCTCAGTTTTAATGGAACAGTCAACTTACGTGCCCAAGAATTCCATACACACTGCTAAGACTAATCTGACATTATACAGTTAATGAATGCATAAGGCAGTGATGGTAATCGATCTTGCAGGTGCAATATAAAGATGCCCAAAGGCAATTAACACAATCTAGAATTAGGTCCTACTGGACACATTCCCTGCATACTGGTCAAACGACACAAGCAGACTGCTGGTTAGAGACGCTAGCTTGTCCCAAATCAAAACTCACGTCTGCTGTCAATTCAGAGCAGGAGTCAAGACGTCACTTCCTGCAACCACGGGATACCGTGTGTAAACAATATATATCAGGAAGTGATCGAATACAAAACATGATATGATATTTACTCATATCAGGAGGCTGCAAGGGTAACTGTTCATGTACTGGTAGATTCAGCACTGTTTTTCTTGCGGACTAAAATGTAATAGTTCTCTATAAATAGCGATTCTTGGACTTCATAGCATAACTTGCAAATTGATAAAGTCCACAACCGAGATGTTCAGGGATGCGTAACGGTTGGTCCTTACCGTAGCATCAGGTTCAACCAACTCAGCAGTGGGAGCACAGTGTAAGAGACTTGCTTCGTAACACACAGGAAACAGGGTTTGACATCATGCTTGAAATGACATCAGGGCAGGAAATGTCAACATGACATGAACTGTCATCTGGAAGTATGTACAGTTCAATACGAAAAACAGGGTTTGACATCATGCTTGAAAGTGACATCAGGGCAGGAAATGTGAACATGACGGGAGTCGGCATCTGGAGGTAAGTACAGTTCAATTCTTAAGCATCCTTGCAAAAATGTTCACTGCTTCCAATCTTTCAATGGCTTGCAATGACAGGCGAGGATCGTACTGTGTAGGTTGGGATGTAGGAACAATGGCATGGACAACAGAAGTGGACGGGACATGACGGGAGGGTCGGGGTGGAGGCTGAGGAATGGCAGGAGGACAACGGCGGGGAATGCGTAATCTACGGGACGGAGGTGTGACAGGTGGGGGCGGAGGCGGAGGAGAGGGACTACGGTGAGGTGAATGAACAGAACCACAGGAGTGACGAAAACGGGTACGCACATGGGCGGCCTGCTGGAAAAGGTACTTAGGAAGGGGAGCAAAATCGCCAGATGATGTCGAATGACGACGTTTAGAAGGAAAACGAGCTGGGGGAGGAGGAAGATCAGGTTCAGTATCAGAAGAAGCAGAATCGGGGGAACTGTCAAGGTCTGAGGGAGGGGGAGGAAAATAATCAGAGGTTGGAAGAGCAGGTTCAATATCCAAAGAGTCGGAATCAGGGGTGGTATCAAGGTCGAAGGGAGGTGGAGGAAAATGATCAGAGGGAGGGGGGGTCAGAAGAGAGGTGAACAGAGGGAGGAAGGGAGGTATGGACAGGAGTTGCTGTAATTGTAGGTATAATAACATCATGCTGAGGCGAAGCATGAGAGGGGCCCGGAGTAATGGAGGGTAACTCAGCCAAACGCGCGTCACGGGAGTGGATACGGGAGTACAGTTCAGGAGGAGGGATAGGACCTTCAGAGGTGGAACAGGAACGATAACATCTGGTACGATCAACTATACGGGAGGGAGAAGAAGGAGAAGGCACCGAGGAGGCGGAGGGAACAGCAGCTCGACGGACTACTCTAGACCGGAGTCTGTGTAAAACATCATCACTGGGAGGACTATCAGAGTCTGATGAGGAAGCATCCTAACCATGGGGCTGAACAGGTGTAAGCGGATCAGGAGGATTGTTAAGGGAGGCGGGGGCAGATCCGATGTCGTCTGATGTAGGACAAAATGAAAGTTCAGACATGGATGGAGAGGATGAAGGGTTATACTGGAGGGTAGCTTTTCGCATGGGGCGGCCAGACAAAAGAGCGGGAGGATGGACAGTGTAGGGGCGTTGCTCGTCTAGTCGCAATTGGGTAGCATGAGCTTTGGTTTCATGGTGTCGCTCTTCATTCCAAATCACGAAGGTAACAGGGGATGTCTGTTCAACTATCTTGTACCCGGAAAGGCAGCGATGATCAAATTTATCGCTACGGACATGCTTCTTAAACCAGACCAAATCACCAACATGGAAGGAAGGTAGGTTAGTGCCCTTATCAAGCAAACGCTGTCGCTTCTTAAACGCCTTGAGAGCGTTATGGTGAACTTGCTGGTGGGCGGAACGTTTCTGTCGCAGTATAATCTCAATGGGATTATCACCCATATATTTCCGCTGAGGAGTAAGGAGATTATCCAAAGGTAGCGTGGTTCCCTGCCATACAAGAGGTAGAATGGCGAGAAACCAGTCGTATCATTCACATTGACACGCAGAGCCTCAAGAGCTTGGGGTAAATAAAAATCCCAATACTGCGGATTATCAGCTGTGAATTTGGAGAGGATGTCATGAAGAGTCTTATGCATTCTTTCATTGCGACCATTTGACTGGGGCCTATAGAAACTAGTCATCTTATGTCTTATATTAAGGGCTGCGAGAGTAGAATGGAAAGGTCGACCAGTAAATTGCTTCCCATTATCGGAAAGAATAGTCTTATGATAGCCGTGACGAGGCACAAAATGATTAAGGAAGATTTTAGTTACTTCTTCAGAGGAAGATCCACAAAGTGGAAAACATTCGGGCCAGACAGAATACTGGTCTACAAAATGCAAGACATGGGTATTACCGGACTGAGAAAGAGGGTAGGGACCAGAGAGATCAAAGCTGACGCATTCCATAGGAAAATGCGTCAGAGACATCAGATGGGTAGGGATACGCAGAGGACGCATGTTGCGCTGCTTGCTTGTTCTACAAGAGTCAACATATTCGGCAACGTCCTTATAGAGAGAAGACCAGTAATATCGTTTAGAAATAATGTCTCGTGTTTTATCTCGCCCCATGTGGCCATTAGAATCATGGAAATCATGGAGAACACGAGGGATAAGATGTTTAGGAAGACAGATGAGAAGTTTATCTGGACATTTAGGGTTAATCCAGTAAAGAACATTATCCGAAGACTGAATAGTGTAATTGGAAACGGATTTGGGGTCACGCTGAAACTGAGAGCGAATCTGCATGAGTGCAGGATCTCGAAGTTGTTCCTTCGCAGTAAAAGAAGGAAAAAGGAGCTCATCAGGAGAGCTAGAAGGAGTGTCATGAGTAGAAATGACAGGAGGAGGACAGTCAGCATTAATGACAAGTATTTCTTTAGCGTTATCGTCAAGGTCTGATGACGCCTTAGGATCTGGTCTAGAAGAATAAGAGGGATCCGTACAAGTATCATATGGAATCCTAGACAAAAGGTCAGCTACAGTGTTATGTTCTCCTGGGATATGCTCAATTGTAGCATCATAACTCTGTAAATTCAGAGCCCAGGTTTGTAGCTTACGGGGTTGCTCAGACGTCTTGGATAGCCAAGTGAGCAAAGGCTTGTGGTCGGTACGGATTAGAACCTTTGTACCACGTAGATAGAAGTCTAACTTTTGCAATGCATAGTGTATGGCAAAAGCTTCCTTCTTAGTAACGGTCCATTTTTGTTGAGACCGACTAAGTGCGTGAGAGAGGAACGCAATAGGCATCTCGTTTAGGACTTCGGCAATAATCGGAGGAGAGTCCGAAACGTTGGCCTGGACAAGGCAAGCACCAACGGCCCGAAAAGAAGCGTCCGTATACAAAATCATAGGACGTTTAATGTCTGGATATGCCAACCGAGGAATCTTAGTAAGGGAAGACTTAAGATAATTGAAAGCATCTTGGCAGGCGTCAGTCCATCGGAAACGAGCATACTTTTTAGTTAGAGCAATAGGAGGCTCAGCAGCTGGAGAGAAATTGATTATATGCTTTCTATAGTAAGAACAACTGCCCAAGAAACCGCGAACTTGGCGAACAGAAGTAGGAGGGGGCATATCACGGATGGCCTGCACTTTAGCATCATCCGGACGGACACCATCTTGGTTGATTATGAAACCAAGATATTTAGCTTCGGTCTGTAAGAAGGCACATTTGCTTAACTTGAGCATAACATTATGTGCTCTCAATCGGTTAAAAACTTTCTCCACATAGAGTAAATGATCCTCAAGGGTTCCTGGGGTGTGAATCAAGATGTCATCAACATATGCCAAGGCGTAAGATTGCATGCCCTTCAGTACTTCGTCCATGAGGGACATATACGTGGCAGGGCTGGTCTTTAGACCGAATGGCATGACATTCCATTGGTAACTCCCTATGTGTGTACAAAAAGAGGACTTCATTTTGGCTTCCAGTGACATCGGAATGCACCAGAATCCAGAACGGACATCTAGGGTGGTAAACCACTTAGATTTGCCAACAGTTGCCAAGATATCGTCAACCCGAGGAAGGGGGTATGAGATAACTTTGGTGATGGCATTTAAGGCCCGATAATCGCAACAGAAGCGATTAGTATCATCCTTCTTAGTGACTATTACAATGGGGGAAGACCATGAGGATCGGGATCTCTCAATGATACCTGCTGCCAACATATCCGTAATCGATTTCTCCACGATCTCCCTATTCTTAAGTGGAGTGTGGTGCGGCTTAAGAGAGACAGGCACTTGAGTAGTGGTATGTATTTCCATTGTTACAGTATTGGTTCTCTTCAGTTCCATGTCTGAGAGAGCAAAGATATCATGATTATTCTTGACGAACTGACGAATGCGACTGACATGTGGGGAGTCAGTTGTCACTTGCTCCATTAATTGAGCAAGGCGTGTAGGTGGCACATTCAGGGAAGAGGAGGGAGAAGGAAAAAATTGTGGTAAAAGAGGTTGAGGGGGAGAATTATGATAACCGGAAGTACAGGGGAGGGTTTTAAAGGTAGGAGAGAAAAATGAGCGGCGCTGAGGAGGGTAGGTACTAAACAATACACGCGCATTAGTAACAGCACCAATGGCGTTGTTGTATGAGGAGGGAGGGTGAGAAATAAAATGTGAAGGAGTAGTGGAGGGGCGGGTATTACACACTGTGGAGGGATGAACAGAGGCACGAGGAGGTAGGCAATGTGATGCTAAGTGAGCAATCACTGTACCACGTTGGATAGTCACAGGTTTCCCAGAAGTATTTAACAGCATGATGGGACAATCACGCTTAGTGGAAATCTGAACAATGCCATCAACAACATTGATGCGGTGGTCATCAATAATGTCAATATCAAGCAATGGTTCCACCATGACAGAATGGCCAGAAGAGACATAGTCAGATCGTTTGACCCGACCAGATTTAATAGTCAAAGAGTGAGGCTTTAAGGTGACAGGAGCAATGAGGCGGACAAGGGATGCGATGTGAATATCATCCTGAAGAGGGATGAATTCACCATTGACGCGAATCTGTCGCAAGTCAAAATAAACTCGGGCGTGATGACGAAGGAGAAAATCACGACCAATAATAAAGTTACGGGACATGCCTCTTGTGATGATAAATGGATGGACAATAGATTGTGAACCAATCTTGAGGCTTATCATTGCAGTTCCAATTGAACGTAAAGGTTGGCCAGTAACGGAGGCTAAAGGAGTAGAAGAAGGAAAAAATTTTACGTGCCTACGAATCTGACGAAACAACTGTTCACGGATGAGGCTAACAGTTGCTCTAGTATCAACAAGAGCACGGTAGCTTTTCATGTTGATGGAGATAAGGCACGATGAAGGATCCGGAGTGACAGAAGGAGGAGAAACATAAGAAAGAGAGGCGGAAGATACCGTAGGTGGGGAGGAAAAAAAAACAAGTATTACGGAAGGACCGATGTGAGGATGGTTGCAAGTTACCCGGTATGGTCCTAGCTACTGAGCAACCCAAGAGTTTCCCTGATTCATTGAGGGTGTAGGACGGAACTGTCTACGTGAAAAGGAACGCGGATGACCTTGGGGGAGGACACAGGAGTGGTAGGGAGCCATGAAGGTTGTTGAGGTCGTTGCTGCCTGTTCTGGTAATGTTGTCGCTGTGGTACGGGATTACTTTGAGTCTGTGGGCTGTATTGTGGCCGCTGAAAACAGCTGCGCGAGACGTGTCCCCTTTGCCTACAAGTGTAACATATTACTGAAGTTACTTGATGGACCTGTGGCGCTGGTGGATGATGAAGGCGTCGAGGTTGGCTTTGATGGTGACAATCATTAGATGGGGGCTGTGGCAATCTCGAAGGTTGCTGCCAAGAGTGGCGGCAATGGCTAACGTCCATCGGTTCTTCGTCAATTCTGTGATCAAGACGAGGCTCACGACCGAGACGGTTGGTAAAGCGTTTCTTTACATTGTCCTCTGTGATGGCCCGTTGAATCGCATCCGTGACAGTCTGAGGATCCTTGCGGATCAAATGCAATTTTAATGTGTCGGATGATAACCCATCAATAAAAATACCGACAAGCTGTCGATCAATATCCGCAGATGTGGACGAAGAATCTATGAAGGCATCCTCAGCCAAGTTCAATAGTCTCTCCGCATAGAATTGGACAGGTTCCTGTCTATCCTGGCGTATTCCACGAAGAAGAGTCCACGCGTGCTGACAGTCAGTTATGGAAGAATAACGGCTGACCAGTGCCTTCTTTAGTGAAGCGAAAGTTTCATTAGGAAAGAGTTGTGCACGACGGCGCAGAAAATCAGTTACTAATGACTGTGAAGAGAGGAATGCAACACGCTTTCGGTCCTCATCGGTTGCCGAAGGCATCAAAGATACAAACTTGTCAATGTCAATAAGCCATTGGCGAAATTGAGTAGCATCACCATGAAACGGCTTGATAATGTTATTAATATTTTGAAAGTTGGCGCTCTGTGTTATGGAGCTAAGAGTACTAGCAATCGACTGCAACGTGCTTGAAGAATTTTCAAAAGAATCAGGCAAATTTTGACTCGCTGCTTGTTGTAGTGATAGTTGTTGTTGAAGCAGTTGATTTTGCTGTTGTAACAAAAGTACCTGATGCTCAAGCTTTTGAGTAGCTGAATCCATCGTAAAAAAGCAGTTACGAGCTGGTTAACGGCACCAAACGTCAAGACTAGTGTGACCGTGGGATTTTGTGGAAAGGGATGAAAATCTGTATATCACTTGAGATAAGGGAAATAATCCCAAGACTTTCTTTGTAGTGGTTCTTCTGGGGAAGACTGGTTATTCACCAGAGGTGTTGCTTCCAGAAGAGAGGAACAACCCAGGTAATTAAGAGAACTCGTAAGTGCCTTTACGGTTTTAATATTGATCTTGAAGGGTTGTATATAACCAGTAACTCGAACAGTCAAAGGAAACTTCAATAGCGCAGATTACTTGAAAAGTCTAGTAGTTATAAAAAGATATCCTTTATTTCGTTTCGTTTCAAAATGAGGAAAATGTGGCAGTTCGATAAGAATTTCTGGTGGGGGAAAGTAAAACTGCCAGCTTTAGCCTCCAGAGCGAAAGGCTTACGGCTCCTCAATACTGTAGTCGTTTTGTGACATCTGTGGAAATCCTAGCGAAATAAAATACGATTCGAGACTTCAATTAAAACTAGATCGAACTTACTTCATGTGGAATGAACCACAAACATAATCGTGGCAGGGGTTAGTGCTGGGTCACTAACTTTCCTGGTTGGTAGGAGATTTCTAGACGGTTAGTTTATTATCCAAACCGTATGAGTCAAGGGCTTTTTCGTTCAGTAGTAGGGGACGCGCCAGGTTGCTCCACACCTCGACTAAAGAACGCCCTATGTTGGTTTGACTCTAGCTTTGAGATAACTGTCTCAAGCTCTGACTGGTTACTAAGATGCATCAGTCTTTATACTTGTCTGGTACTATGGCTTGCCAGAGGAAATATTTCTCATTGGAGTTAAGACCGGAAACCTTCTAATGATTGGTCTTGGGGGCTAGTGGACTGTTGAAATAATCTTTAACCTAACCATCTACGAATCCTCTAGTCTAAAATTATTGTTTCTATGTGATGATGACCAACCATTGTTTAAAGTTCTCTCTAATCTAAATGTTTTCCGGTCTGACTTGTATGGAATCCACACAAGGTTTGATGACATCATAGGTTCATGTGTGTCATGACTGATGATGTCATTGATTCTTGACTAGGGGTTTATTTATCTCTAACTAGTCATTCATAAGTATTTTACTATAAGGCTAACAGTTGTAGCGACGTAGTAGTCTACACTGTTACATATGCATTGATCCTAGACCCCTGAATGAGGCTTTGCAGAGAGAGCATTACAGATTACCAACGTTGGATGATGTATTGCCAGAACTCAATAATGCCAAGATTTTCACAAAGCTGGATATCAAGGAAGCATTCTGGCATATCAAACTTGATGAGAAGTCCAGTAAACTTACAACAATGATTACACCTTATGGTAGGTTCAGATGCTCTAGATTGCCATTTGGGTTGAATGTAAGCAGTGAAATTTTCCAGAGGCATCTAGCACAAGCTCTTGAAGGTCTTCGTGGTTGCATCAATGTTGCTGATGACATAGTTATTGCAGGTTGTGGATCAAACAGACAACAGGCAATTAAGGACCATGATCTAAAGCTTAAAGCACTGAAACATAGGTGTAAAGAGAAAGGCATTAAACTGAATGATGCTAAAGCTCAGGACAAGAAAGAAGAAATTACCTTCATGGGTCACCTTATTACTGCTCGAGGTGTTGGACCAGACAAGAAAAAGGTTGAGACAATACTAAACATGCCCGTTCCTAAGGACTGTCATGAGGTTCGCAGATTTTGCGGCATGATACAGTATCTAGCAAAGTTTCTCAACACTCTTTCAGAAGTTCTTCATCCAATTAGAGAACTTACACGTAAGGATACTCCCTTTATCTGGTCTGCTGAATGCGAACAAGCTTTCAAGAGAGTCAAGAACCGGATTACTTCTACTCCAGTACTTGCATACTATGATCCTGATGAATCTTTGTGTATTCAAGTTGATAGTAGCAGCTATGGACTTGGGGCTGTCCTCCTACAAAATGGTCAGCCAATAGAGTTTGCTTCTAGAGCTCTAACTGAAACAGAACAACGCTGGGCTCAAATTGAGAAGGAGCTCTTAGCTGTTGTATATGGTTTGGAACGCTTTGACCAGTACACTTATGGAAGGAAAGTTACAGTCATCAACGACCATAAACCTTTGGCGGCCATCGTTAAGAAACCTCTGAGTCAAATTCCTCGAAGACTGCAGAATTTACTGATGCGCAGCCATCGATATGACTTTGAATTCCAATGGGTACAAGGTTCCGATCTTCTTATAGCCGACACACTGTCCAGAGCTTGTATTCATAATGTCACATTGGATTCCTTAGCTGATAGAGAGAGCAATGCAGGAGCTGATGCACCTGTTAGATTACCTGAAATACCAGATGTGATGATGGAAAAGATTAAAGCTGAAACTCTCAAAGACAGCGTGCTCTAGAGGTTGAAGTCGACCATTTTGGATGGGTGGCCTAAAAGAAAGTCTGATGTACCAGCTGAGCTTATGCCTTATTTTGACATTCGTGATACTCTGACAACAGAACAAGGCATAATACTTAAAGGAGAGCGTATTCTTATCCCAAAAGCACTGAGGCCTGAAATCAAGCAGAAGCTACATGCTGCTCATCTTGCATTTGACAGCATGATGCGCCGGGCCAGATGTTGTCTGTTTTGGATCGGCATGACGGCTGAGATTCGACAGATAGCTGACAGTTGTCCAGAATGTCAAGAAACGAAGGCAAGGAATACTAAAGAACCTTTAAACCAACACTCAAGAGGTTTATCACCCTGGGAGAAAGTTGGCACTGACATCTTTATTATAGAAGGCCGATATTATTTAGTTCTGATTGACTACTTTTCCAACTACCTACAATGACAGCACAGTTAGTCATCAGGAAATTGAAGTCTCATTTTGCTCGTTATGGTGTTCCCAAAGTTATTGTATCTGACCAAGGTACTCAGTTTACGTCTGCACAGTTCAGATCATTTACTGCTAGATGGGGAATACTTCATGTTAAATCAGCACCAGGTCACCATAAAGCCAATGGATTAGCTGAATCTGCTGTGAAACGCATCAAGGGTATGATGAGAAAGACTGTTCAAAATAATACAGATGCATATGAGGCACTACTTGAACTTCGTAATACGCCGAGACAAGGGTTTGATCTAAGTCCAGCAGAAATACTGTTCAGCAGGAAACTGCGTACACTGATACCTTCTGCAGTGAAACCCGTTGCATCTCACAGTAGAGTTATTGAAAGTAGAGGCAAGAGAGACAGATCAGTGAAGAAGTATTATGATAAAACTGCTCATGATCTGCCCAAGTTGTCTCACCAGCCAGTCTACTATCAAGACCCTGAACAACCAAACTGGCAACCTGGAAGGATTGATAAGAGTCTCTCTGAAAGATTTTATCTCGTTGAAGGGGAGGATGGAGGTCAATATGTCAGAAACAGAATTCATCTAAGACCTAAAACAACACCTTTCACACCTGATCCCGAGGACCTTGAAATTGCTGTCTCCTCTCCAGGTCTACCCGAGCAACAGGTTGTTTTGCCAGACATGGAGAACACTAGTGAAGTGAACATTCCCAATCCTCCAGAAGTTGATCCTTCAACTCCAGCTACTTCTAGTCCTGGGAAAGCTGGCAAAGAACAGAAACATTCTCTCCTACCATCTTGCTCTAAGAGACCTCAAAGAGATCGCAAGAAACCCTCTTGGATGAATGACTTTGTTGATGTACTTGTATATACGTTTCCATGCTGATACTTTGTTTTCCCGACTAGAGTTACTTGCCTTTATGGGAACTCTTCTGCTTCCCTCTTCTTCCGACTTCCTGTTTCTAAGATGGCGAATTAAACTTGTCGATCCTTGTATCTTGTGTTCATGCTTCGTGATTATGCTTCGTAACGTGAGTATGTATGACAGCCAGCCACGTCTCATTATATCTTACAATATTTACTACACACAACAGTAAATATCAACATGTATAAAAGCATCAGTGTGTTCATCAAACAGAGAAGACCGGTAATTTGATTTTAAAATGTCCATAGTCGTTTTCAGAAAGGCCAAATATAATGATCTAGTCACGGAACTGAGACATGCGCGTTTGTAGCGAACGTCATATGTGTAGAAGTAGGTGCAAGAGTATTAGTGGCGGCCTCCGTGTGTGATCTACTGAAACAATTTTTCCTGAAAGGACAATCAAGAATAAGGTCACTTAAAATACTTAACAAACACATTAGGAAAATCAGCAGAAAATATCCATTTTAGACATTGCAACCAAGGAGGAACGGGTTCGACTCCTGCCGCAGACGGAAGGAAACCTACAGGAGAGTGTCACTTGAAAGTCACGACCAAAGTGGGATCCATCAAAATGTCAAGGATGTACAATGGCCGAAACGCGTCCAACGGTGTGAATTCTTCTGGTGATCCTAATACCTCCTGTTGTATTGCTATGTGTAGAGTTTCCTATCGTTTTAATTACCATAACTCACAGAAACATGAACAATGAACAAACAATGAAAGTTAGACACCTAAGACATGTGCATGTGTAGAAGATTATGGTACATCTTATAAGAGAAGAAAACAAATAAATAAGTCCTAGAAAAGTAGAAATGAAAAATTAATTAATGTATGGTATCATATTAGTCAGGGACGACATTTTGGACAAAGCACCTTAATTGAAAACCGCAATAATAATAATAGCCCCTTCTGTCATAACTGACTATGGGATTGCGCCCCTTCTGTAATAACTGACAATGGGAATGCGCCCCTGAGGTGACATCCCTCAGCTGCTTTTTTTCCTGGTGTTCCTTACGACGTTTTCTTCTCTCTTCTGCTTGTGTGAGCTTCTTTTCGCCAAGTCTGAGGTGGAGCCGCGGATAGCATCCCCACGTTGTGCGATCGGCAGCTGCATCATCCCAAGTTGCTGGATTTATGTCCAGTGCTCTCATGTCTCTCTTGCACACATCTTTGAATCTCAGCTGCTGCCGCCCATCTGTTCTTTTACCATCTGTTAGTTGTCCGTAGAAGATATCTTTCGGGATGCGACCATATTCCATTCGGCGCACATAGCCAAGCCAGCGTAGTCTGCGTTGTCTAAGCAGTGTATACATGCTGTGAAGGCCAGCACGTAACAACACCTTGACATTTGACACTTTATCTTTCCACGAAATGCCGAGGATGTGGCGAAGACACCGTAGATGGAAGATATTGAGCCTTCTTTCTTGCTTAGTATAGGTTGTCCATGTCTCGCTGCCATATAGAAGTGGGCTGGTGAAACAGGCGTTATATACCGCAGCTTTGTCTTCGTTGTGAGTTTGGTGTTTCCCCAAACACGCGATGTGAGGCGGGCAAGGGTAGTTGCAGCTTTGCCAATGCGGCTGTTAATTTCTGTGTCCAGAGAGAGTTTGTCATCGATGGTAGACCCCAGGTATGTGAAGTGGTGCACCACTGCCAATTCATAGTTATCGATAGTGATAACTGGTGCAGCACCCACATCCTGACTCAGCACATTTGTTCTCTTTAGACTTATTGTGAGGCCAAAGTACCTTCATGCTTGGGTTAAGCGATTCATCAAGCTCTGAAGCTTCTTTTGGCTTTGAGTGACGACTGCAGCGTCATCAGCAATTAACAAGTCTCTTATTGTGACACTTCTGATTTTTGTTTTTGCCTTCAGCCTTGCGGGATTAAACAGACGGCCATCTGACCTAGTATGAAAGCATATTCCTTCAGTTGCATCTCTGAATGCATGTTTCAAGAGTAAGGTAAAGAAGGTCACGAAGAGGGTTGGAGCCAGAACGCAGTCTTGTTTAACGCCACTGCGTATGTCAAAGGGCTATGATGTGCTTTAAGCATATTGGACTGTTCCGTTCATGTCTTCATGGAACGACTTTATCATTTCCAGCAATTTAGCAGAGCAGCCTTTTTTCAGGAGGATTTAGAGGGTTTATCCCTACTAACCAAGTCAGATGCCTTTGTGAGGTCTGTAAAGGCTATATATAAAGGCCTTTTCTGCTCTCGATTTTTCCTGAAGCTGGCGGAGAGAAAAGATCATGTCTGTTGTTGATCTACCAGCTCGGAATCCACCTGTGACTCTGGATATATGCGCTCAGCTAACTTGTGTAGTCACATTAAGATGACTGGCAAAAACCTTACCAACAATGCTAAGAAGAGAGATGCCTCTGTAGTTATTGCAGTCACTTCTGTCTCCTTTATTTTTATACAGTGTTACAATCTTGGCATCATAAAAACCGTAATAAAAGGAAAATGTGAAGGCTAATGGGCAAAACCAAGACTACGCTACAAGTGTAGGAGACAACATCGAGAGATGGACAGGAAAGGACCTGTCAGAGTGCACCATTAAGACAACAGACAGCAGACGTTGGAGATCCAGTTTAGCCGATCTTCATTGCGGAGATTGCAACTTATCTGATCTGTAGATGTCATCCAACAAGACACAAAGACTTACTGCTACTTATATACAAATCCAGCACCTGGAAACAAAATACAACATATTTCGATATTTTTTTTTATTTCACGTGATCTCCAAAGCACGGAAGTGTGGTAAGGTTGTGAAGAAGGCAGCGACAGAGACAAATGTAGGGTAAGGCCAGCCGCGGGAATTGACATTGTTGGGTAGTCAACATGATCAGTTAAAAGTAAAGATAAAGACACGATACTTCCTCACACGATCTGAGGACATGTTATTTCCTCAGTTTCGCGACTTGGGCTGTTCCATAGATATGACCCTGCCTGTTTTAGAGGAATCTCGAGTGACCTTGCAGCTTGTTGCGAGTTCAGATATTTTACTTTTCCATTTGATCTAAAAATTAAATTAGAATACAAGTGCACTGTCCCACTCATGAATTCACACATACGAAACGTATTGTTAGCTTTCCTCTAAATTTATTGTTTTCTCTTCTTCTTCTTCTTCTTCTTCTTCTTTTCTTCTCGTCCTCTCTCTTTCTCACTCTGTCTTTCCCCGCTCCCCTCCCCCTTTTTAGCGAATTCATCACTTTTGATTTTAACCAATCATATTCTCTCTGTTCATACTGTGAATTCATAACTTCTGATTTTCTACAATGTAATGAGTTGTCTCAGAATTAGTGTCTATTTTCTCACCGTTAGGAACACCGTCTCTTTGAGTCTTATATTTTACAGCCTGTATTTCCCTCCCTCACGTATCTTTGCTTCTGCTACACAGATGCGACCGTAATTCCTTTCATTCTGGAAGCTGTCTATCTTCGAAATGACTCTTGATTCAGGGACATGCGAACACGGGCGAGTCGAAATGTCTTGTAATGTCACCAGTCTGCTCGTCTCCCGAACCCTTAGTGTCTGGGACACCGATGAGCAAGCCTTTCGCTACTTCCGTGGCGCCCGTGCTGAAAATCTTTCATCTCGGTTTTCAGGGGGAAATATCCCGCTTCCCCGATGTCTTTATCCTCAGTCTTTCTCGCCGCTTGTTCGTCCAGATGTGGGGCAATCTAAGGCAGAATTTGGCTACGTAATATCAGCTCAAGCATTATTTGTTACTTGTGTTTCCAGAGTGCCAAGAGGCTTCTACCTGCAGAGTGGAATTAGTGTTACTTAACCTGATACTTATTGCATATTAGAAAGGAATATTTCTAGAAATTTTGGTCAGCACACATAGTATAAAATAACTGTGCTAACTTTAAACTTGTAAATAACCACGAGTAAATTTTATAAAGTAAATTTTCCTAATAACGGTGTATTTTAATACTAATAAATTCCCACCAGTCGAATCAATAGGTGTTAATTTATACGAAGGACGGTGTATAGTTGTGATAATTAAATTTATTTTTCTACCAGTTAGTTAACTACAAGTAAATTTCCAAAAGGATGTATATACTTCTGTGAAGATATTGATTATAATAATTTTCCTACCAGCCCGATAAATCCTCATTTCTATTGCAAACTTATAACGGGCATATTACATTTTGTACAACGGTAAAACCAAATGTTGGGTAAATTACTGCATGTAGTAATTCCATGTCTGTATAATTATTTTTCTTCTTTCTCCCAGAGCGATAAAGATGGCCATACTTATTAAGTGTCAGCAAAAGGGCTTGAACCCAAACATATATGTAGCTACATTCTTGCCCTTTCGCGTGAGGATACACATGTATACCTTATGTCTTCCGTCCCCCTTTCCGGTATAACTGTTAAGCGGATCTCTAAGCCAGCAGAGCGTTTACCTGCAACGCTGGCTTGGCGAGCGATTTCGATCAATAAAAGGGCGGATGTTAGCTCTCCCAGTGGTGGGCAGTGATTGGGCAGCCTCGTACGTCAGTGCGCAGTAACCCCGTGTTCACTCTTGCACATACCATATTTCATTTGCATTATATGAAATAGATTCTCTCTCAAAAGAGCACTGAAAATTGTTATTGAATTGTTGTATTTACACTTTACTGATTATGCCAAGGTATGATGAGCTGTATATATAATAATTTGTATGCAGGGGTTCCCTGAGGCTTAACAATTATTTCAGGGGTTCCTCCAGGATAAAAAGGTTAAGAAAGGCTGCTGTAGACTCTTCTCTGATTGATGAATTGTAGTTCTGTTATTTTGTTCATTTTATTTATTGGCGATTCACTGATTTAGAAATGCTCCAATAAACATATTAGAAGTGATGGAAAATAAAAGACAGCCAAATAGTTGCAGATGGGAGGCATATAGCTTCATCTTCTTCTTTGATCCATAACCGCCAACCGTCAAAGCAGTCAGCGGTCATCACGCCTGGTGGCGATCTGTAGGGCAGCAACAAAGTGATTCCATCTTGCTCAGTCGGCGGCCATCCTTCGTAAAGTGCCCCAACTCTGATTCATTCTTTGCATCTCGGCTTCCACAGTTCTCCGCCAAGTTGTTTTTGGTCGGCCTCTCTTTCGCTTTCCCTCGGGGGTCCATAGCATAGCTGTTCTTGTGATGGTATCAGGGTCCCTTCTGAGGACGTGGCCAACCCAACTCCAGCGTCTGCCAGCTATGATGGTGTGCATGTCCTCCTGGTTACTCCGAATAAGTAGTTCTTGGTTGCTGATGGTGTTTGGCCAAAAGATTCGGAGAATTTTCCTTAGGCAGATTGTGTGGAAGGAGGACAGTTTCAACATTTCCTTCTCTGTTACTCTCCAACATTCCGCACCATAGAGAAGCACAGAAAGTACACAGCTCTCATACAGTCTTAATTTGGTGTTTGTGCTGTACTGGGAAGACTTCCAAATGTTGTTGAGAATAGCAAAGGCTGTTCTTGCTTTATTCATTCTGTTGTTAATGTCTTTGCTTGTTCCGCCGTCAGGTGTTACTATGCATCCTAGGTAAGTAAATGTGTCTGTCTGTTCTAACTTCTGGTTCCTTACTGTTATTGGCTCAGGATTGCCCACATTTAGTGTCATGACCTCTGTCTTCTTCAGATTGATATTCAGGCCAACCTGCTGGCCATACTTATTCAGTCTATCGGTTTTGTCTTGAATGTGTTGATGTGAATGCGCGAGTAGTGCAATGTCATCTGCATATTCCAGGTCTTCCAGTGTAGAAAATGTTGTCCATCTAATTCCTCTTGGACTGCCCTCTGCTGTCTGGCACATCACCAAATCTATAACTGTCAAAAATAATGTTGTTGATAATGGGCATCCCTGTCGTACTCCTGTTTTCACTTCGAAAGTTACATTACTCAATCCGACACTGCACGTAAAGTTAGAATATAGGCTGGGAATTCCATAAGCCCTCAGTATTTTCCATAAGCTGTCCCTGTGTATGCTGTCGAAAGCCTTTTCAAAATCAACAAAGTTAATGTACAGCTGTCTCTGCCATTCTAGCACTGCTCTATGATGTTCCTGAGGGTGAATATATGATCTGCACATCTTCCGTTTTTTCTAAAGCCCGCTTGTTCTTTCCTCAGTTTATGGTCAATTGCTTTTGAAATTCTCTGGATGATTATCCTGCCTAGTATTTTGCTGGGAACTGAGAGGAGAGTAATTCCTCTCCAATTGTTGCAGTCTGCAAGGTCGCCCTTCTTGGGCAATTTGACAATTATTCCTTTACTCCACTCTGTTGGTGTTGTCTCAGTTTCCCAGACTTGTGCAAATAGTGGTTCTAATAGTTCTGCTGCTAGTTCAGGGTCTGCCTTGAATAACTCAGCATTTAGATTGTCGTGACCAGGCGTTTTTCCATTTTTTAACCCTTTGGTAGCTGTGATGGTTTCTTCTTTTCGTGGCATGTCTGTATTTACTGTCTAGATCATTTTCAGCCTCAGGAACGTTCAGCTGAGTCTCTGGTACTTCCTTGTTCAGTGTTTCTCTGAAGTGCACTGCCCATCTTGATTCCTGCCCCTGTGCTGTGGTCATAAGATTTCCTTGCTTGTCTCTTGCTAACGTTATATTGTTTGCACCTCGTTTTCCGCTGATAGTTTTAGTTATTTTATAAACTGTGCTTTGTTCATTTCTCAGTTTTCTTCTTCTGCCTGTCTTGCAAGGTCATCCAGAAATGTCCTTTTGTTAACACGGGTTTGACGTTTTACTTCCTTGTCCAGCTGACTGTACTGTTCACTATATATTGCCTTTAACCTGGGAGACTTAGCTTCTGTTTTCTTTCTTTTCATTTCCTTTCTCTTCGCTATGGTGTTTAGCGTTTCTGGTGTTATCCAGTCTTGGCTCTTTCTTTCCTGGAATCCCAAGCATGACTTGCTGCTTTCTTGTATATTGTTGAGATGGTGTTGAATTTCTGGTCGACATCACCGGTCTCTGTTCTTTCCTGGCTTTTGGTAATCTGATATCGTCTCTTTACGTCGACCACGAAAGCTTTTCCGGTGAGGGGGTCCTTAAGTTTCGTGATGTTGTATCTTTTCTGTTTGACTGCAACTGGTCCAGCGGCTCTGAGTTTCACCTTCAGTCTTGCTACTTCTAGGTGATGATCACTTCCCGCATCTGCGCCTCTTCTTACTTTCACGTCCTGTAGTGCATGTCTCCTTCTGCCATTGATCATTATGTGATCTATCTGGTTTCTATCTCGTCCGTTTGGTGATTCCCATGTTAACTTGTGCACTTCTTTGTGTGGAAAAAGTGTTCCTCCAATGACCAGGTTATTAATACTGCAGAAGCTTATTAATTTGTCCCCATTCTCATTTACTGTTCCACTGCCGCATTTCCCCATTACTCTTTCGTTATAATTATTGTGTGTTCCAACTTTTGCATTTAGGTCTCCAATTACTATAATAAAATCGTAGCTGGGTGCAGTTTCTATTTCCTTTTGTACCTGTTGATAGAACTCGTCCTTGATCTCTTCATTGCTGTCGTTTGTTGGTGCATAGCATTGTATAATTGTGGTGTTGGTGAATCTCCCTCTCAGTCTTGCTCTTATCAGTCTGTTGTTGATGGGTTTCCATTCCAGTAAAGACCTTTCCATTCCTTTCTTCGTGATAATGGCTACACCTTCGTTGTGCTGACCATCCTCTCTACCAGAATGAAGTACTGTTTCCCCTGTAGCTGTTTTTATTCTTCCCATCCCTGTCCATCTGCTCTTACTTATTCCCAGGATATGTAATTTGTAGTTCCTCATCTCTGCTGTGATTTGTCTCAGCTTTCCTGCCTCATTCATAGTTCTGACGTTCCAAAAACCAATTCTGGTTTCGTGTTTTGCGGTCGGGGCATCCATTTTCATGCCAGTGGCTTCCTTTCCGCTTTCACCACTGTCAGTCATACGAGCCTGAGACTCCGGATGTCCGTACCGCATCAAAGTTTTTTCATTTATTGCCGTTTCCGTAACATGTGCGATTTTTTACATAGACAGGGGTGTCGGCCCTGTGCTAAAACCCCCATCCAGGAGGACCAGGGTACCAGCTTTTGTCTGACCCCTACCCACGCAGACCAGTTCAGCTTGGTTGAACCTACCAGGAGTAAATCTTCCACTGGCATAGCTCTGGGGATTGTCAGGGTACACAAGCTGCCATACCGCTACAAGGTATAGGTACCATTGATGGCATATACAAGGGGATTGACATAAGTCTTGGGCCTGACCATGAAGGACATGTCACAGAGAGCTGAAATTGTGTATAGTGTTTATTCCTTTTCAATATAGCCACCGTCTGAATTGACACACTCCTGCCATCTCTGCTTGACCTTGAAAAGACCTTGGGAGTAGAACACCCTATTTTTCAAACTAAACCAGTCATCACATGCCAGTATAACCTCTTCGTCGCTAACAAAGTGATTTCCTTTTAGCTGTTTTTTTAAGATTTAGGAATAGAAAAAAGTCTGATGGAGCCAAATCTGGAGAATATGGGGGGTGTGGAAGAATTTCAATATTCAAATCGTTGGCTGCTAGCTGCACAAGCCGTGCTTTGTGAGAGGGCGCGTTGTCTTGAAGCAAAGGAAGATTTTGAGTGCGCGATATCCCTCGTTTCCTGGTCACAACTGTCCTTAGTTATGTGAGAAGATCTGCATAGTACTGTCCATTAACTGTGTTGCCACGAGGCAGATAATCTTTCAAAAGGACACCTTTGCCGTCCCAAAAAACAGTCAGCATCACTTTTCCTGCAGATTTCTGCGCCCTCGGCTTGACAGGTGTTGGGGTGCCCGGGTTTTTCCATTGAATGCTGGCAATTTTGGATTCGGGGTCATAATGGTGTACCCAAGTCTCATCTACTGTCACCATGGTCTCCAAAAACTGTAGGTGTATTTTCCTGAAACATCAGAAATTTTATCACAGCTCTGGCCTCCTTCTTTTCCATTGTTTTTTAAAATATTTGGAGCAGCAGATCCGGTCATTAGGGTACTTTGCGCCGTGCACCGTAGCGGGAAAATCTATTGAAGAAACAAACGCGTACTTTACACATTCAGTGCAAATATGATGAACTTTAAATGTGCCAAGTTTCATCTTCCTCCTGTGACTCCTTCATGGTCAGGCCCAAGACTTATGTCAATCCTCTTGTAGCTATGGAGTACATAAAGACAGACGAACCCAGCCACATACGCACAGACGAATCAGTAACAAGAGCTGCCAAAAAAATAAATAAAAACACACATAAGCAAACAAACCGAAGGTGTTCACGTTTATACAAAATGAAAGAATAGACAGGAAATACAGATATTATAGGCCAGTGGAAAATTATCAAAATACTTCATAGCTGAGACAGAACTATTAAAAACAACGGCAGTAGCCATCTTGGAAAACAAGAATTATGCTAGATCCAAGATAGTGTTCTTCACAGATTTCCTGTCAGTCATAACTACCATAAGAAACCATAACAACAACCAATTAGTTTCTCAGAATCACTAATGGAAACCAGCAATAAATTCAACAAAGTGAAAACACAGTAGATTTCTGCCCACTGCTAGACATAGAAAAGGAACGAACGAACGAATTTTATCTTAAAAGTGTTGAGAATTGGGCACACATGCCTATCTGGCATCGTGCCTGTTAAGTCATATTTTAATGTAGGGGAGTTAATCGTTAAAAGACTTGTATGCACAGGTCAGTTTTTTAGTAATCACCCTTGTAAACACGCTTTGGGTGATGATGATGGTTTTCTTAGTGAGGTTTTGGGAAGAGACGGTTGGAGCTGAGTTGAGTTCTCACGCGGTGAGTTCGTGCATGTAGTTTTGTTACTGAGCTGTACTGAGTAGCGATTTTCGTGACAGTGTGTTTCTGGCAGAGGTACGAAATAGATGTTTGACGATTTTCGTGAGTGTGTCCAGATATTATGATCGAGGGATATTTTTCTTAGAAGAGAAGATGGAATATATTGTTGTAGGGAAGAGTTTCCTTGCTAGATTGATTGATTCTGAGGCCATGGAGTGTACCGGCCATGATTATTATTATGCATATTTCCTATGATGAAGGAGAGAATTTGATATAGAAAATATTTGTTGAGGCCATGGAGTGTACCGGCCAGTGTTGTGAGTCATATTTACTTCCTTGATGGATTTACTGTTATCATACTAGAACTGCCAAGTATGCAGTCATTTGTTGACGGATATTTTCACTGTAATACTAGGAAATGAGAACTGTGGTGAACTGCGATGTAGGCAGTCCTTTTTGATAGATGTTCTTTCCTATGGATTATATTATACTGGAAAGTTACGACGTTCTTTGCAACCTATGTACCATGGATTTTTTGTATGAACTGTAACCTGTGACAGTGAGCTGTTACGTCGTGTACTTTGCGATGTTCCTGTGTCGTTAATAAACTGTGTGAATATAAACCCACTAGTCTTACCCGTTAGTGGATTTTTCTAACCTTGTGTGGGTAACACCTGAGACTTGTATTCCAAGAACCTATACACATTCGCGTATATATATTTACACATCAGTCGGCCACCCGTAAGCCCGATATATGCTGATTTGCCTTTCATCAGTCATAACATTAACATTATCTTCTTCCACTACTTACTGACGTTAACGGTAACAGTGGTGGCCAGTCTTACGGGGTGTGATACCTACTACAGGTGGTTAATTTTATAGAAGGATAGCTACTATCGAATTTTCTGTGAATGTAAAGTCAAGTATACAGTGTTGCCAGTGATACGGTGTGTTTGACAGACGGTATACCTCTATAACTACAGAGGGATCAAGTTCATATTTGCAGTGTTCCAGTTCTTGTTTTCCTGTACAAGTTTCAAGCAGATGTCATACAGTATCAAGAACCTGAGAGTGAGAAGTGACGAGTTCCAGTACCTTTCAACGGTGGATTTTTTCTTTCTTCAGACTGTGTGATTCCCATCGTTTTGGCGGAAAGAACGGAATTATTTCCTTTATTGAAGATAAGTGGTTTTGTTTGTAAACTGTGCCACTTTGTGTATATGTAATAAGCCTTCCTCGATTATGCATTATTAATTCTATTGATTGTCCTATGTTATATATTCTATATTTATGCAGGTTTGGTTGGGAGGTTGATCTGACAAACGAGGTTCATCTCGAAGCTAATTCGGGCTCTTGTCAGATGTTCTGTAGGGATTAGTTTGCAAATTTCAATTGAGCGATAATTCCAGTTCAAGGCTAAAAACCTTGCTGAAGTTCAGATCGCTATTTGTTTCTTTCAACAGTAGTTTTTTAGGTGTGACGTAACGTTTCATTGTTGTGATCGTAGTATTTTCTTTGTGCCTTAGTTTATTGATTAATTTGTTTGTGGGTGTCTTCCTCTTCTGGCTGTCTTTTATTTCTATACAAATTTTTCGTTTTTTACACTGTGCTGTTGCTTGTCTTGTCATTTTGATTGCAGTGTCATTGCACTCTTTGCAAAATTCTGGTTTTAGTTCTGCTTTATTGTTTATTTGATTCTGCGAACGTTATCATTTGTTCTCTAGTATCTTGTCTTCGTAACTATTGTTCTAATTGCGTATATCGTACATTAATTGTTTATTAATTATTATAGGATTTTTAAATGCATAAATAATTAATGGCTACATAATGTTATATATTGACTTCCTTCATATTGATATGAATTTATAAAGGTTCTATACACAGGAACTTGTTATACGATAATTTACGGATAATTTGATTTTTTTTTTGGAGCAATATTTTGCTGAGGGAGTTGGGAAACTCATATAAAATGTTTACATCATACATAATGTCCGCGCTGGAGGAAGTTCTCCAGGATAGTATAGATTATGGAGAACAAGGCCCAGATCTGGAAGAGTTTGTGTTAAACCGTTTCTTAGGTAATATAGCATCAGATCTTGAGGAGTTTGTAGATATTAAGTTTTGGTCTGTTCCTCACATAATTATTGCTAAGGAACTGACAGAGTTAATGCGTTTCCATCTTCATGTTTTTGTGGCAAGGTACCTCTTTGTGCCGCATGGTCAGAGGCTGAAAAACATTCACCACGCTATACTAGATGACAATGTTCAAGAGGAGCAAATAAAATATAACAAACTGAGTGAACAGGAAAGGGTGGATTTTTTAGAAAGTATTGCTGAGGAGAGTGAACTACACGAGACAGTGTCCAATCTTGCAAGGGATCTACACAAATTGAACTTGGAACTTTCTGGGTCACAAGCTGCATTGAATTCAGAATTGTGTAAGATCAAAGAGTTGGAAGCTCAGATGGAAGATAAGCATGGCGAAGTTAATCTTACGCAGGAAGTTCAGGAAAATAAGGAGATGGGTGAGGAATTAAAAGTTAAAGCCCAGGAACGTGAAAAGTCCTATAATAAAACACTTTTTGGTCTATTGGATGGTAATATTATTCTCCATCGCCAACTTAAAGAGAGGAATGCGGTATTTCCAGAAAAGGTTGATGAGCTTATGAATAGCCAGGATAGTGCGATTGAGGCACTTCAACTGGAATTGAAGCAGTTGAGGGCACAGGCTGCTCAAGTCTAGGGTCTTCAGGTGCAGTTAGCCCGACTTCAGCCACATATGGAAGAAGTGAAAAAGAAGAGATTAAAGAAATTGGCACGACAAATGAGAGCAGGGAAAGAAAAGGATGAGGAAAAGAGATTAGAAGAGTTAACTATGGAGAAAGAGAAAATTGCAAAGATTAAGAAATCGCTCACGGAGAAGAGGTGCAAAATTGTGACATTTGATAACTTAAATAAGAAACAAAGTGAAAAAATTTCACTCAAAAATGTAGAAATTACGGAATTAAGGAAAAGAGTTGATGGTTTGTTGATATTATCCTAGGCAACAAGGTGTTGTCTACTGTCAATGTTGACAGTGGTAGACATAAAGTTGATTATCAACACGTCAGTAAGGCAAAGAGTCAGCCATATACACTCAATGCTAACAGTAACATCAAATATGATGTACATAGATCTTTTCGTGACAAATACAATTTCCCACGTACTGGCGATACTGCCTCTAATAATACTGATTCTTGGCGTCAGGCCAACAAAAGGAAGCCTACTGTAACAATCAATCCTGTACATCATGGGAAAAACTTTGATAAATGTCATGTCAAAGTTCCACAAACCAACCGTGCATCTGCTGTTGGAAATTCTGATAAATCCATAACAAGGGATAATACTAAGAGTATTTGTTCCCAAAATGATGCCCATTATGTAGGTAACCATAAGGATTCTGTCATTCCCGATACTTCGGTTAAGCACATTCCCACCGGCAAAAATAAAAACAATTTTGGTGGGAGAGATAATCATGATCTTAGACAGTACCAAGGGGGTCCATCACGTTGTAATTTTCCTTCTCCAAGAAACTGGAGACAATTTAACGGATCTCAATATTTTGGTTCTAATGATTTTCGAAATTATGGTAGGAATAACTACACTAGAGATTATCAACCTTACAATAATTTTTCTAGGAGACAACAAAATTCACCTACTAGATATTTGGATCAAAGGAGAGATATTAAGCACAGTAATGCTAACTGGTGTTCAAAACATAACAATGGTCCCAAACAAAGGGGAAATATTAATCGCAACTATGCTAACTGGGGTTCAAATCAGAACAATAGTTTCAATAGAGCAAATAACAATGCTCCCAATAGAGATAATAAGGGTGACAGATCGCAATATGACGGTAGATCTCTGAATGATATATCGCATCGTCAGGTTAACTTTGCTCAACATGAGCCCAAAATTATTAGTAATCAAGGTAACAATAGTAATAGGGTCTCAAATACTATTGCTTGCTCTGCTTTTCATTTCGAAAGAGCATCTCGTTGCCTTGAATGCAGAACTTTGTTCCAGCCTACTGCGGTGACTACCTTGAGTTGCGGTCATTCTCTCCCTAATCCTCCTGTTTTGTCTAACACGTGATGGAGGATGGTTGGTTGCTCATCATAAAGGAGCCGGAGGTTTACACAGCCACAGTTGGTAGGTCTAATGTACAGTTAACTGTTTCCTTTCATAAAATACTACCGTTGATTAAAATAGAAACTTTCATTTGTGTTTTTTCACAGCCTGTCCAAGTATATCGTCAACCGTTGACTGCTATGTCTATTGATTGGGCAGCAACAAAGTGATTCCATCTTGCTCAGTCGGCGGCCATCCTTCGTAAAGTGCCCCAACTCTGATTCATTCTTTGCATCTCGGCTTCCACAGTTCTCCGCCAAGTTGTTTTTGGTCGGCCTCTCTTTCGCTTTCCCTCGGGGGTCCATAGCATAGCTGTTCTTGTGATGGTATCAGGGTCCCTTCTGAGGACGTGGCCAACCCAACTCCAGCGTCTGCCAGCTATGATGGTGTGCATGTCCTCCTGGTTACTCCGAATAAGTAGTTCTTGGTTGCTGATGGTGTTTGGCCAAAAGATTCGGAGAATTTTTCTTAGGCAGATTGTGTGGAAGGAGGACAGTTTCAACATTTCCTTCTCTGTTACTCTCCAACACTCCGCACCATAGAGAAGCACAGAAAGTACACAGCTCTCATACAGTCTTAATTTGGTGTTTGTGCTGTACTGGGAAGACTTCCAAATGTTGTTGAGAATAGCAAAGGCTGTTCTTGCTTTATTCATTCTGTTGTTAATGTCTTTGCTTGTTCCGCCGTCAGGTGTTACAATGCATCCTAGGTAAGTAAATGTGTCTGTCTGTTCTAACTTCTGGTTCCTTACTGTTATTGGCTCAGGATTGCCAACATTTAGTGTCATGACCTCTGTCTTCTTCAGATTGATATTCAGGCCAACCTGCTGGCCATACTTATTCAGTCTATCGGTTTTGTCTTGAATGTGTTGATGTGAATGCGCGAATAGTGCAATGTCATCTGCATATTCCAGGTCTTCCAGTGTAGAAAATGTTGTCCATCTAATTCGTCTTTGAGTGCCCTCTGTTGTCTGGCGCATCACCCAATCTATGGCTATCAAAAATAATGTTGTTGATAAGGGGCATCCCTGTCGTACTCCTGTTTTCACTTCGAAAGTTACATTACTCAATCCGACACTGCACGTAAAGTTAGAATATAGGCTGGGAATTCCATAAGCCCTCAGTATTTTCCATAAGCTGTCCCTGTGTATGCTGTCGAAAGCCTTTTCAAAATCAACAAAGTTAATGTACAGCTGTCTCTGCCATTCTAGCACTGCTCTATGATGTTCCTGAGGGTGAATATATGATCTGCACATCTTCCGTTTTTTCTAAAGCCCGCTTGTTCTTTCCTCAGTTTATGGTCAATTGCTTTTGAAATTCTCTGGATGATTATCCTGCCTAGTATTTTGCTGGGAACTGAGAGGAGAGTAATTCCTCTCCAATTGTTGCAGTCTGCAAGGTCGCCCTTCTTGGGCAATTTGACAATTATTCCTTTACTCCACTCTGCTGGTGTTGTCTCAGTTTCCCAGACTTGTGCAAATAGTGGTTCTAATAGTTCTGCTGCTAGTTCAGGGTCTGCCTTGAATAACTCAGCATTTAGATTGTCGTGACCAGGCGTTTTTCCATTTTTTAACCCTTTGATAGCTGTGATGATTTCTTCTTTTCGTGGGATGTCTGTATTTCCGTCTGTCACTTTTAGCCTCAGGAACATTCAGCTGAGTCTCTGGTGGTTCCTTATTCAGTGTTTCTCTGAAGTGCCCTGCCCATCTTGTTTCCTGCCCCTGTGCTGTGGTGATGAGATGTCCTTGCTTGTCTCTTACTAACGTTATGTTGTTTGCACCTCGTTTTCCACTGATAGTTTTAGTTATTTTATAAACTGTGCTTTGTTCATTTCTCAGTTTTCTTCTTCTGCCTGTCTTGCAAGGTCATCCAGAAATGTCCTTTTGTTAACACGGGTTTGACGTTTTACTTCCTTGTCCAGCTGACTGTACTGTTCACTATACATTGCCTTTAACCTGGGAGACTTAGCTTCTGTTTTCTTTCTTTTCATTTCCTTTCTCTTCGCTATGGTGTTTAGCGTTTCTGGTGTTATCCAGTCTTGGCTCTTTCTTTCCTGGAATCCCAAGCATGACTTGCTGCTTTCTTGTATATTGTTGAGATGGTGTTGAATTTCTGGTCGACATCATCGGTCTCTGTTCTTTCCTGGCTTTTGGTAATCTGATATCGTCTCTTTACGTCGACCACGAAAGCTTTTCTGGTGAGGGGGTCCTTAAGTTTCGTGATGTTGTATCTTTTCTGTTTGACTGCAACTGGTCCAGCAGCTCTGAGTTTCACCTTCAGTCTTGCTACTACTAGGTGATGATCACTTCCCACATCTGCGCCTCTTCTTACTTTCACGTCTTGTAGTGCATGTCTCCATCTGCCATTGATCATTATGTGATCTATCTGGTTTCTGTCTCGTCCGTTTGGTGATTCCCATGTTAACTTGTGCACTTCTTTGTGTGGAAAAAGTGTTCCTCCAATGACCAGGTTGTTAATACTGCAGAAGCTTATTAATTTGTCCCCATTCTCATTTACTGTTCCACTGCCGCATTTCCCCATTACTCTTTCGTTATAATTATTGTGTGTTCCAACTTTCGCATTTAGGTCTCCCATTACTATAATAAGATCGTAGCTGGGTGCAGTTTCTATTTCCTTTTGTACCTGTTGATAGAACTCGTCCTTGATCTCTTCATTGCTGTCGTTTGTTGGTGCATAGCATTGTATAATTGTGGTGTTGGTGAATCTCCCTCTCAGTCTTGCTCTTATCAGTCTGTTGTTGATGGGTTTCCATTCCAGTAAAGACCTTTCCATTCCTTTCTTCAGGATAATGGCTACACCTTCGTTGTACTGACCATCCTCTCTACCAGGATAAAGTACTGTTTCCCCTGTAGCTGTTTTTATTCTCCCCATCCCTGTCCATCTGCTCTCGCTTATTCCCAGGATATGTAATTTGTAGTTCCTCATCTCTGCTGTGATTTGTCTCAGCTTTCCTGCCTCATTCATAGTTCTGACGTTCCAAAAACCAATTCTGGTTTCGTGTTTTGCGGTCGGGGCATCCATTTTCGTGCCAGTGGCTTCCTTTCGGCTTTCACCACTGTCAGTCATACGAGCCTGAGACTCCGGATGTCCGTCCCGCATCAAAGATTTTCCATTTGTTGCCGTTTCCGTAACATGTGCGATTTTTTACATAGACAGGGGTGTCGGCCCTGTGCTACAACCCCCAACCTGGAGGACCAGGGTACCAACTTTTGTCTGACCCCTACCCACGCAAACCAGTTCAGCTTGGTTGAACCTACCAGGAGTAAAACTTCCACTGGCATAGCTCTGGGGATTGTCAGGGTACACAAGCTGCCATACCGCTACAAGGTATAGGTACCATTGATGGCATATACAAGGGGATTGACATAAGTCTTGGGGCTGACCATGAAGGACATGTCACAGAGAGCTGAAATTTTGTATAGTGTTTATTCCTTTTCAATATAGCCACCGTCTGAATTGACACACTTCTGCCATCTCTGCTTGACCTTGAAAAGACCTTTGGGAGTAGAACACCCTATTTTTCAAACTAAACCAGTTCATCACATGCCAGTTATAACCTCTTCGTCGCTTAAAAAGTGATTTCCTTTTAGCTGTTTTTTTTAAGATTTGGGAATAGAAAAAAGTCTGATGGAGCCAAATCTGGAGAATATGGTGGGTGTGGAAGAATTTCAATATTCAAATCGTTGGCTGCTAGCTGCACAAGCCGTGCTTTGTGAGAGGGCGCGTTGTCTTGAAGCAAAGGAAGATTTTGAGTGCGCGATATCCCTCGTTTCCTGGTCACAACTGTCCTTAGTTATGTGAGAAGATCTGCATAGTACTGTCCATTAACTGTGTTGCCACGAGGCAGATAATCTTTCAAAAGGACACCTTTGCCGTCCCAAAAAAACAGTCAGCATCACTTTTCCTGCAGATTTCTGCGCCCTCGGCTTGACAGGTGTTGGGGTGCCCGGGTTTTTCCATTGAATGCTGGCAATTTTGGATTCGGGGTCATAATGGTGTACCCAAGTCTCATCTACTGTCACCATGGTCTCCAAAAACTGTAGGTGTTTTTTCCTGAAACATCAGAAATTTTATCACAGCTCTGGCCTCCTTCTTTTCCATTGTTTTTTAAAATATTTGGAGCAGCAGATCCGGTCAGTAGGGTACTTTGCGCCGTGCACCGTAGCGGGAAAATCTATTGAAGAAACAAACGCGTACTTTACACATTCAGTGCAAATATGATGAACTTTAAATGTGCCAAGTTTCATCTTCCTCCTGTGACTCCTTCATGGTCAGGCCCAAGACTTATGTCAATCCTCTTGTAGCTATGGAGTACATAAAGACAGACGAACCCAGCCACATACGCACAGACGAATCAGTAACAAGAGCTGCCAAAAAAATAAATAAAAACACACATAAGCAAACAAACCGAAGGTGTTCACGTTTATACAAAATGAAAGAATAGACAGGAAATACAGATATTATAGGCCAGTGGAAAATTATCAAAATACTTCATAGCTGAGACAGAACTATTAAAAACAACGGCAGTAGCCATCTTGGAAAACAAGAATTATGCTAGATCCAAGATAGTGTTCTTCACAGATTTCCTGTCAGTCATAACTACCATAAGAAACCATAACAACAACCAATTAGTTTCTCAGAATCACTAATGGAAACCAGCAATAAATTCAACAAAGTGAAAACACAGTAGATTTCTGCCCACTGCTAGACATAGAAAAGGAACGAACGAACGAATTTTATCTTAAAAGTGTTGAGAATTGGGCACACATGCCTATCTGGCATCGTGCCTGTTAAGTCATATTTTAATGTAGGGGAGTTAATCGTTAAAAGACTTGTATGCACAGGTCAGTTTTTTAGTAATCACCCTTGTAAACACGCTTTGGGTGATGATGATGGTTTTCTTAGTGAGGTTTTGGGAAGAGACGGTTGGAGCTGAGTTGAGTTCTCACGCGGTGAGTTCGTGCATGTGTTTTGTTACTGAGCTGTACTGAGTAGCGATTTTCGTGACAGTGTGTTTCTGGCAGAGGTACGAAATAGATGTTTGACGATTTTCGTGAGTGTGTCCAGATATTATGATCGAGGGATATTTTTCTTAGAAGAGAAGATGGAATATATTGTTGTAGGGAAGAGTTTCCTTGCTAGATTGATTGATTCTGAGGCCATGGAGTGTACCGGCCATGATTATTATTATGCATATTTCCTATGATGAAGGAGAGAATTTGATATAGAAAATATTTGTTGAGGCCATGGAGTGTACCGGCCAGTGTTGTGAGTCATATTTACTTCCTTGATGGATTTACTGTTATCATACTAGAACTGCCAAGTATGCAGTCATTTGTTGACGGATATTTTCACTGTAATACTAGGAAATGAGAACTGTGGTGAACTGCGATGTAGGCAGTCCTTTTTGATAGATGTTCTTTCCTATGGATTATATTATACTGGAAAGTTACGACGTTCTTTGCAACCTATGTACCATGGATTTTTTGTATGAACTGTAACCTGTGACAGTGAGCTGTTACGTCGTGTACTTTGCGATGTTCCTGTGTCGTTAATAAACTGTGTGAATATAAACCCACTAGTCTTACCCGTTAGTGGATTTTTCTAACCTTGTGTGGGTAACACCTGAGACTTGTATTCCAAGAACCTATACACATTCGCGTATATATATTTACACATCAGTCGGCCACCCGTAAGCCCGATATATGCTGATTTGCCTTTCATCAGTCATAACATTAACATTATCTTCTTCCACTACTTACTGACGTTAACGGTAACAGTGGTGGCCAGTCTTACGGGGTGTGATACCTACTACAGGTGGTTAATTTTATAGAAGGATAGCTACTATCGAATTTTCTGTGAATGTAAAGTCAAGTATACAGTGTTGCCAGTGATACGGTGTGTTTGACAGACGGTATACCTCTATAACTACAGAGGGATCAAGTTCATATTTGCAGTGTTCCAGTTCTTGTTTTCCTGTACAAGTTTCAAGCAGATGTCATACAGTATCAAGAACCTGAGAGTGAGAAGTGACGAGTTCCAGTACCTTTCAACGGTGGATTTTTTCTTTCTTCAGACTGTGTGATTCCCATCGTTTTGGCGGAAAGAACGGAATTATTTCCTTTATTGAAGATAAGTGGTTTTGTTTGTAAACTGTGCCACTTTGTGTATATGTAATAAGCCTTCCTCGATTATGCATTATTAATTCTATTGATTGTCCTATGTTATATATTCTATATTTATGCAGGTTTGGTTGGGAGGTTGATCTGACAAACGAGGTTCATCTCGAAGCTAATTCGGGCTCTTGTCAGATGTTCTGTAGGGATTAGTTTGCAAATTTCAATTGAGCGATAATTCCAGTTCAAGGCTAAAAACCTTGCTGAAGTTCAGATCGCTATTTGTTTCTTTCAACAGTAGTTTTTTTAGGTGTGACGTAACGTTTCATTGTTGTGATCGTAGTATTTTCTTTGTGCCTTAGTTTATTGATTAATTTGTTTGTGGGTGTCTTCCTCTTCTGGCTGTCTTTTATTTCTATACAAATTTTTCGTTTTTTACACTGTGCTGTTGCTTGTCTTGTCATTTTGATTGCAGTGTCATTGCACTCTTTGCAAAATTCTGGTTTTAGTTCTGCTTTATTGTTTATTTGATTCTGCGAACGTTATCATTTGTTCTCTAGTATCTTGTCTTCGTAACTATTGTTCTAATTGCGTATATCGTACATTAATTGTTTATTAATTATTATAGGATTTTTAAATGCATAAATAATTAATGGCTACATAATGTTATATATTGACTTCCTTCATATTGATATGAATTTATAAAGGTTCTATACACAGGAACTTGTTATACGATAATTTACGGATAATTTGATTTTTTTTTTGGAGCAATATTTTGCTGAGGGAGTTGGGAAACTCATATAAAATGTTTACATCATACATAATGTCCGCGCTGGAGGAAGTTCTCCAGGATAGTATAGATTATGGAGAACAAGGCCCAGATCTGGAAGAGTTTGTGTTAAACCGTTTCTTAGGTAATATAGCATCAGATCTTGAGGAGTTTGTAGATATTAAGTTTTGGTCTGTTCCTCACATAATTATTGCTAAGGAACTGACAGAGTTAATGCGTTTCCATCTTCATGTTTTTGTGGCAAGGTACCTCTTTGTGCCGCATGGTCAGAGGCTGAAAAACATTCACCACGCTATACTAGATGACAATGTTCAAGAGGAGCAAATAAAATATAACAAACTGAGTGAACAGGAAAGGGTGGATTTTTTAGAAAGTATTGCTGAGGAGAGTGAACTACACGAGACAATGTCCAATCTTACAAGGGATCTACACAAATTGAACTTGGAACTTTCTGGGTCACAAGCTGCATTGAATTCAGAATTGTGTAAGATCAAAGAGTTGGAAGCTCAGATGGAAGATAAGCATGGCGAAGTTAAAAATCTTACGCAGGAAGTTCAGGAAAATAAGGAGATGGGTGAGGAATTAAAAGTTAAAGCCCAGGAACGTGAAAAGTCCTATAATAAAACACTTTTTGGTCTATTGGATGGTAATATTATTCTCCATCGCCAACTTAAAGAGAGGAATGCGGTATTTCCAGAAAAGGTTGATGAGCTTATGAATAGCCAGGATAGTGCGATTGAGGCACTTCAACTGGAATTGAAGCAGTTGAGGGCACAGGCTGCTCAAGTCTAGGGTCTTCAGGTGCAGTTAGCCCGACTTCAGCCACATATGGAAGAAGTGAAAAAGAAGAGATTAAAGAAATTGGCACGACAAATGAGAGCAGGGAAAGAAAAGGATGAGGAAAAGAGATTAGAAGAGTTAACTATGGAGAAAGAGAAAATTGCAAAGATTAAGAAATCGCTCACGGAGAAGAGGTGCAAAATTGTGACATTTGATAACTTAAATAAGAAACAAAGTGAAAAAATTTCACTCAAAAATGTAGAAATTACGGAATTAAGGAAAAGAGTTGATGGTTTGTTGATATTATCCTAGGCAACAAGGTGTTGTCTACTGTCAATGTTGACAGTGGTAGACATAAAGTTGATTATCAACACGTCAGTAAGGCAAAGAGTCAGCCATATACACTCAATGCTAACAGTAACATCAAATATGATGTACATAGATCTTTTCGTGACAAATACAATTTCCCACGTACTGGCGATACTGCCTCTAATAATACTGATTCTTGGCGTCAGGCCAACAAAAGGAAGCCTACTGTAACAATCAATCCTGTACATCATGGGAAAAACTTTGATAAATGTCATGTCAAAGTTCCACAAACCAACCGTGCATCTGCTGTTGGAAATTCTGATAAATCCATAACAAGGGATAATACTAAGAGTATTTGTTCCCAAAATGATGCCCATTATGTAGGTAACCATAAGGATTCTGTCATTCCCGATACTTCGGTTAAGCACATTCCCACCGGCAAAAATAAAAACAATTTTGGTGGGAGAGATAATCATGATCTTAGACAGTACCAAGGGGGTCCATCACGTTGTAATTTTCCTTCTCCAAGAAACTGGAGACAATTTAACGGATCTCAATATTTTGGTTCTAATGATTTTCGAAATTATGGTAGGAATAACTACACTAGAGATTATCAACCTTACAATAATTTTTCTAGGAGACAACAAAATTCACCTACTAGATATTTGGATCAAAGGAGAGATATTAAGCACAGTAATGCTAACTGGTGTTCAAAACATAACAATGGTCCCAAACAAAGGGGAAATATTAATCGCAACTATGCTAACTGGGGTTCAAATCAGAACAATAGTTTCAATAGAGCAAATAACAATGCTCCCAATAGAGATAATAAGGGTGACAGATCGCAATATGACGGTAGATCTCTGAATGATATATCGCATCGTCAGGTTAACTTTGCTCAACATGAGCCCAAAATTATTAGTAATCAAGGTAACAATAGTAATAGGGTCTCAAATACTATTGCTTGCTCTGCTTTTCATTTCGAAAGAGCATCTCGTTGCCTTGAATGCAGAACTTTGTTCCAGCCTACTGCGGTGACTACCTTGAGTTGCGGTCATTCTCTCCCTAATCCTCCTGTTTTGTCTAACACGTGATGGAGGATGGTTGGTTGCTCATCATAAAGGAGCCGGAGGTTTACACAGCCACAGTTGGTAGGTCTAATGTACAGTTAACTGTTTCCTTTCATAAAATACTACCGTTGATTAAAATAGAAACTTTCATTTGTGTTTTTTCACAGCCTGTCCAAGTATATCGTCAACCGTTGACTGCTATGTCTATTGATTGGGCTGTTACCCTCTTCACCTCTTGTATATGTCACCTTGCGCAAGATTTGCTGTTCCAGTAAAGCCAGTTGGCAGTTTGTCACCACACTAGATGTTTTTGTACCTTCGTACTCACAGGATATTCCAAGATCTCTAGAGTTGTTTCATATGTAACTTCTTTAGGATAATAGATAATATTGTATATTAGTATAGTGTAGTATATTAGAGAGTATTGTATTAGGATGTGATATAACTTTTTTCAGATAGTATGTTGGTTCATATTTATGCACCATTTCAACACCATATTATTTTTATATGATTGTGTTCTGATTATGCACCAGTGCATTACCATAATATTTCTATATGACTGTGTTTTGATAAACGTTGTACGAAAAAAACAATTGTAATGAGGTGTAGCATGTCCGTTTGTAGTGACCTGTCCTTTAGTTTTTTTATGAAAGCAGTGGGCTGTTGTTATCTACACACACCAGTCAGAAGACTATGCCCACTTAGACCATATAATCATTGACCTTTGTGCTCTGTAGTGGAGCTTGGAGCCACAGTAGCTGGTACAGCTAGCATTGACGTGCTCCTGCAGTTGTGATTCCTAGGACAGTTTACGATACTTGATGAGATTGCCAGCCCTATACACATCCTCATTAGCTGTGAAGGTGCAGTAGTCTTCTTCGGAGAGCCCAGAGTGTCCCTTCATTCACTAAATTTAAACTTCTTTCTCATGTTTTGATGCCATGAGCGGTTAACATATTGGCACGCACGGAGAAAATATGAAGTAACCATTATGTTGTGAAACGTAATTTTGAAACGTAGCTTGCATGTAATACAGATGATCTTGTATTTGAAATTGAGAACATATTTTGAAACACTGATTTCATCCAGAGCGTGACACCTGAGAATTTAAATAATTTGATTTTCTTGCCAGTCAGGCATGCAACATTTTCCCAGCAGGTTATTCTAATACTTAAATATTGTTTTAAACCGCTGCAGATATTTTTATAGGATCTTTGAATATCTCACAATAGCAGCAGATTGTGGATTTCTTTATAGTGTATCGCATATCAGGTTGAGAAAAGTATAAATTTACAGCTAAAGAACACTGTAGCTAAGCTGAACGTGATTGTCAGCCTGGAGTAACTTAATGGTTAAATTAAACTGAACATGTAGAATTAACAGAGACAGCTGATACTGTTGTTGGAGAATCCAAAGGTCTGGTTAAGCACATAGTCAGGATACATAATGTCGTGCTTATATATATTTGCAAGTTGGTATTCAGTTAACAGTGTGTTTTCCCATGTGCCTTTTCTGTGACGAATCTGTTTTTATTTTTTCTTTTCCTTAAAACTGGCGTAAGCTGACTTGTGTCTGCTTAGGGATAGGAATTGTTTATATGTCGTACATTTTATTAAAGCTGATTTCATTTTTGGCATATTAATTATAGGTTTAAACTAGTTGTAACCGTCTGTTTTGTAACGGCCACCATAAATGTAACGTACTGTTTATGAGTGATGTGAAAGCTGGCATAGTGAACGTGTCGTTTATCACCTGGACTGTGTAATGTTGCGGTGTCGATGTAGGTCACCAGAAATGTAACGGCCAGGAATGTAACGGCCACCAGTGAGGCACTGCCAGGGATACTATGATCACTCACAGTAAACAGCGTACATGTTGTAGATCTGTGATATTGGTATTATGATGTGCTGAGTGTGGGTGTCGACGAGAACACGAATGCTTGAGCCTCTTAGTAAAGTCAATTATGCACCCATACACTCACATGCAGTAGTCAATGATGAATTGAAGACTGCTGGCACGTTTCAAACATTTATTTACGAAACTGACAGTAGCATCAACAGGACAGTCAAATCGACGAGATCAAGGACTTCACATAGATAATAAATGACTGTTAAATGTCTGGTAATCAAAGGCTTGCATCATACATCAAACATCATCTGTCCTAAAGTTACAATATGTAATGTAGCTTCCGTACCATTGACTCAGCGCGTCAGGTACTTAATTAGCTCTGTCGTTCAACAAACGAGTTCCTAAATTGCGTAGCAATGATACATAAGGCTGTTATTCAACTGGCATAGCTCGCCAGGTATATTTCCTCTTGCTGAAAATATTGGCCGTAATACAGGGCCTCAATATGTAGACAGCTGTGTATCCTTTTTTAGCAGACACGATCAAACCATGCTAAACATTCTCATACACTCCGCTGGGGGCGGGGTACATAATGTCAGTTGAACAACAGAGAGTGCGAGGTCAGCAGGTCAGAGGTGAACGCAAGGGGCGTTCTGATTGGGGCAGTCAAGAAGAGAGCGGGGAGATTTGTGGTCATGATGGCGGACGTGAACTGTCGAGTGCAAGTCGATATTTATTTGTGACAACATAATGCACTTTGTTATCTGGGATTTTCATTAATGTGTTACACTTCACGGACTATGTATATTGTTGCATCTTTGTGGTGACAAGTATTTAAATACATAAGTCAGAGTTGGGAATACTGATAGTGTTGGTTATTCCTTGAATGTGTTTGACTCCACCCCTCTCTCTCTCTCTCGTGTGTAGTATTTCGAGGACTAAGGCATAGGTGTATTTAATACAAAATACTCTGTGTCAGCTGGGGAGCTCGTATTTCGGTCCTCAAGTTTGATTATCTTTTCATATGCTGATGAAAAATAGGAAGTGAAAATTTGCCACTGGTATGAATTTCAGTGCAGCGCCAGGTCAGAAATCTATTTTGGATCACGTACATCGCAGACCTGTTTGTCATTCACGCAGTTGTCAGGTACTTTTTTTGAATAGTGTGTCACGGGTCACGGATTAGCGATACACAGTGAAGGGTGGTATTTTTTGCCACGAGTGATTTTCAGTTCACGAACGGTGTTGCAAGTTTAAAATTTTGGAGGTGTGATAGAGGAGTATAAAGAATTATGTCTTTCATTAAGGATGTAGCGAGAGCGAAAATACAAGGCAGTATTTTTTATTAACAGTACGCTGCCACTTTACATGTGCTATAGCGTATAAGGACATTTGTGGCTCTTTGCAAGTTGAAGCGTCTGACTGGTCAAGAGTAGAGGCCGCTGCAGCGCCGTTTGAAAGCCAACAGTGGGACAGTGTTGCCACTACACAGTGTTTACTGGCTCAGGAGACGACGTACCTGTAGAAATCAAGTGGTTGAGTCTTCTTGTGGAACGGTGTGCATGCCGAACACGGGAACTGGTGCATTACAGTATCAATATTTTACACAGGGTCGTTACGGAGGTTGCCAGAAGCTGAACAGTACCAGATTTACGTTACGATCGTTGCCGTATACAAAACATTGCAGTCCATCATCAAATTCTGTATTGAACTTTTTCTCACGTAGAAGACTGCACTACACCTTTGCAAACGGTGTTAACTTTCATGAACTCGTGAGATGTTATTGGAGTGGAGCCGACAAAACCTCGCTTTGTGCTGACGACGGGCTAGCATACTTTTGTGGTAGAACTTTGATGCGAGGGGACTGACTTTTTGCGTGACATCCCTGTGGTATTTCAGTGAAGACAAGGCACTATCTGGAGACAACCGTGGACTTTGTGCCTTACATGTTAGTGCTAGGACCACTCAGGGGTCATCCTAATGGACAATATTTGTAACTTTATGTAACTTTGTAACGTGTTGTTCGTTGTGGACCATTGGATCATTAGTGACTAGTGTGCTGTGGATATCAACGTCATCATCAGGAACCCAGACCTTCGGAGATCATCAATTTAATTGATTTATAGTTAATTTTCCTAATGTAGTATTATTGTTATTATATATTATTTGACACTTATTTTTCTTCTAGTACCTTTCTACTTTATAATACTATATAATTAGTAATCATTCTCCGGTGACCTCTTTTACATTTGGGTGGTGAATACGTCATCCAGCTGGTGTGGTGTTGCAACATACTACCTTTGGTCACTTCATTGTCTATTGTAGGTTTTTGTTGTGTCTTCGTAGAAGTATAATTTTGGTGTTATTTGGTTGTTGTGTGGGTTTAGGATTTTCTCTTTTGCATTGCGGTAAGAGATTGTGCTAAACTGTTCTTTAGGACTGTTGCTGGGTGAATTGTGTGCTGGAGCACGGGCACATAGAGTTTGACCCTATTGGCTGCCCTGCATAATTCACGTTGCACATTTTAGTGTATTAGTGGTGCAGGTCTTGTTTGTTTGCACGGTGTCATATTTGTAATAGTGTCTCTTCGTCATGTTTAATTGGAGTATTCTCTTGTATTTTTCTTACTATCATGTACATACGTTAATTTCCCAAACTCTTGTTTTCATTTGTTAACAGCTACGGTTTGTAATTAGACATCTGCTGCTGTCTGAGTGTATTTTTTTTTTTTCTTATTCCACCGTACTGTTGTGTTCGTTCGTATAGTAAGGTCATCTTAATCACCTTCATTAGGGTCAACATTGTTTGTATTTTTGTTTGTTTTGTCTTAGTGAAGTGTATCTCAATTTCAATTCCAATACCCATAGCAAAAGAGTAGGTTGGGTACTTTTGCTTGTGTAAACGTAGTTCTTTGTTTGGTTGAGAATCACATGTATGTTTATGCCATTAATTATATTGCAGTGAGGTTTGGTTACACTGTTTAAATATTAAGGGTGTCATGGGTACAGCAAGTTGTGCTGTTGAGTAACTTCACATAATAATACGGAATACACCCATTTGTTTGGTACAGTCAGTATTTCTGACTGAGTATTGCATATAATTTTGATTCATTTTCTAGTACAATATCTGATAATTTTCCAGTGAAGAATACTGAACTTTTTTTTTTTTGTACACTGAGTACTGCGTTAAGAAATTTTGATATTAGTACATTACATAACGATGGCTAGCCTCTTAGAATTTGTTGATGCTGGTAAAGCGCTAGCATTAACAGGCCCTGCTCTACAGGAATGGGCAGAAAAAAAATGGAAAGAAAATCAGGATAGAATGGAACGGTGTGAGGAGAGAGAATTCCAGAAATTGAAGATAGAAGCAGAGAAAGAGATGAAGAAGATAGAAGCAGAGAAAGAGATGAAGAAGATAGAAGCAGAGAAAGAGTTGAAGAAAATTGAAGCTGACAGAGAAATAAATCTGAAGAAGCTAGATAATGAATCCAGGAAGCAGGATTCAGGTGGGAAAGAATTCTCACGTCCCTATAGACTACGGTTACCCAATTTTAATCAAGATTTGGACAGCATGGACGTGTATTTGGAACGTTTTGAATCAGAAGTTTTGGCTTGGAAGATAAAGAAGGAAGAATGGCCTGTTCTGCTGGGAAACTTGCTTTCAGGATCTGCGTTAGAAACTGTGTATAGCATCCCTATAGCCGACAGAGCAAATTATGACATAGTCAAGGAGAGGTTGTTAAGGAAATTTCGTCTAACGGCGGAAGGGTATCGGGCTCGTTTCCGAGACGTGAGACCAAGCGTCAATCAAGATTTTGAGGATTTCATTGCAAAAATTACTCAGCTGCTAAATCGATGGATTGAGATGGAAGGTATTACTAGAGACTTCGATGGGCTTTTCGACCTTATGTTACGGGACAAAGTATTATCATCGTGTTCATCTGAGCTTATAGCGTTTTTCCAGGAACGCAAGCCAAAAAACATCGGTATGATGTCAGAATTAGGACACCAATATGTCACTGCGCATCCAGGAAAGGTCATACACAGGGAAAGTATCACTGAGACTTTTTCAGCGAGTATAGGAAAGATTACTAGAAAACCTTACAATCAACATAGATCAAAGAGTGCCGATAGATTTGGCCCCAGAAGATTTAATTATGATAGACCCTACTTTCGGGGAGACAGATCTCCTGCACGGTATGACAATTATCGGGACCTTAGATCACCGAGGAAGAAATGTAACTATCAGTCTGATAGAAATCAATACAGATATACTGGAGACAGACATGATAGGTACCCGCGAAATCAGATCCAGATGGAGGCGCCAAACGAGCAGGAACAAAGACGATTTCGCAAAAGCTCACCTTACCAAAGAAACAAATCCTTTGAGAAAAAGGAGTCAGACCGAGTAGACAAACATTCTCCAAACAACAGTCCAAAAAAGGATAGCAATACTCAGCTACACTGTAGTCTCTGTAAGGGAATAGGACATTTGGCAAAGGTCTGTGCTAATAATTCAGAACGAGCTAATTCGGCTTGCATATTAGAAACCTTTAACAATGAGAATTGCGAAGGGTGTAGGCCATTATTTGAACCAGACGGTAAGCCTATGCTTATCTGTGGTCACACTCTGCCTTGTCTCTCTTCTCTTCAAGAAAATGGTCATTTGGAATTGCATCCAGGATTTGTGCAAAAACAGGAGGTGTCTGTGTTGAGAGACACGGGATGCACAACTATAGGTGTGCGTAGATCCTGCATTGACGACTCATGCTTGATAGGTAAGACAGCAAGATGCGTCACTTTCGGGGGTAACATTGAATATTACCCTCTTGCCATTATTGAGGTGGACACTCCCTTCATATCTGGTAGAGTACAGGCCTGTGTACTCGAAGCACCGATAGCGGATTTGATTGTGGGTAATGTGCAAGGTGTGCAGGAATGTACGCAGATGGACATCAAGAAATGGAGGGACAATCGTGTGCTTATGGCCAATGCGGTGATTACGAGGGCGCAGTCAAAGGCAGATGACGCATTAGAAGCGACGCATCATGAAGCTAAGACATCGGAATTGGTCAAAGGGAGTCAGGATACACAGGTGTCGGACTTTATCCAGCACCAACGGTCGGACGGATCATTGCGTAAATTTTACAATTTTGCCGAGAAAGGTGATGTAAAGTGCACGAAGTTGGCCAGACATTGGTTCGAGCTCAAGAATAATATTCTCACTAGATGTTTCGCTAAGGGAGTACAAACTCAGCGCCAAGTGGTGGTACCATGTAGTTTTAGAGCAAAAGTGTTAGAGGTTGCACATGACTCCCCTTTCGCGGGACATATGGGTGTGGCTCGAACGCGCCAGAGGGTGCTGTCACAATTTTACTGGCCATTGTTTAGCAAGGACATTAAACTATATTGTAGGTCCTGTAAGATATGCCAACAGATGAGGCATAAAGGCAGAACTCCCAAAGCTCCAGTGCAGGTTACGGACTTGTCAGTCCGACCGTTCCAGAAAGTAGCGATTGATATTGTAGGCCCCCTCTCGGTCACTTCAGACAAGGGATATCGTTTTATTTTAACGATGGTAGATTTATGCACCAGGTGGCCGGAGGCGGTGCCGATGAAGAATATTACTTCACAAGCAGTCGCAGAGGCTTTGCAGATGCTGTTTTGCAGGTTTGGTTTTCCGGAAGAAATATTATCGGATAGGGGCCGTCAGTTCATTTCTAAGGAGATGTCAGAAATCACTGGGCTGTTGGGTATTGCCCAAACATTCACGAGTCCATATCACCCTCAGTCAAACGGAGTTTGCGAGCGTTTTAACGGTGCATTAAAACACATGCTGGCAAAAGTGACCGCAGAATCTCCGCAAGAATGGGATAGGTTACTCCCAGCGGTCCTTTTTGCCTATAGGGAGGCTCCCCAAGAGAGTACAGGATTTTCTCCTTTCGAATTACTGTATGGGGCAAACCCGAGGGGCCGATGCACATACTGAAGGATTTATTAACTGGAAAATGTGCAAATAGCACCTCAGTTACGAGTTATGAGTATGTAGTCAGCCTCAGAGAACGTATTGTAAAATCTTGTTTGGTGGCACGTGATTGCTTGGCGGGATCGTTAGCACGGTATCGGAAATACGCAAATCGGAACACCAAATTAGTATCTCTGATTCCAGGTGAGGAAGTTTGGCTTCTTTTACCAGCTAAAGAGGATCGCTTGAGTATTACGTGGCAAGGACCATTCAAGGTGGTTAAAAAATTGACAGATGTCGATTACCTAATTTTGGTCCGAAATAAGGAGAAGGTATTTCATGTCAACATGCTGAGACCATATATAGAACGACCTGAGGCATTGAAAGCAGTCACAAGGGCAGCACAGACTGAAGCAACAGTGGCATGTACGGCAGTCATTGATGACACGGGAGACGAAAAAGGTGAAGGGAATATCCAGTTATCCCTCGTACCCCTGGTTCCTTCAGAGTCATGGAATATGGTGCGGATCAGTGATGACCTAACAGTAGAACAAAAGTCGGAAGTACAAAAGATATTAGCGGAGTTTAAGGATGTCCTCACAGATCTGCCAGGACGAACAGACCTAATTTGTCATGATATCACTCTGACATGCGATCAGCCTATTAGGGTAAAACCGTATCCATTGCCCATGCATTTCAAATCGGCTGTCGAGAGAGAAATTGATGACATGCAACGACTGGGTATCATTTCTCCATCTGATTCACCATATTCTTTTCCAATGGTTGTGGTTCGCAAGAAGAACGGATCTCTTCGTATATGTATTGACTTTCGGAGATTGAACAGCATCACCGTCGTTGACGCTGAACCAATACCTAATCAGGAAGATCTGTTAACACAACTTACCCACGCTACATATTTCAGCAAACTCGATCTGTCTAGAGGCTATTGGCAGGTACCCCTCGTGGAGGCTGCGAAACCTCTAACAGCGTTTAGCACCCCCAAAGGATTATTTCAGTTCAATGTCATGTGCTTTGGCTTAGTGAACGCGCCAGCCACATTTGTGAGGATGATGAGAAGGTTGTTAGGACATCGATCTGATATTATTACTTATATCGACGATATATGTTTGTTTCATGAGTCATGGGAGGATCACATGATTGGGTTGTCTTCCCTATTACAGTGTCTAAGAGAGCATAATTTAACGGCACGGCCGAGTAAAGTTTGCATAGGTTTTAAAGAGTTAAATTTCTTAGGACATACTGTAGGTCATAATCACCTGAAACCTGAAGATGAGACAGTTACAAAAATTTTACAGTTGCAGACACCCAAAACAAAAAAGCAAGTGAAAAGTCTAATTGGACTTGTGAATTTTTATCACAAGTTCATCCCTCAGTTCTCTTCCATTGCAGCTACACTTACCTCGCTAACGAGTAATGGGATGCCAAATAGGGTCGTGTGGACACAAGATTGCGAGATAGCCTTATCCAAAATCAAGAGGGTGTTCTCTAGGAAACCCATCTTACTGTTGCCAGATTTACGCAAACCCTTTGTTTTGCGGACAGACGCATCTTCTGTAGGAATTGGTGCTTGTTTAATGCAAGACCACCAGAGTACCTTACATCCAGTGATGTATGTGAGTCGTAAGCTGTTGCCGGCTGAGACCAGGTACTCTACGATTGAAAGGGAGTGCTTGGCAATTGTGTGGGCAGTTTCAAAGTTGTCCCGATATTTGATAGGTTCACATTTTGTATTACAGACAGACCATCGACCACTCTCATTTTTACAGTCGTCAAAATCGACAAGCTCAAAATTAACTCGTTGGGCTCTCTTACTACAACAGTACAAGTTTACTGTTTTACCTCTAGAGGGTAAGCTTAACGTGGTAGCTGACACTCTGTCTCGTTTGTAGAATGCTTGTTTATTTCTTAGTTTTCCCCCACATGATGTTTAATTGAGTATGCAAGATGTGTGAAGACAAAAAGGAAATGAATGTATACTTGGCTCAAAAGCCGGATGTTTGGTGTTTGGAGTGCGTCCAGCCGCCCTCCAGAGAGAGAAAAAAAAAAAAAAAAAACTTCGTTTTTTTTCCCCAGGGGGGGAGAGTAGATGTCACAGTGTGATGAACACAGCTGTGGACTGGCAGTGCTCCGCTGGGGGCGGGTACATAATGTCAGTCGGGTATGAGACGTGTTCTCATACACATAACTTAACAACAGAGACTGCGAGGTCAGCAGGTCAGAGGTGAACGCAAGGGGCGTTCTGATTGGGGCAGTCAAGAAGAGAGCGGGGAGATTTGTGGTCATGATGGCGGACGTGAACTGTCGAGTGCAAGTCGATATTTATTTGTGACAACATAATGCACTTTGTTATCTGGGATTTTCATTAATGTGTTACACTTCACGGACTATGTATATTGTTGCATCTTTGTGGTGACAAGTATTTAAATACATAAGAGTCAGTGTTGGTTAGTTGGACTCCACCCCTCTCTCTCTCTCTCGTGTGTAATACTAAGATAGTTTAATACAAAATACTCTGTGTCAATATATATATACCGGTTATTCCTTGAATGTGTTTGACTCTCTGTGGCATCACAATAGGCCATATTTATTTAATCATCATCCACCCTGTCTCTCAAGATCTGTGAGATTCACTCTCTTCAAATGTTCTGCAGCCAAAGGCATAGTAATAAGAATGTCATTTACCTTCATACAGAATCTTCCGGATACACACTTAACAAAAGATCACTGGGGAAAACATTGACATTTCAGTCATATCGAAACTTTCCAATCCCCATGATGATCTAGAGGAAAACACAACGGACATCGTCGTCCGACAGCCCAGATCACAATCTAGATGACGGAAGTCACAGTTCGCGCTCAGAACCCTGCGCATGCCTAGACAGCATAAAAATGAGCATCGTTCAGACAGATCAACGACAACGATTGAAAGAAAGAGAAGATAACCCTTTAAACAACCTGTCATAGAAGTTAATACCCAATTATCCAACTTTGACCAACAAAGTTTTACAACAAAAGTATTAAATAGATTTACCTATATGACTCCGTCAAAACGACAAAAGTATTAAATAGATTTACCTATTATGACTCCGTCAAAAACGACAGCAACACTAGTAAATAAAAAAATACTATTTTTATGTAACTTAGCGTTATGAAACTTTTTGGGATTGTACATTATTTCTTTTCTGACATTGTGATAATTTTTCTTTGCCCAGTGCTTAATGGTGCATCAGTGGGAACTTATTTATAGTGGTGTTATTATGTTTTTGTTGTTGTGTGATGTCTATAATAATTCATTTTTAGTTCTGAATAAGTTTTATAACTTGGTTAAATTACCTATTATGCTTTATTTAGTTATAGCTTTCTTTAATAGTTTATATATATATATATATATATATATATATATATATATATATATATATTAGCTTTCTTTAATAGTTTATATATATATATATATATATATATATATATATATATATATATATATATATATATATATATATATATATATATATATATATATATATATATATATATATATATATATATATATATATATATATATATATACATTTTTTTTTTTTTTTTTTTATGCTGGTTTGTGATAGTTATATTTATTTTCCATGCAATGCATTGTTTAACGTAATTGTTACTATGTTGTATTATTGATTTCTTTTCCTATTTCTATTTCATTGCTGGTCATTCTTTTTTTTTTACTTGATCTTGTCTTTTCACTTTCTATTTATTATTTTTTACTTACTCTATACTGTATATACTTAACTTTGTTTGAAACGGATTATCTTAGTATACTTAGCTTATTACTTTGTATAATTCATTGCCTACTTTCTACTTATTGCTAATAATTTTTTGGGAATTTATGGACATGACTTAACATAGGGTAATTCTTGTGTGTGGACATTAGAGCTTCATCGACCTCTTATTTTTTGCTGATGTACTTTAAAAAAAATGATATCATTTTTTTCCCCGGGGGTCGGTGTAGTATGTTAAGTCATATATTAATGTAGGGGAATTAAGCGTTAAAAGACTTGTATGCACAGGTCAGTTTTTAGTAATCACCCTTGTAAACACGCTTTGGGTGATGATGATGGTTTTCTTAGTGAGGTTTTGGGAAGAGACGGTTGGGGCTGAGTTGAGTTCTCACGCGGTGAGTCCGTGCATGTAGTTTTGTTACTGAGCTGTACTGAGTAGCGATTTTCATGACAGTGTGTTTCTGGCAGAGGTACGAAATGGATGTTTGACGATTTTCGTGAGTGTGTCCAGATATTATGATCGAGGGATATTTTTCTTAGAAGAGAAGATGGAATATATTGTTGTAGGGAAGAGTTTCCTTGCTAGATTGATTGATTCTGAGGCCATGGAGTGTACCGGCCATGATTATTATTATGCATATTTCCTATGATGAAGGGGAGAATTTGATATAGAAGATATTTGTTGAGGCCATGGAGTGTTATGAGTCATATTTACTTCCTTGATGGATTTACTGTTATCATACTGAAACTGCCATGTATGCAGTCATTTGTTGACGGATATTTTCACTGTAATACTAGGAAATGAGAACTGTGGTGAACTGCGATGTAGGCAGTCCTTTTTTATAGAGGTTCTTTCCTATGGATTTATATTATACTGGAAAATTACGACGTTCTTTGCAACCTATGTACCATGGATTTTTGTATGAACTGTAGCCTGTGACAATGTGCTGTTACGTCGTGTACTTTGCGATGTTCCTGTGTCGTTAATAAACTGTGTGAATATAAACCCACTAGTCTCACCCGGTAGTGGATTTTTCTAACCTTGTGTGGGTAATACCTGAGACTTGTATTCCAAGAACCTATACACATTCGCGTATATATATTTACACATCAGTCGGCCACCCGTAAGCCCGACATATGCTGATTTGCTTTTCATCAGCCATAACATTAACATTATCTTCTTCCACCACTTACTGACGTTAACGGTAACAGTGCCATTTGTCCTAACGTTTACCCGTTATTCTTTAACCCACGCATGCCGTCATCTCGTAAGCAATTAATATTGTATCTTTGCATATATCATCAATACTAAAAGGTAGGACTAGGATCTTAAAACGATTAATCAGTAAAACAAATAAAAATAAAACAAATTTTAATGTATTATATCATTGTTAGTGTCACGGCGTATTTTCTAGTGGCAGAAAATCTAGGTTGGTGACATCGTTATCAGCGATGTTTGGCAACCCTGATAACTTTTTAAGAAACGACGGAGTCACGCGAAGAGGACGGAAGTCGAAGATAGATTAAGCGGGAAAGAGACAGAGTGATTTTCTGGCTTGTCATATACGGACGTGTTTTGGTTCCCTTTTCATTGAGTATGGATTATGGCCTAAAGTTTGCTAAAGTGGTTTATTCTGTTGGACATAATTATAATTCTGGAGTGGTTTAGTGTCCAGTGATATTATTGTCAGGCCATCGGGTATAATTTGCCAGTGGATTAAGTTTTCCATTGTTGTAATTCTGGCTCGACATAGTGAGCGATTTTCAGTACTGAGTTTGTATAGTACTGTTATACTGTCATGTGTGAGATTAATTTGATATATTAATTTGAGAAGTTTCTTGGGCCGTGTCATATGTATTCCATACTGTTTTCAGCCGTGTATGGCTATACTGTGTGCAGTGTCTATTAAAAGGGAATTCCTATAGAAAGTGTTATCTTTCTGTGTCAACCATTGCAAGTTGTGGTCGTCTCCTAGCGGAGCGAGCCAAGGCTTAAATTATTGTCATTATTAAATCCACAGCATTAATTGGTAGTTGACATCTGGGCGGTTCGTCCTATTCTTTAAAAGGCCATGGGGCCTAAATGTTCATTATAAAGTCAGAGCTTAAGATGCACACAGAATGTTAGAAGGTTGTAGTCACAGTGTGTTGGCGCCTTCATGTGTACGAAGTCACGATAATGAGTATTTTTTATTGTCCAGCTTCAGGTCAGTGTGTTTGTCAGTCAGTAGCTGTGAACTGTGGTCGGTCAAATGTGACGCGTAGCGGTATGTGACCCAGTTTTTCTCTTTCGCAGGTCACAGTGTAGGTTTTCATTCTGATGTTAGCTCAGAAAATATTTGGACATTATTATTGTGTTTGACACGGTGTTCCAAGTTAATTTCGATGCTAGTTTGGCAAGCATTCTAGAATATGTGTCAAGTGTGTTGAAATAGAGGTGCAGTGAAGTCAGGCTTTCAAGAGATATATAGCAAGGTAGTCTTCACGATTTCTTGGTAACATTCGGGGCTCCCTGCGGAGTAAAGTTACGTGTTCAACAGGGCTGGGAGACGACTTCGGTTGTTGCTCTATCCTGCTTGATACATTGTGACTTTGAGTGTTACCTTAGAAGGGTTAGGAGTTGTTGTGGAGTACGTTTGTGAACTTGTAAGTTTACTTAGGTCTACGAGTATGTTAGGGTGTTTTGGCTGTAGGCGAGTTGTCCTGTTCCCGCCACATGAAGTAGCTATTCAGCCGAACTCTTGCTGCTACATTCCTGCGGGTGTTCCAGTGCAATAGACTGTAAGGGTCGGGGTCCATGTTTTGCTGCCAACCTGCGCAGTAGGTGTAGACAACGGTCCAGTGTGCTGAGACTTGCATGTTATTAAAGTTACTGTCCTGAAGTGTGAAGCCTGCTGATCTGGATGGTTCCGGAGTACACTATCCTAAAGTCTGCTGGATTCCTGAAGTGCTGTACTGTGGAGTGTTCTGTACGGGGACATATTTAGAACCGGGCACATAGGCTTGTGTAGCTGGCCATTCGTGTGAACATTCAGTCGGGATATTGGACATATTCGTATTATTATCCTATTGTTGACAGTGCTGTGTTAGCACCGTTTAGAACAGTATATTCATCTTGATAGTGGTGACAGTACCGTGCCAAAGGACAATAATGTATTTGCTGGCACACAGACTTACGTAGAAGTCTGATTTTCGGGATCTATATTGTGCAGTGGATGTTACAAGTCTGAGTTACGTTTGTGCTGTCCTCATTTTCATCACCGGTGCTGATGAGTTACGTGATCGAGCCTCGCTGGAGCGTCAGTTAAGATTTTGTTTGTTTGTAAGAAGTGTTATATTTATGCTTTTTGTTTTTCCTCAAAATTGTAAATTTTCTTTTCTGTCTATCCACCTGATACTATTTATCGTACAGTCTGATCTTTTAGAGTAGGATAGTTCTGTTTCTTTATCTGCTTCGTGAAGCTTGCTTAGTGATTTGTTGTTGTTTTTCTTTCCTTTTGTTCTGTTCTTTTCCCTACTTTCTTTGTAGAACTTAGTCTGGATGTTTATATGGTGTTAGTAAGTTAGGTGGGATCTTTCACTCTATTTCATATTACTTGGGGTCATTGGTATTATGCACATAGTAAAGCTTTGATATGTTATTCTATAATTATTGGTTATATGTGATGTAGTTCCTTTTGTTGGGAGTGATTTGATAGTGCCTAGTGAAGGAGATATCTCTCAGCACTTCATTGTTAAGTGTAGTTGTTGTTTAGTCTATTGTGTAATATTATATTGGTGTGTTTAAGGGTGGACTGGTGGCGAGTTTAATTCATTCGGGTCCTACTTGTGGGAAAAGATTGAATTAGACGGATTTCTTTCTAGGGGTGGCTGTGTATGTTTAGTGGTGGAGTAAGGCATACGGTTTTCCTGCGACTGCCCTACTGAACATTCCAAGCCCTGACGGTGTTAGGTGTACTGGTGTAGTTTGTATTTACATTGTCTTGCACATTCAGTAATTCTTTTGTCGTGTTTAAGTGGTGTGTTCTATCGTTCCATCTTGCTATCTTGTAAATACGTTTACAGGGATCCCTTGTTTTCGTTTGTGTGCAGTCATGAATTGTATATATATTAATCTACCTCTGCTCAACTGTGTCTATCATCTCATTCCTCGTGACTGGGATTTTTTTTTCTGTAGTGTTTGGTGTGTGTCTTTTCATCTGTGTAGTGGTCATTTTGCCAGGGTAATCACTTAGGTAGGACAGATTAGTTACAATTGAAGTAATATTTGAGTATAGCACCAGTGTGGGTGCCAGTAACAGACTGGAGTAATAAGCTGATTTATTGTCAAGTTGGTACACTGGTGTCATAGCAACAGGAACTGTTGACTATTGTAAGGATCTGTTAGTTTATCATAGAGACTAAGTGGTCGGAAGGACCAAATTTTCAGAGTAAGGAGACGTAGCCAAGTGGCAAAGTAAGACCATATTTATACAATAAGAGGTAAAGGTGGATGATGTGTATACAGTGAGAGGTGAGGTAATATATACTTACATGCATATATATGGGTAAATTGGAGAAGTGATATCAATATTGCCCAATGGGCTGATCACCCGTTGGCTTGTCACACCGATTACGGAAACAACGGCAGATGGATCTATTTGTTGTTGCCCTAAAGACGCCGCTAGGCGTGATGGGAAACTACAACAGAGAAAATCAATCTGCTGTTGCCCTTAAGACGCCACAAGGCGTGATGGCCTCTGACTGCTTGGTCGGTCTTTGGCTAAGGACGGAAGAAGAAGAAGAAGAATATCAATATTAACTATCATTACTGCATACTTTATAAGCAGAGAGTTATCTGGTGATATAAGTGAAGTATATACGATTGAGTAGTGGCATAGTAAAAATCCATACCAAGAGATAATAGTGAGTATTCTGAGTGTACACCATGGACCTACAGGCTTTCATTCATATTGGTAAAGAATGTGGGTACACTGGCAAAGATCTAAATGACTATGCCAAGGCAGAATACTACTCAGAAGAGAATCAAAATGCTTTGGAAAAAAAGGAAGAGAAGGAAAGGATTGAGAAACAGAATGCCCTAAGAGATGCTCGAGCTGAGGAGCTAGAGCTAAAAAGAAGAGAATTCGAGTTACAAGAAAGGAAGATGAAAGAAGATAAAGAGTTACAAGAAAGGAATATGAAAGAAGATAAAGAGTTACAAGAAAGGAAGATGAAAGAAGATAAAGAGTTACAAGAAAGGAAGATGAAAGAAGATAAAGAGTTACAAGAAAGGAAGATGAAAGAAGATAAAGAGTTACAAGAAAGGAAGATGAAAGAAGATAAAGAGTTACAAGAAAGGAAGATGAAAGAAGATAAAGAGTTACAAGAAAGGAAGATGAAAGAAGAAAACGAGTGGAAGCAGAGAGAGTTCGAATTGAAAGAAAAGAAGATGAGAGAAGATAGAGAAGGAGAGAATGACACTGGAAGAGAAGATGATTGATAAGGAAATACATTTAAAGAGACTAGAAGTGGGTGCGAGTGGTCAGAACTCGACTCCTGGGGGGTCCCATCGTACCTTTAGGCTGTGTCTGCCTAATTTCAATGACAAAATCGATAGTTTAGATTTGTTCCTCGAGAGGTTCGAGGCCGATGCGTGGCCTGGAAGGCTGACAGAGATCAGTGGCCATCTCTGCTATCGACGTTGCTAGTGGGGCCTGCGATGGAGACTTTTTATAGCCTCCCGCTAGATGAAAGGGCCGATTACGACAAAGTAAAGGAAAGGTTGCTCCGGAAGTTCCGTCTGACTGCTGACGGGTACCGGACGCGTTACAGAAACGCGATGCCTACCGCGGACCAAGACTTCGAGGACTTTATCTCGAAGATAAAACTTCTGCTCAACAGAGGATTGAGATGGAGGGGATTAATAAGGACTATGATGGCTTGTTAGACTTGATGCTACGGGACAAAGTGTTGTCGTCATGCTCAACTGAGTTGGTGGCATTCTTCCAAGAGCGCCAGCCAAAAGAAATCGAGTCCATGGCCCAATTGGGGCATCATTATGTCCTTGCCCACCCGGGTAAACCCATTCAGAATTCGGGTCTGCCAGACGCCTTGATTGCAGGCGTCGGCAAAGTTCAGCGCAGTCCGTGGCGAAATCGGTCAGGCGAAGCAGACAGGTGCCAAGAGCATAAGTACGAGAATTCCTCTAGGCCGTATCAGCCAAGAGGAGGAAATTATGGGAATTTCCGTTCCTATCGGAATGGCCGCTCGAACTGGCAGAACCGACAAGTAATAACGACGCAGGAGAGCGCCAAACGCGTAAGCAGGTACACTTCGAGGACTCTCGGGACGAAGACCGGTTTTGGTATAAACCAAACATCACAAGCAGAGGAGTGGTTCCTCAGAGAGTCGATATTCAGACTCTGGTGCGCGGTCGTCGTCATCTAAAGGTTCTAGCAAGAGTTCACGCGATGAGTCAAAAAGGGAGCACTTGTGTACCAATTGTGGTGGAAATAATCATTGCGCTGACAGGTGTCCCACCCCGATTGAACACGCAAATTCTGCGTTTGTGTTGGACACAGTGAACAGCAAGGACTGTGCGGGGTTTCGTCCTCTGTTCCAGGCGAACGAGAGGATAATGCTACACTGTGGGCATGCGGCATCATGTCTGTCGGCTGTCCATGAGACTGGCAAGGTGGATCTCCACAAAGGTATAGTGGAGATGAAACCAGTCTCCGTGTTGAGGGACACTGGATGTACCACAATTGGGGTGCGTCGGTCGTGCATCGACGAGTCCTGCCTTACGGGCAAAACTGTGAAATGCACCACGTTCGGGGGCAAAGTGGAGTCTTACCCCCAGGCATGTATCAATGTGGACACCCCCTTCCTATCGGGGAGAGTGAACGCGTTCGTTCTCGAGGATCCAATTGCAGATTTAATCGTCGGCAATGTACAGGGAGTGCATAATGCCAGGGGTATGGCTGGAGCAGAGGCTCAGCATCACCAAACTCCCAAGGGGGATGACCAGAAGGTACATCGTAGACGTGGTTCGCGGCAAGTACCAAATGACATGATTGGGAGCAGTACGAACTTATACGAGGGTCCGATAGCTGGTGATCGCACAGTTTGGGTGCGTAACGTTCCCCTGAGTGCTAGTTGGCGCACACTCAGACGAATGTTTGATGAGGTCGCGCTGGTTAGATTTGTGGAGGTATTGTTGTTGCGCGACAATACCAAAATAGCACGGGTGACTTTTGCGAATAGGTGGGGTGCGCTTGATGCAGTAAGGTGAAAGCACATGTCGTTGCTTCACAACCACCTGCTGATAGTCCAGCAATAGTAGGGTTAGGTTTCGGGTTCGTGTTCAGTAAGGTGTTTCGGGTGACGCGAACCGAACTTTAGAGTCTGACCCACGCCCCCAGTACTATTCTGATATGAATATGTGGGTTTTGTAAACTTGTAAAGATCATGTGATGCGTTGCAATGCATGTTTATGCTGTACTATGTTATGCTTTGCAATGTACGTATTTCGGTGCCATAAAGGTAATCTGCACTAGAATCGAATATAATGTAGATTTATAGCAGGTACAAATGATTGTCTATAACTATGAATGTTCTATATAGGGTATTTGTTAGACCAGGTATGGACAGTCGTTGTTATTTTTCACGACTACCAGTACCTGGGGAGCTTATTTCATGCTCATATTGTGTTTGGTGGATAGGTTGAGAAGGCAGGAACGACAATGGTGGAGGAGAACTATGGCACTCTCTAGGCAGATGAGGAGGTGCTTTCATGGCATAGATTCGTCCCAACTTCGTACGGGGTCGGGCGAGGACTCCTCCGAGTGAAGAAAACTACGTTTTCTTTCTTAAGGGGGTGGATGTCACGGCGTATTTTCTAGGGGCATAAAATCTAGGTTGGTGACATCGTTATCAGCGAGGTTTGGCAACCCTGATAACTTTTTTAAGAAACGACGGAGTCACGTGAAGAGGACGGAAGTCGAAGATAGATTAAGCGGGAAAGAGACAGAGTGATTTTCTGGCTTGTCCTATACGGACGTGTTTTGGTTCCCTTTTCATTGAGTATAGATTATGGCCTAAAATTTGCTAAGCTGGTTTATTCTGTTGGACATAATTATAATTCTGGAGTGGTTTAGTGTCCAGTGATATTATTGTCGGGCCATCGGGTATAATTTGCCAGTGGATTGAGTTTTCCATTGTTGTAATTCTGGCTCGCCATAGTGAGCGATTTTCAGTACTGAGTTTGTATAGTACTGTCATGTGTGAGATTAATTTGATATATTAATTTGAGAAGTTTCTCGGGCAGTGTCATATGTATTCCATACTGTTTTCAGCCGTGTGTGGCTATACTGTGTGCAGTGTCTATTAAAAGGGAATTCCTATAGAAAGTGTTATCTTTCTGTGTCAACCATTTCATGTTGTGGTCGTCTCCTAGCGGAGCGAGCCAAGTCTTAAATTATTGTCATTATTAAATCCACAGCATTAATTGGTAGTTGACAGTTAGCAATGTTTGTTTTTTGCTTAATTGCGAGAGCATTTGCTATGTTAGAAGCTTGTGATTGTCACGGGTTGTCGCCCCTTTTCTCTGCAGTGATGGTCTAACAATGGCCAAATCCAAGAGTATCTATTGTGGGTCTTCAAAGGTATCTACCTTCGCACATGATTACTCTGGGCAGAGACACAGATAGAAGGATGATGATGCTTCTACCTCTGTGGAGTTTTTACAAGATATTTCAGGTCAAGAACAATGATGAATGTGTCTTAGCAAGGTTAACTTGTATCTGCCCGACAACATTTGTGAAGAGGTAATATATATTTAATTTAGCTCGTACAAGCCCCACCTGAATCATCAGTGAAATGTTTATTATTATTTAGCTCTATAGATATAAATATAGATATATTAAAGATGCTGATTCATCCGTCTGCACATCTCTGTATAATAACTAAATGAACTATGAATTTGTAAAAACAAAAAACTACATTTAACAAATTTAATCATCAATTACTTTGAAATGAATGTAAATAAATATGAACTGGTGATTACTAAAAAAAATAGGTTTCGTCATTGAATTCGGCTTTAGGACGCTTAGTTGTGGAATATAGATCAATAAGTTCTGTTGTATTGGCTCGCTAAAAATGTCACTTGGCTTCCAACCTGCTGGAGTGTTGATGCTGCTGTTTCCGTCAATTCTTCTCAAGGCAGGTATTTTCACAACCCCTTTAATGTAGGTTTCAACTGTCGATCGCATGCTTTGAACCACAGGATGGTAATACAGCTGATATTATAGAGTAGTGCCTAAATCTGGGATCTTAGACTTTTTGCTCAGTAGAATAGTCTTGGCAACTTGATAAAGATGCCTCGAACACGCGTCTGTGGTATTATTTCTATTTAGAATCCCTCTGTTACTTTGTGAGTAGGTCCTGTAGGAGTCCGGTTTCCGTACTAAAAGGTGGAGTTTCCTTATTGTATTATCCAAAATGTGCTCCAATACTGGTTTTCCGTTCCTAAAAGTTCAGAATTCTAACTTCTACTCGTTCCTGGCTTCAGTCCGAGCTGTCTACTTTGATGATTTTAGAATGCAGTGTTGTATGTCTAAAATTTTCTACGTTATATCGTAGTTCTCGGCCCATGCTCGCATGTGGCGTTTCCGACAAAACTTCCAATCACAGTGAATGTCTATTCGCGCCTGAAATGCCAGCCTACATTCAAAAGTTCGTGTTATGCTGACTTTCCTTGTGGAATTTTCTGCATGACTCATGCGTTTGTAAAATTCAAACGGTCAATTTTCCGTATAAGGTGTTGATATATCCGTCTATTCTCGGTAATGTTTACCACTACACCTTCTTACATCATCCATGTGTCTGTAATCTGTCACCAGTTTCGATAATTGGCTGGCGCTCACCGTGAAACATAACACTGGGTCACTACACGAAAATGACCTTGCCAGCCAATCTGGTCTTATTTGTATGAAACTTTCAGGTAAACAAACAAGACACAAATGAATGGAGGGAGTGTAAACATCGACTCGAAAATACCACATACTGTCGAAAGGTATGGAAATTATAATCTGCCAACAATCGAATAGTTCACATAATTCGTACGCACAATAAAGGTAGTTCAATACTGCCGGGAAGGAGAAGAGAGCGAACCAAACTATGTGACAGTGATATGGAATTTGGCAAGTATGGTCAGTAATAATACAATGTTTTGTTGCAGTTCTTCAGTATTTTCGTTACATTTTCAGGACGAAGTTGCCCTATAGCAAATAGAATAAATTAAATCTTTAGTGATTTAAAAAATATATATATATTTATAATTTTTCAAATTTATCGATAAATCTTCGATGAAACAAATTCGATTTATCTATTTTTTAAAATTGTCTTATCAATACCAGCTCTAATAAAAATATAAACATATTCTCGCATATATCAGAACAATCAATGGGGGTTACACACTTCTGTAACAGAAAAATATCTTCGAGGATTAAAATGTATAAATATTATATCTGCTCATTACCATACAAATACAAGGTCAAGCTTGAAGAAACACCAAGATGTAAAATCTTACACATATCTTGGCAGCTATATAGACAAAGTTGGAGGGACAGACAATGACATCAAAATAAGAATACAACAAGCAAGACGAACTTTCATTGTATTTGGGAAACATATAGAGATGAAGAGAAATCAAGTCCTCCACAAGAATAAGAATCTTCAACTCAAATGTCAAGTCAGTCCTATTGTATGGTTCTGAAACATGGAGAACAACTAAAACAACAACCAAAAAGCTACGGACATTCATAAATGGGTGATTGCGTAGAATAGAAGGATTGAAGTGGAATGACAAGATTCCTAATGTGGAACTGATGACAAGATTCCTAATGTGGAACTAATGACAAGAACCAGACAAGATCAAGCAGAACGGAAGATGCTGGCGATGGACAGCACAGACACTGAGGAAATCTGTTTATAGCATTACAAGGCAGATGGGGGTAGATAGTCAGTATTGATCAAGTGTTTGAATAGTGCTTTGTTGAACGATTATTGAGTAGTCATGCTTCTTAGGTGGTGTGGAAGGCTGTTCCACATGTAGGTTCAGGAGTAACTAGGCTCTTTTTATTTATGTTGATCTCAGGTTTTGGCAGGCGTACTGATTTTATTGTTGCAGTCCTGTTCTTCTACTGTGTTAAATAAGTGATATAATGGAGCAAGTTTGATAGAATAGCGTAAGTCAGCTTGGCTGTGTTGTAGAGGAGAAATTTAAATGACTATACATGAAAAGGCAGGTTGATTTGCAGAGGCAAAATCCAACGCAATCAAGGCAATATTTGAAAAGATTAACGCAATAAGCAAACATAACGTAGAAGCAAAAATGACACATAGAGCACCCAATTGTCAGGTATAACAGAAGCATTCAACCCCTTATCCAGAAGAGATCAAGTAATAATTTTCAGACTTAGAACCGGCCACTCCTGACTCAAATACTATTAGTTCCGCTACTTAAAGATATGTGTCTATGTGAGGGAGACAATCAACAAGTGAAAGATGTTCTCCAAAACTGTCAACTCTACGAGAGAAACAGACTGACGTCATGTCCTTCACCAACCTATTTAAAGGAGAGAAATTGTATGACGACGAGAGAAGCTTGAGAAAGACCGACTACTTCCTCAGAGAAATAGATGTGGACATATGAGAGAAGCTTGAGATAGACCGACAACTTCCTGAGAGAAATAGATGTGGACATATGAGAGAAGCTTGAGATAGACCAACAACTTCCTGAGAAAAATAGATGTGGACATATGTAACCGCGTATACCGTAAGTTTTCAGATACAGGCTATATTAACATATAAAATAAATTTTTATAGAAACAGAAGATTAAAAAAGTCTTGGCGCAGATGTTTAATTAAACCAGGTTAGCTTCGAAAAGCCACGCATTATTTTAGGCTAAGCTTCGCTTCATAACGCCAAGCATTGGTCACGTGATTTCCCACAAATGGTTAGGCTGAGTTTTTTTTCCCCGGAATGAACAAGAGACGAAGCCATTTTTTTTAGTCAGTAATGAATTTAGAGCGGTGGAGACAAGACGTAATTCTCTTTGCTCAGTGATATTCTATAGAGGAGATTGACTTCGCACAATTAAAGCAACTGTGTAATTTCGAAACGTAGAATAATTTGTTTGTGAATTCATGAAAACTGTAAGTATTGCTAAATACTGAATGCAATAACAGTTAGAGCCCACAGTCATAACTGAAACGGAGCTACGCTCGAAAACTGGGTAAAGAATTGTAAACCCAGGCATATATCTGAACCTTTTACCAAGAATGAAGGTCCTTAAGCTGAGAGAAAGTCAAAACTAAGGAATACTAATGAATAAGAGAAAGTTTGGCTCTTCATTGAAATGAAGAGATAAGAAAAACGTGAAATCTAGACCACATTAACAAATAAACGAAGGAACACTAGAAGGATAGAGGAGCCACGCCATGTTTTAGCAACTTGAAAAGATTACGAGATGCAATAAGGAATATTGCATCATTAAAATAATGCATTGACTTTTTATGCTTGTTTATTAAATGTCAACATGCTATTATGCAAATTTGGTGTGGTTACCATTTGACTTAACCCAGTTCTTGTTGGAAATTGAATAAACATTTGTTTCATTGAACACAAATGCTGTTGACGAATCATATGTTTGCAGTTAGCCATCATACCAATTATTAAAGGATCATGCCAAAGCTAATCGTTGCAGGTGCAACACAAATAATAACCACATGCTCTAAAAATAAAACATCATAGAGGATTGTCCCCGAACCTGGTAAATTCCTGTAAGTCTGTAGAGAGAAATCATCACCTCTAGCAGGCTAGCTAGTAATCAAAATCTAATACTCTCGAGTTAAACAGCAACCCCCAGGAGGGGGTGGGGGGTGGTCGTAGTATTTAAAATAGTTTTTATTTACTTTTTACAGTTACTTTATTATTTTCAATATTCTGCGCTTTTGCTTACTTGTTCCGTATATTCTGTTGGAAAATTTTAATCACGTTTCTTGGTCTGTTTTTACCAGGCGTGTTCAAATGAAACCCGCCCGTGCTGCGCGAAGTGGACATTTGTAGGAGGAGCATGATGACGTCACATCTGACGTAATAAGCACATACGAATGTACAAGTGTGTAAGAGTTCATTCTCCTAGTATTCATTGTTTGTGCTGCAGACCGTTAAAATAATGGCCGGTGTGATACGGAATCCGTCCAAGGTCGATCAGCGAGCGGTGATCCAGTTCCTGACAGCCGAAGGATGTCGACCAGCCGACATTCATCGCCGAATGAAAGCAGTGTATGGTGACAAAAGTGTGTCTAAGACTACAGTGAAAAGACGAGAGGGTACGAATGTTGACACCAGGTATTACAATGCAAGATGTGGGTGTCTTATCTGGTTTAGATTGTTGCTGTGTGTGTGTTGCAGTAGAACAGTTCAGGGTACACCACAGGCAACATGACGTGTAGAGTCATAGAAATGGTAACTTCGCTTTAGGTTTATACCATTTATTGCACGCCACAAAACAGTCATGATACTTATGTTATCATCGGCATAGTACAACGAATGCAGCATTCAAACTCATGTTAACTGACAGTCATGTAGAAGTCAATACTCAATAGTTGTATGGAAAACAAATATCATAGCGAAGCTTGATAAATAATACATATAACTTCTGCAACCGTGGTCAGCTGCAGATCCTTAATGTTCATAGACAATAATAATTATTCCTTCCTGATGCTAGCAGATCAGATGTATACAATACGTCCGTTTACTGTCTGCACGTGAGTAGCATACATGGATTACAGGTCAGCTCGACCTTTATAACCTTCCTAAGTCTAACCATCTGACTTGGACGTGATCTCTGATATAACGAATCCTGGAACACAGACAATAGTCTTGTTGGTCTAGAGCGACCCATAGATATATAACTAGTTCAGGTATAAAGATACCGGTGACTTAATCCTAGTCAAAGTACCTCTCCATTTTGAATCACACAGGCGAGCAAAAAGGCGACAAAATGACGAACCTCTAGATGATAGCCTAAAGTTCGATACAAGAGGAATTACCTTATTTCGGAAAATCAACCATGAACATATGCCTCCAGGCAGGCTTGAATAATACGGGGAAATAGTCTAGTTAGCTAACTAACTCACAAAGACAATGTATTTCCCTCAGAGAATCACAAGACGCAGTCGCGTCCGCTCGCTAATCAGTCCATTTCTCAACTCCCCGACCTGGGCGGAACAACAAAACGACAACCCAGTCGAGACATGCGCAGAGTGACAATCTCTGAGTCGCTGTTCACAATAAGACGATTCTAAGAACATTCGAGATAAAAGTCTTACACAATCGCGCCTTTTATGGACATGAACAGAAGCGTTAAGAAAGGTTTCAAACATCTACAACAGTTGACTGATACTACCAAATAAGGAGATATGGTCACGCTTCGTTCAAGACATTATAGACCGAACGTGTCTCTATACAAGAGGAGGTAAACTCATAAAAAATAGCAGTATCGATATATCGGATTCTGTCCCTTTGACCATAAAATATATATAACATGCATTTCAGTCAAATAATGATCATACATACGAAAAACGATCATACAAAGACTTTGGAAAAAAGTAATTATTTGTGCGTAACAACCACCTACTGCGTTACGAAGAGGAGGGTGATGCATTTCTGTTGCGCATAGTGGCAGGCGATGAGTCGTGGTGCCACCACTTTGAGCCGTGCAGCAAAACAGCGAGCATGCAATGGAAACATCCCGGATCACCAAAACCCAAAAAAATTCAAGTCACAGATTTCCGCCGGTAAGGGGGGCATATCCAGAGAGTATCAGAAAATCGCGGAGACGGCCGGATATAGTGCTTCATTCTTCAGCAACGCTTCAGGTCATACTGATTGAACTGACCGTGCCATTTGAAGCCAGATTAGACGAGCAACATTCATTCAAGGCGGCCAAGTATAGCGATCTAGCCGCGGATCTGAGACACGATGGATTCAGTGCAAGGGTCATGGCGGTTGAAGTGGGCGCAAGAGGGCTTGTGGCTGCATCAATGTATGATTTATTGAAACTGTTGGGGTTGAAGGGACAGTCTAGAACAAGGGCACTGAAGAGGCTTAGCGAAACTGCCGAAAAGGCATCAGGCTGGCTGTGGAACAACCGCAGTGGGCAATGGAGATCGTGACGGTAAACGCTGCGGTACAGAAAACACCAACATTTTTCTAAGTCCACAGCGCTGAGTTTATATGGTGTACTAGTGAGGGGGCTGCGACTCTGGGGCAACAGGCGATGTATACTATAGGGAGTGTGTCAGGTACAGAATTTCAGTGGCGTGCGGCGCGCAGTGGCTAAGGTTCGTCGGCTGCGCGCTCGTGTCTCAGTGTGTGTCCTTAGTTGTGAAGGGCGACGGAACGAACGGAATAATTTGTCTTTTCTTTGTTACTTTCACAATTGCCCCCACGGCTGGCGTTGTGGATTAAAAGTTGCTACCGTAAGTGAAATGGGTTCATTTTCGATACAAGACAACAGGAAGCTGAGACGCTTGGGAGTCATGACCCAAGTGGGCCCGCCCCCCTTAGAGTGTAAAGGAGTAATCGGGCCGAAACACTTGTCAGATGGGGGGACTTCTTCTGATGATCAGATTGCTTCCTGTTGTATCGCTCTGTAAAGAGTTTCCTATCATTGCTGACCGCATTTTTTGACCATGAAGGGCTTCTATTGGTTGACTTTAAAGAGCCTGGCTTGAACATCAATGCCATCCGTTACAAAGACACACTAGACAACCTGCATACAGCCTTCAAGAATAAACGACCCGGCATGCTTTCGCGTGGTGTGATTCTGTTGCACGACAATGCTCGTCCACATGTTGCGAACATTGTGCAGGAAGCGTTAGCAAGGAAAAGGTGGGAAGTTCTGCCACACCCAGCCTACAGCCCCGATCTGTCACCATGTGACTTTCATTTGTTCGGACCCTTAAAAAAATCTCTAACTGGACAACGATTCGACTCCGATGCAGACGTCAGGGCCTCGGTGACCAAATGGTTCAATAAGCAACCAAAGTCATTTTTCTCGGACGGCATCCGCCGTCTACCCATGCAGTGGGATGCGTGTCTGAATGCCTATGGTGACTATTTCTAAAGAACCCCAGTGAGTACTTGCTTCTTAACAATTGCTGTATTTAATTCTACTACTCCTGCTGATGTACCTTACATATATTTGTTATAAAGCCACTTGGACGGGTTTCATTTGAACACGCCTCGTATTTTTTTTAAACCTTGTTGGAAGACTTTCTGTCTTGCTTTAAATACGTATTTCCTTACCATTTGTCATTAAGATTTGCTTATTCAAAATAAAATATTGAATATATTACGTATTATTATAAAGATGTCACGCGTGGAATATTAAATGTAATATTTTAAACAGGTGGGGGATATTTTGAATTAAAACACCTCAACCCACGTAGTGCGAAAAAGAGCTTACGATTGGATTGAAGTGAGAGCCGGAATATACAATGAATCTCATTGGCAAGTTTGCCGGGAAGTACAATCTGTGATTTGAACTGGAAACTGAAGATAAAATCTAGCGAACTCGGAGATTAGAAGTGATCACTACCTGCTGACCATCAGAAGAACAACTGAAAGAGTTGCTCAGCCTAGGAACTGCCTAACGTCACGCAAGAAACTAACTAAAGGAGCAGGAGAAATGAGCATTAAGACCTACAATCTGAGAGAGCCAGAAATTAAGACCAGATATCAGGGGCTTATTGCTGCAGCGGTGAGCACCACAGAAGAACAACCTGATGACTTGGAAACCCTCTGGCTTAAATTCAAAGGCATCATAAAGACAACTACGGCAGAAGCATGTGGGGAAATCCGACTTGGGAACAAGAGAAAGAGGACACCTTGGTGGACAGAGGAAGTCAAAGAGAAAATAAGAGAGAAGAAAATGGCATGGAAACAATACTTAGAAGCTAAAAACAAAGCAGGAAAAACACAGAAATATAGAGAATATTTGATACTCAGAACAGAAGCAAAGAACAAGGTGCTAGCAGCAAAACAGAAGTCCTGGGAAGGATTTGGAGAAAAGCTAGAAAAAGATGCGCAAGAAAACCAGAAATTGTTCTTTAAGTCCCTAAAGAACATGAGAAAGGAAAAACAGTGCCCTCTTAAATTTACAAAGGACAAGCAAGTCAAATTGCATACTGCCCCAGAGGAAGTAATGGAAAGATGGAAAGAATATTTCTCAGAATTCCTTGATGGTGAGCAAGGTCAAGCATCAGAAATGATAACCACTAGCACAGAAGAGAACACAAATGGTGGTGAAGATGACATAAAGATGGAAGAACTGAAGGCAGCACTGGAGAAAATCAAGATGGACAAAGCAGCATGGCATGATGGTATAACACCAGAAATGATTAAGTACATGGGAGCAGCAGGCGACCTATTACTCTTAAGGATCCTACAGGCAGCGTGGTGCAACAAGACCATACCAAAGGATTGAGAGATTGCCATCATAACACCTGGCATTTGCTGATGATGTTGTCCTGATTGCTAAACCAGAGGCACATCTCCAATCCAACCTGCAAGTCTGGATGGAAGAGCTGGAGAAGAGAGGAATGGTCATAAGCAGCTCTAAAACAAAAACCATGGTGATATCATGATAGGAAAAAAACATCAGATTAAGCGTTAACCAGTTACCGATTCTCATCCTTTTGATCGCGGTCCAGGGGACGTAAATGCTCACAGAGTAGACGGGATCAAAAAGGCGCCGCTCGTCCGAGAACGGAATCTGCGGGCGGCGAGGGCGCGAAAAAGAGCCTTCATTCGCTATTCGAAGAAATCTCCCAGAAACGGGCAGAGGTGTAAAATCTGACATGTAGCTAACGATTTCCATCCATTTAATATATATTGAAACCACCTAAAATTCAATTCATCAGTTTGCTACAGGATTTCGTGAATAATTCTAGCTCGTTATTATAAGAGCCATATTACCTATGGGATACTTTAATACGTGGAGAATTTCTGTTTCCTGATTTGCGGTAATAATATTATTAGCATTTAAGTGTTTTTACGTGTTAAGTTTCATTATATTTCACTGGGATTTTTGTGTTAATTTAAACATATTAAATAAACATATGCCCAATGGGCTGATCACCCGTTGGCTTGTCACACCGATTACGGAAACAACGGCAGATGGATCTATTTGTTGTTGCCCTAAAGACGCCGCTAGGCGTGATGGGAAACTACAACAGAGAAAATCAATCTGCTGTTGCCCTTAAGACGCCACAAGGCGTGATGGCCTCTGACTGCTTGGGTGGTCTTTGGCTAAGGACGGAAGAAGAAGAAGAGAAATAAACATATAGCAAAGTTCTCCAGATGTAAACGAAAATTTAATTACCCGTTATTCCCGAGTAAGAGATGGGTTAAATAATTATAAGACGCTAGGCGATCGAAATTGTTAAATAACAATTTATTTCTATTTTATCATGTGTAAATTCCAAGTAACTAGTGTTCATATCTATTGTTAAAAGCGATGAAACTAGCTAGAAACTGTGGGTTTTAAATTTTAATTTAATACCGGAATGATTAACAGGATTCCTATAACGTGTGTTAGATTAGGATAAATAAATATTGTTAAAAATGTTTATATTTTCTTCCAATGATATAGGCGATCATAACCTTGCGATCCAGCGGGGTTTTACGGTCTGATTTTCCTACCAGCATCTAAAAATTATTGGTGTAACCACTTTCTTGTTGAGACCCCTGTGCGGGCACCTTCTCTATGTATGACGAGAAGCATAATCAAAGAAACAAACAATAATAGATAAATGTTAACTGGTACGGAACATTCCCAGAATACAACTTATTTCATATGTAATTTTATTATCAGTCGGCTGATGCAGAAACTTGGTACTCTGTTATCTGACCCATGACAGGAGTTTTCTTCCATCGGATATATTCACGAGAACTCACTGTCCACACATCGGCCATCATATAATCAAACAGCCGACTATTAACATTTAACATTTGTTGGTTTTTCCCATCACGTCACCGAGTATCATAGTCACCTGAGACTAGACCACACTGGAACAATATTTTACCACATTGATTCCCAGGATAGTGCCACCACAATAGAAACACTTATCCAAAACAAATACCTGCAGTGAAAAGGAATAATATCCAGGCAGTCACTACTAATACATCAATTGCAGCGACCCCCCAAAAAATAGCAGTCAGCTCATCGGAGAGTCTGGGGCTGCACTTGACCTGAATAAGACTGATTAGTTTAATAACTGCTAGTGTTTAAATTTCGAGGATGTATGCAGCTTCAACATTTGGTAAGCAAATCTGAAAGTGGGTGTCATGAAATATTCTAATCCACATATATAAATTATTAGGTAAATATGAAGCCTAACAAATAAAATTAATAAAGAGAAGAGCAATGGTAAAATGACAGTGCTGTCACAAAGAATGTACTCGAAATCCCCCTTGTTTTCTGCTTCGTCTGCAAATTGTAACGCTTTCACGTTGATAGTAAAAGCTTACTGTATTATACCCGCTTTCTTCAATGAAACGTGTGCTGTATTTCTTCGAAAAACATTAAGAGGCAGACTGCGTAATGACCTAAATTTTAAATTCCATTCATGTCTTTTTCTACATTACGTTACCAAAACGAACGAACAGATGGACAAAAGGATAGCGAGAAGGGAGAGGCAGAAAGCCGAACATTAAACACGCGTCGCGCGATACACAATTACTACTATCACGCGTGTTAGGCTACAAGCACTAACTTTTTTTTTCAGACGGACAGTGATAAAATACACTACCCTTCCCCAGAGTTAGGTTTTAAAATCATAAAAAAACGCTTATTAGGAAAGATAACAATAGATGGGTTTACGGTTGAAAACATAACAGTACCCAGACAGCATATCTTCGAAACAGGAGGTAGAAAATACATATTTTGAACGCAGCCACGTAGCTCTTTTTAAAGTGGGAAAATTGGGTTCCTTAGGGCTTGCTGACAAATAATATGTAAAACGTTACGCCAATAGTCCAGGAATTAATAAATTATACCCAAAATAAAATAGTGAGGCTGCCTGACAGCATGAAATCATTTCTGCTCATAAAATTTTTTATAACGTGTTTGAAAAAAACCTTACGTTACATAAATAGCCTACCATGTAAACTCCAAATTGATTGGAGCGCAACAAATGAAAGCCTAACCACGATTGGTCGAACTATAAATACTATCTTTCGTTGTTAGGGGAAACGGGGAAAGGTAACATTTTTTTCAAACACTTGTCGAAACGGGCCTCATTGGTCAGACTCGCTGATATACACACTTGGGAGCGTTAGTTCGAAACCACTTGTTTAAAATAGCTTGATAAAGCATCAGTGCGTTGAAGCCAGCTCATAATTGTGTTAAATAAAAGCCTGGAACATAGGCAGATGGAAATTTGTGCCAGTTTGTGCCAGAATTCATTGCTAATCAACGTATCTGTGTTTATTCGTATGAATTGTGGTAAGCTTGAACCATTCAATATCTTTTAATGAAAATTGAATGTGAATTGTTGATTTATGCCTGTATATATATGTGTAGTTCAGTGGCAAATGTGAGGTAAAGCCTGTAATGCTCCAGCCTGAACAGAGGGTGTCGGAGGGTAGTAAAACGGCATGGAATGGCCAAATAGTACACTGACACCTGGATGATTGACTAGAAAGAAATAATGCTGGAAGTGCAGAGGCGTAGTAACCATTAAGAAGGGTAATACTGGAATAAAGTATTTCAAATGAAGCTGACAGTTGGCCTAATGCTCTGAACTCAATGTTTGTGCTGTGTTGTGATCAATGTAACAGGAGAGTTTAAGTTAGTTATGAAGTAGAAGGTACATCCTTCTTGATTTCAGGGACAGTGGTCTTGATGGTACTGAGCAGCACCTGGTCAGAGCTTTGCTGAATCCAGTGTCGGACAGCATACTCCTTGGTCCTTTTAGCTATCAGTGAGGTGTCTCCAGAGCCCAGAGGAGAATTCGAGCAGAGGAGTCCTTTCCTGCCGCCATCACGCCAGATAAGCTAACTTGGCCAGCTGAGCTCAACATTATGTCCCCTCATCTTGAACTGACTTTGTAAAATTAACATTAAGAGGGGAATTTACTTGTCTTAAAATCAGGAACTGTGAACATCTCCAATACTAGTCCCTAAAGACAAACTATTGAAGTCATGATGACAAATACCAACAGAGCTTGAACAAAACAAAACCAATATTACCTCATTTTACTACTACACAACTGACACACATAGAACATTTGTAATAATATATGTCACTACAATATTCATATTAAATACATTCTGTACATAACTTGTAATTTAAATTGATTGTGATTCCTGGTTCCCTTGTAGTTGAATCAGGACACATATTCATTCATGCCAGTAATGAATACATATTGTTATTTGAAAGTTTATCAGTGACTCTTTTAAGATATCTTTGTAGAGTGTTATATGTATGTGAGTGTCACAGTGTTGTCAAGAGTAGTGGATTAAATTAAATTGTTTATCTGTCTGTTGTTGTGACTTACACTTCATCATACACATACCCTAGACACATAACGTAGCATCACACTATTCCAGAATAATTCTGACTGAGATATAGAGATATGTGGTAGCAAGTAAGGTTATCTATAATACACTACTCTTAATAGATATAGATACCTTCACAGCTGATCTCAGTCAGTACACTAAGTCCCCTATAAATATTTATAACATCCCACTTCACCACAGTGGGCCCACTGTTTTGTCTGTGTGAGTGAACGAAAAGAAGATACTAATTTTATGTTATTACTAACCTACCAACCTTCTTTAATTATCTCTCACTAATCTGAGATTCTTTTTTGTTTCTCCCCCTCCACAGGATAGTTTAAATTAAGGACATATTCTTTACCCGTCCTGACTACTCCCTACTCCCATTGTTAATCATTTTTTTTATCTTTTGGGTAAATTACCTCTGTTGGGATCTTTCCTAGTTTTTCCCTATACCAGAGGGAGGGTTTATGAGAGTTATATTTTCTTTATCTTATGTAACTATAATTCATGGATGTAATGATAATGATTGTATTGATGTTGTGATCTATTTTCTAGCGATAAAATAAACTTAATAAACCTTAAGCTATTTGTGTTGGTCAAAACCCCTGCCATTATATGTGATCCATAGTTTATCTGTTTTTACGTATGTACGTATTTCTGTCACAAAATTGTGTGTGTGCGTACGTGAGGGTAGTGTAATTTGAATCTGTACCAAGTGATGAAGTGCGTCTCTATTAAAGAATGTCGTACTAGATAGGCTGGATTAGAGCAATTACTCAATCCAAGACTGTGCTTTTCTCTTACACCAGTTCTCCTCGTGAAACAGGACTATTTCTCACACCTTCCTCTCACATAGCTCACTATCACCCTCTGCTCGGACGGGACCATAAATATCTCAGGCCTATCTATCAAAATTTACGACACATGGTGATACTGTTACAGAGAACTGGGAGCAACTGCGGAACACCATTCAAAGTACTGCACTTGCCACCTTTGGTAAGAAAACAACAAAGTCAAACGACTGGTTTGATGCTTCATCAGATGTGATGACACCTGTCATTGAAGCTAAGCGCAGTGCTGCGATTGAATACAAACGTTCACCGAGTGCTAGAACCATACAGATCCTGTGGGCTACGAGAAGCAAAGTTCAACAAACTGCTCGACGTTGTGCAAATGGCTATGGGCTCCAGCTCAGTGAGAACATCCAGACCGCAGCGCAAACAGGCAACATTAGACAAATGTATGACGGTATAAAGAAAGCCTTTGGTCGCCAAAAATGTAAGACGGCACCGCTTAAAAACCCATCAGCGGAGAGAAGTTAACCGATATGGTTAATAAAGAAGTAGAAGACCAGACAACAGAAAAACAACAGAAGTGATAGGCTTACCGGGATCGAACCAGGACCTTCCGAACGGCACCCACCGCCTAGCCACGGGAGCGAATCGTCACTATCCACTCTGCCAGCTAAGCATTACAAAAATAATGCTTCACCGACAGAGGTCTAGCACAAACTCCCACGCGACCCGGATATGTACCACAGGACGACCCAGACTAATTATAGACGCAATCACTGCTGCAGTTCCACTATTAAACAGTACAGGCCAGATTACACAAGACAAAGGACTTAATACTGTGCCTGTTCATACCTTTGTGTGTTGTTTGTTTATTTATTTACTGTTTACTGGCCTCGGGTGTCCCCTCATATGTTTATACGTTTATAAAATACCAGAAACCTACATTCTGTCCTTTACTTATTCTCATTCTTCTATCATTTACTAGACACAGTATTAAGGCCTTTGTCTTGTGTAATCTGGCCTGTACTGTTATATAGTGGAACTGCAGCAGTGATTGCGTCTATAATTAGTCTGGGTCGTCCTGTGGTACATATCCGGGTCGCGTGGGAGTTCGTGCTAGACCTCTGTCGGTGAAGCATTATTTTTGTATTGCTTAGCTGGCAGAGTGGATAGTGACGATTCGCTTCCGTGGCTAGGCGGTGGGTGCCGTTCGGAAGGTCCTGGTTCGATCCCGGTAAGCCTATCACTTCTGTTGTTTTTCTGTTGTTTGGTCTTCTACTTCTTTATTTTCCCACTGAGTGCCTGATCATACCTTTGTGCGTTGTTTGTTTATTTATTTACCGATAAGGTTAAGCAGATTCAGAAGTGGGTCGAGCACTACTCTGAGCTTTACGCTTGAGAAAATACCGTCACGCATGCAACCCTTGATGCTGTCAAATGTCTGCCAACTATGAAGGAGCTGGATGCTGAACCAACATTAGAAGAACTCAGCAAGGCCATTGATAGCTTGGCCTCTGGCAAAGCACCAGGCAGTGATGGGATTCATCCCGATTTAACCACATGCTGTAAGAGCACGCTATTACATCCCTTGCAGAAGGTGCTGCGTCAATGCTGGGAAGAGACAACTATTCCTCAAGACATGCGAGATGCCAAGATTGTAACACTGTATAAAAATAAAGGAGACAGAAGTGATTGCAATAACTACAGAGGCATCTCTCTTCTTAGTATTGTTGGTAAGGTTTTTTAAGTCATCTTAATGCGACTACACAGGTTAGCTGAGCGCATATATCCAGAGTCACAGTGTGGATTCCGAGCTGGTAGATCAACAACAGACGTGATCATTTCTCTCCGCCATCTTCAGGAAAAATCAAGATAGCAGAAAAGACCTTTATATATCGCCTTTATAGACCTCGGTAGCCGCGGTAACGCAGTGGTTAGTGCACTGGCTTTCTAGCTCGGTGGTCCATGGATCGATCCCCAGTTGAGGTGAGATTTTTGAATTCGGAACCAGAACAACTCTGGGAAGGTTAAGGCGGCTGGCGTGATGTTGACCACATCACCCCTAGTGTGCCGATGGTCAAGAAAATACGGGCCTAACACCGTATTCCCAATATGCCTCAAAATAGGCGTGTAACGGGATCCTTTACCTTTTATAGACATCACAAAAGCATTTGACCTGGTTAGTAGGGATGGACTCTTCAAAATCCTCCTGAAAATAGTCTGTCCTGCTAAATTGCTGGAAATGATAAAATGACGACATGAAGGGAACAGTCCAATATGCTGGAAGCACATTACAACCCTTTGACAAATATATAAATAAAAATTAATATGGTATGAAATCAGTTTTACAAGTAAACGGTACACATGAAACAAGGGACGTTTCGGGTTTTACCCTTCGTCAGCCACAGTTACGAACAGGTGACAAGGACAAGAACTACATATAGGTGCTACAAAAATCAACGATGATGAGGAAATCGCCAAATGAGCTATACGAGCAGATGAAATGACGGTGATGAGCGAAACGATAACAGTAATAACGCAAGAAAATCGTAAAACCAGAAAGACATGTCGAAACAGGAAAGTAAATAATCGACGAAACGAAGACAGAAATGAACAACACTATTAAAACAAGTAAAAAATCACTTAGCTGGATCCCAGAAAGAAACATTCAAGATGACTGAAAAAATGTTTACCAGTTTTACTGCAGCCTACTATTCTCTGTTATACACTACAACCCTTTGACATACGCAGTGGCGTTAAACAATGCTGCGTTCTGGCTCCAATCCTCTTCGGGATCTTCTTTGCCTTACTCTTGAAACATGCATTCAGAGATGCAACTGAAGGAATATGCCTTCACACTTGGTCAGATGGCCGTCTGATTAATCTCGCAAGGCTGAAGGCAAACACAAAAATCAGAATGGTCACAATAAGAGACTTCTTATTCGCTGATGACGATGCAGTCGTCACTCAAAGCCAACAGGAGCTTCAGAGCTTGATGAATCGCTTCACCCAAGCATACAAGGACTTTGGCCTCACAATAAGTCTAAAGACAACAAATGTGCTGAGTCATGATGTGGGTGCTGCACCCGTTATCACTATCGATAACTATGAATTGTCATTGGTGCATCACTTCACATACCTAGGGTCTGCCATCAATGACAAACTCTCACTGGATACAGAAATCGACAGCCGCATTGGCAAAGCTGCAGCTACCTTTGCTCGCCTCACATCGCGTGTTTGGGGAAACTCCAAACTCACAATGAAGACCAAAGCTGCGGTATATAACGCCTGCGTCACCAGCACATTTATGTATGGTAGCGATACATGGACAACCTATGCTAAGCAAGAAAGAAGGCTCAATACCTTCCATCTACGGTGTCTGCGCCACATCCTCGGCATTTCGTGGAAAGATAAAGCGACAAAAGTCGAGGTGTTGTCACGTGCTGGCTTTCAAAGCATATATACACTGCTTAGACAGCTCAGACTACGCTGCCTTGGCAATGTCCGCCGTATGGAAGATGGTCGCATCCCGAAAGATATCTTCAACGGACAACTGGCAGATGGCAAAAGAACAGTTGGGCGATCGCAGCTGAGATTCAAAGATGTGTGCAAGAGAGACATGAGGGCACTGGGCATTAATCCAGTAACCTGGGAAGATGAAGCTGAAGATCGCACCAAGTGGCGATGCTATCTGCGACGCCACCTCAGTTTGGGCGAAAAGAATTTATAACATATAAGGAAGGGAAACCCGAGGCCTGTAAACAGTAATTAAATATTAGACAAATATAAAGGTATGTTTTCAGGCACTCGTAAGAAATAAAGAAGTAGAACACTAGACAACAGAAAAACAACAGACGTGAGTGGCTTACCCAGGATTTGAACCCCGGACCTTCCGTACGACAACACCGCCTAGCTATACAAGCGAATCACACTATCCTCCCGGCCAGCTAGGCATCTCCAAAAAAAGATGCTTTGATGACCGGTCATTATCAAGGTCTTTGTCTTGTGTGGACTGACATATACTGTATAATAGGGGAACGAAGTGATTGCGTCATTAATAAGGCTAAGCTGCCCATTGTAAACTTCCGGTGTTGTCTTGCGTTTCGCACTAATGACCGGTCATCAAAGCATCTTTTTTTGGGGATGTCTAGCTGGCCGGGAGGATAGTGTGATTCGCTTGTATAGCTAGGCGGTGTTGTCGTACGGAAGGTCCGGGGTTCAAATCCTGGGTAAGCCACTCACGTCTGTTATTTTTCTGTTGTCTAGTGTTCTACTTCTTTATTTCTTACGAGTGCCTGAAAACATACCTTTATGTTTGTCTAATATTTATGGGCGAAAAGAAGCTCCACAACAAGCAGACGAGAGGAGAAAACGTCGACAGGAACACCAGGAAAGTAAGCACTTGAGTGCTGTCACCTCATGGACGCATTCCCATTGTCAGTTATGACTGAATTGGCTATTATTATTATTATGAATTTTAATGAGCTGTTTCCCTTTATTATTTCAAAATATAATAACTGTACTACTGCCTGTGTTGTGTGCAGTTAAAAGAAAAAACAATATAAATTGTTCAAACCTTCTTACACACATGAATTTGCTTGCATTGAAAATGAAAGCGTCTTGAAGTCAACAATGTATACCACTTAACACATGTATCGCCCTCTGTCATATATATGTAAATAGTGCAGCAGTGACCGTCCACTTGTCCCCACCCCCATATAGGTTTATATTTTTTGCTACGCGAACGCCACGAAACTCACTGACTGTAGTCTCACCTTTGAAGCCACGCCTATTTTTATGCTGACATGTGCTGTCAAGGTTCACCTTCGTTCGGACAGGCAAAATTATAGTCAACAAGAACCCTGATTCGCTATCGCAATTATCACGCGAGCCGTTTGGCAATTAAACATGGTGGAACAGACCGAAGCGCACGGCTGATGTAATCGTTCTTTGATCATGGAAACACGCGGGCAGGAGGCCAGCCGCTAACGGTTTGTTTGAAGAATCAAGGGCGATAAGACTAAAGACGTACCTTGGATGGTTAAAATTTCAGGGGGACTTAACTTACGTAGTTGATATTCGGCAGGCGGAGATAATCAAAGACAAACCAGAGGTTGTCGGTCGGCATAGGTGAGGAAAAAATCTTTAATTCAGGAATCGAACCGTAGATTTGCCCTGCCCTGGCCGTAGGTGCGGATTTTCGCATTAAAGAACGAAAGAACGGCATTTATGGATATATACCTCGTCTCCCCAAAAGTCATTATCAGTCGCTCAGTAAATTTTCTGGAATAACTAGCTCGATATCCTAAGAGTTTTCGTACAAAGTGAATTACTTGATTCGTGGAGATATTTCCATCTTTCTCTGTTTTGCGGTAATTTATATACTAGCCTTTAAGTGATTTAATGTGTTAAAAGTTTTTCATTATATTTCACTGGGATTTTCTGTGTTAATTGAATAGCGTATTAAATAACATATAGCTAATTTTTCCAGCTGTAACGTAAATTTAATTACTCGCTATTCCCCAGAAAGAGATGCTTTAATTGACTAGTACATACATTAGGCAACTGTCTACTGACGGTAAATATTTACTTCTATCCATTTTTGTGTAATTTTATAAATGACTAGTGTTCATATCACGCGTTAAAAGCGATAGGATAAGCTAGACACTTGTGGTTTATAATCTAATTTAAAAAAGGAGTGGTTAAGAGGTCTTACCTTAACGCGTGTTAGATATAATATTGATATTATGGTTAAATGTTTATATTTCTTTCCTAAATCTAGGCTGATCAAAAACCCAGCGAACTAGCGGTCTTATGGTCATATGAACTTATAGTCTTATGAACTATGGTCCTTTGGTCTTATAATTTTATAAGCATCCAGAAACTTTATAATATTGTTGAGTCTTCGTGCTATTACCTGTGCGGTCCATTTTCTTCATTATATGAGAGAGACCAAAATAGAGCAATAATTGTAAATGTTAACTGGACCAGAACAATACCAGATTTTACCTATATCAATCTCATCAGCCAGCTGTGGCAAAATATATAGATTTATTTGACAAATGACTGTAGTTTTTTTCACGGGGGATTATACTCCAGAGAACTCACTGTTCAGACTCGGCCATCAACTCAGAGTACAGCCGAGAATTATTGTCAGTAACATTTGTAGAAAGTAACATAGTGTCTCGGCAACCAGAGACTTGAAAACACAGGAAATATGTGTATTATTCCTCCTATGACGGTGATCACCACGTATGAATCTTACTCCAACCAACTGAAGGCAGAGATACAGTATTTATCCAGGAAACAATTAAATCACCAACTTCAGCGACTACCGTGAAATTTGCAGTCAGCAACCGCGGCTAGTCTGGGGCTGGATTTGGCAAAAATAAAATGACACTGAATAGTCTTAGTACTTGTTAGTGTTGATTTCCACGGAATACCTGCAACAACTATTGGGTAAGCGAATATGAGTGTGGCCACAGTATAAATGAGTGAATGAACTGAAAGAGAGGAACATATTTTCTTTTGTTACCACTATCATACAAATCTTCTCTTTTGTTTCTCACTAACCTGAGTATTTACGGGATAGATTAATTGGGAACTTGTTCTTTTTTTGTCTTTTACTGACTATTCCATACACTTATTGTTAACTTTTGATCTTTTGGGTTAATTAACCTCTGTTGGGATCTTCTTTTCTTTTCCTTTACCAGAGGGGAGGACCTATTGGATTAATTTCATTTTGTCTGTAAACTATGCTTTATTGATGTATATGCTTGATGTTGTAAAGTTCTAGTGATAAATAAACTTAATAAACCTTAAGTTATTGTGTTGGTCAACCCCTGCCCATATAAGCTATCCATAGTTGGTTTTCACGTTTGTGCGTATTTGTCACAGAGTTGTGTGCATGTGGGTGCAGTGTAACTTGTATTTTGTATAAGGAGAGAAAATGCGTCTGATTTAAATACAGTCGTACAGATAGGCTGGATTAGAGAAATTACTCAATCCAGAGACTGTTCTTTCTCTTACACTATCACCTCTTGAGAAAAACTATTTCTTACCCCTTACTCTCACATAGTTATCACTATCACCTCTGCTCAGGCAGGACAATAAACATCTCAGACCTATCTTATAAAATCTACGACACCCTCTAACAGCATCACATGTGGACTTTAGATTATATATTAAAGCAGTCTGCACATTGCCACTCTGTGCTTCTCGGCCTTTTTGCTAAGATCAAAGTGTTGGCGCAGGTCAGAGCTAGGACCGAGATCAAACACATTTTACACCATATAAATCAATAAACCTGATTCTAGGCCCCCAATAGGGGTTTTAAAAAATGTATCAATATGTGGTCTGTCTGTGCACGCGCGCGTACACGCATATGACATAATGAGGCAACATTTCTCGATCTCTGTTTCACTACGGTAGTATCAGTTACATTTTTGTACTGATTTTTATTGCGTGCTTTCAATTGTCGCACTTTCTTTCTTTCTTTGATATGTGTAGCAGATATTTGGTATGTTCCTTCTTACACCCCTGTCAGAGGTACGTCCTCACGTCTGCTTGTTATCCGTCCCTTCCCTAAACATTTGCAGGAGCGGCTGAGATAATATTATCGACAACCATGTTGGTTAATATCGGCAGCGGCCGGCATCAGACATCAGCTTAACACTAAATCGCCATCAAATGCGTTTAATTGCTGATACGGCCAGACTGCGCTCATCGCCAAGCTGGTAATACGGAATGACACATTTTGGACAGACAGTACTGACAAGATTACTTTTGATAAAGTAATAAGATGTTACATCTTACACACATTGCAGAGAGAGTTTACCGCTGTGTTTGTGAGTTAGTACACAAGGCATCGGAGGTTTGATTGCCATATATGGGAAACGTGACCTTTACATTACGCGCAAAATTTTTCCATGTCGGAATATTTTGAAATTTCCCCACCCAACATTTTTGTTTGAAATGACTGGAGCCCTGAGCAGCTCCATAACAAACAGATGCGAGGGTAGGACGTGAATATAACCTGATGCGTTTCAGAGTTAAGACACTGTGAGAAATCGCTTGCCAAGACACAACCAGACTTGCCCGAAGTTAGAATTCAGAATTTCCATTTATTGGACCGGACTGTGGAACAATCTTGAAAATCTTACATAGCCCAGGTAAAACTATTTAATAAGAATGGCTAAGGAAACTAAAACACACAGTCATAGAGGGAATTATCTTATAAACGTAACGACCCCAAGAACACATTTAAGAGGCCTAATCAAGTGCCTTAGCTTCATTCATCTGAGCAAAAGGTCTGTGAGCCAGGATTGGCGTAAGTTGTCATTTTACATTCTATATTTTTCATTACTTACTTGTGAACGAATATGTGTATATTGCCATGTGAATATTAATATGTGAAAAGTGCTAGTGGATATCCAAGTCAATTGAGGCTGGCAACCTCATCATATAGAATGATGATTTCATGAACCACCACTGCAAGGACCGGTGACTGCTTTATTACTAGCTCCTTACAGAGAACTAAAAGCATTGGTAGTCCCAAGTTCCATATGGAGAAGGGAGGGAACGATTAAAGAAATGATGGACATTCTAAGTATAATACTTATGATTTCAAACAGTGTAAATGTCTATGTAAACATATTCACTTTAAAGTTAATGAAAGTTTCAAATTTTTAATTCAGTGTAAATGTAAATGAAAACAGATTCAGTATATATTGTGAACGCTTTTCAAACAGTATAGATGTAAATGTAAACATATTCTATCTGTACTATTAACCTTTTCATTTAAATGTAAAATACGGATAATTCAATTTAAATGTAAAGAAAGTTTCTCTCGAGGGATTAAGTTTAATTCTTATCGAGGGTAAATTCTGAGATAGATGGGATGGTAGAATAGGAGAAAGGGGACACATAAGTATGTGTCGGGAAACGCAATACTCAGGAGAGCATTTCTTTTCTATTCTTTTACCATAGTTGTTGGTGGTGGTACCAGTGAGGGTACTAATCTCTGGAACAAAGTGAGGGTAGAAGTGGACTGACGTAGAAACGCGGGACCAGCTTGGCAGTTACTCTTGATATCTCTGGGAACGTACTGCGCCTTTAATCTTGACCAGATACGCGAGAACTCCAGTGACCTATCTGCACAGAACCAACCCATCAGCGGGAGCAGAACGTAACATATGAAGTTAAGTAGCCCTATAAGCTACCAAGTGACCTAATTTAAAACTAACTCCCCATCACAACCGTGATGAAAACTGTTTACTTATAATTCATTATTCAAATTGTTTAAAACCTTGTTAAATGATTATTAAATCTGTTATTTGTAATTATACAAATTTAATTTCGATTTAATCATTTTAAATGTACTGCATATTTGTCTCAGTCAAATTACTAAACACACTCTAAACAGAACTATACCAGAATAATTAGAATCCCACTGAGCAAATCAGGGTGGGAGCTTAACGAGCTAAAATTAATTATTGCTTAATTCTTCACAAAAGTTGTCGGCAGATTCTAGAATTAACGTGCTTAGCCAATGCAGTATTGTTTTCGCTTTTCTGAATATCTTGTGAAGACTACCTTGGGATAGAAGCGTCATTACCTTTCTATCTACATCTCTGCTAAGAGTAATCTTGTGCGAAGGTAGACACCTTTGACGACCCACTTTAGATACTCTTGAGTTTTTGGCCACTCTTGGACCACTACTGCAAAGCAGGGGAGGCAATACCGTCACAACGCACATAAACACCTTTCTGGTCTAAGTGTTCCTTTTGTTAGTAGAATGTCAACATGAAATCTTATTCGCACACACACATACACAAACACATACACAAACTTCTGGTCGAAGTGTTCATTTAGTTTTTCCTTCTTTTAGCTCTTCATAATTAGCTTGATACTGCCTCACGCAGCTGCCACCCACCTCTCTAGCAGGAAGCATGAAATAACTCCTTGCACCATGAACAAAGATAACAAAACAAACATAACAGATAATGTTGAAAGCACGGTGCTGTGTATCCTGTGTGATTTCCGGAGTCTCTATGAAGACGAAGAAAGAATATGATAACTTCTGTCTGTGGCACATCAAAAGTGAGGTCTAAACTGAAGATATACATGGGGTAGAGCCCTCATCATCTACAATAGATTGCTACAGAAAAAATCACAGCAATAGCATAGCAGCATCATCGTCAACGTTGTGCTTCTAATGGAGGTGACGCCGCGAAAACTCTATAATGAGTTTAATCCTCTGGTGGGTGATGATTGATTAACCACAAACTACTGCATCAGTGCCATAAACATTTGTAGAGTCATCTCCCTTTCGCGCCTACGGTTTTGTGTGTTTTTAAACATCTTTATTTAATCTGAATTAAGCGTTGTTTTGATGTTTCAAATCTTTAAGCCACTGGTCCGCTGGGTTTCGGATGACACAGGAAGCTGAAATTTTACACCAGACCCTCTATGGTGGTACATTTTAAACTTTTAAAATTTGAAGCAACCTCGAGTGACTTTTCGCAGGTCCACCGTTCAAAAACTAAAGCCAGAATATTTACAAAACTATAGCTGTGAGCGGATCACTGAACTTGGTGACGTTGTACCCAAAATTGTTGACAAGATCACAGAATTTGTGACGTACACAGAATTGTGAACAGGGTCACAGAACATATTCTATGTTTAGTACATTTTAAAATAAAAGTTTCAATCGTAAAACTTGTTTTTTCCATCTCTTGTTTTTTTCCATTGCTTGTATTTTCCATTGCTAGATTTTTCCATTGCTTGTTTTTTCCCATTGCTTGTTTTTTCCAATGCTTGTTTTTTTTCATTGCTTGTTTTTTTTTCATTGATTGTTTTTAAGTTTCAGCCTCTCAATTACGAGAACGACGAGTTACATTTCTTCTGCTTCCTGTTCTCTGTGTTTAGTACCTGAATGAAAACGAGAACACAAGACAGTTCTTTACTTTTATACGTGACCACAAGATCTTTTATATTTGAACATGCGCCTACATTTAACCGAAGGACCGTATGTCTGGGTTGAACAGGCGCGTCTCGCCAAAAGGAGGAAGAACTCCTAACTGTGACAGAACGGGGTGGCCCCTATCGATCTTTGTTTCACTCCGGCATTATCGGTACATTTGTTGTACTGATTGTCTTATGTGCTTTCATTTGTCGCACTTTCTTTCTTTTTCTGCTTTGTGTAGCAGATATTATGTATTTTCGTTCTTACACCCTTCTCGGGGATAAGTAGACATGTCTGGTTGTTATCCATTTCTCCCTACGTTGCAAGGAGTGGCAGCGACCTAACCATGTTGGCTATCGTGGGCGCAGCCGATATCAGTACACAGATTAACACAAAAATCGCCTCAGCGCAGTGCTTAATCACTGATAAGACACGGGTACGCGCATCACCAAAGCTTGGAATACGGGGAGACAACTGATGGACAGATACAGATAAGAGATTACTTTCTGATAAAGTAATGATTGTTACATTGGGAACACGTTGTTATATGAGGTTATCGACATGTTCGTAAAGTTGTTCCCAATGGCAAGCGGATGTTTAGAACCCATTGTCAGAAACGTAATGTTTGAAATTTTGCATTAGCTGAGTCATGCAACATATTCAAATCATATTGGCTGATCCCTTGAGGCGCGCATAACAAATGCGTGGGAAGGCAGTGAATATAATCTGACCTTTTTCTCAAGCTATTTCACTTGAGAAATCGCTCGCCAAGATACCAGACCTTGCTAGACTGAAGAATTAGAATTCAGAATTCCTTCTCAGCATACCGGACACCTTTTATTGGAGAATTTTGGACGGACTTTCATAGCCCAGGAAATCTCTTTCATATTAAAAAAGGAAACCGGGACTGAGGAAACTGAAGGACCACACACGGAGTCAGAGAGGGAACTTATTAAATTAACGACACCCCAGACGCGTGTAAGAGGCCGATTCAAGTCTCTTTTATTCATCTGACCAAAAAGTCTGCGAGCCAGAATTGGCGTAAGTTGTGATTTCCATTTCATATTTTATTACAAACATGTGAACTTTATATATATATATATATATATATATATATATATATATATATATATATATATATATATATATATATATATATATATATATATATATATATATATATATATATATATATGGTGTTTCAAAAAGAATATCGGTATTTTAGATGCATATAACTTTGGTTATTGAACACTTAAAAATATACATTTTCAAAGCAGTGTAAATGTCTATATAAACATTTTCACTTTAAATTTAATGTAAGTTTTCAAGCTTTGAACCAGTGTAAATGTCTATGTGAAAATATTCATTTTAAAGATAATGGAAGTTTAAAACTTTTCAATTTACATTGTGAACACTTTTCAATCAATGGAGATGTATATGTAAACAAACTCTATCTGTATTATTAACCTTTTCATTTAAAAATAAGTAACTATGAAAGCTATTCTATTTAAATGTACAGAAAGTTTATCCCGTGGGATTAAATTTAATTCTCATCGAGGGTAAATTCTGAGTTGATTGGGATGGTGGTATGGGAAGATAGGAACCCATAACTATGGGTTGGAAAACGCCATACTCAGAAGAGCGTTTCGTTATATTCTTTTACCATAGTTATCGGTGGTATCAGCAGAAAGTACTATCTCTGGAACAATAAGGGAGCAGTGGCTTAAGCTTTAAGACGAAGGATCCACTTGGTAGACTCTCCTTGACATTTCTGGGAAACGAGCTACACCCGACAATCTTGACCATGGAAGGGCGTGAGCAGTGTGAATAGAACAACCCATAAGAAGGAGCAGAACCGTCATTGGTAGCTAAGTTCAAATCTATGCTGCTACTTGAACTTCTTGTAACATTTCACAATCCATAACGACTGTGATGATAACTTTTCTTGATCCATAACTATTCAAATTATTTTTTCAACTGTTAAACTTAAGTGATTATTAAATTTTGTTATTTGTAATTATACAAATTTATTTTCGATTTAATCATTTTAAAGTTACTGCATGTTTGTCTCAGTCAATTTACTACACACACTAAACAGAGCTATACTAGAATAATAAGTATTGTTCTCGCTTATTCTGAATATCTTGTGAAGACTCCCTTTGTAATAGAAGTGTCTGTGTCATCCCCATTCTATTTACATCTCTACCAAGAGTAATCTTGTGCGAAGGTAGACACCTTTGAAGCCCATATTAGATACTCTTTGGTTTTAGCCACTGTTGGACCACTACTGCAAAGCAGGGGAGGCAATACAGTCACACAAACATACAATTGACTAGACAGACATACAATCGACTGGAGAGATATACCATCGACTGGACAGATATACACAATTAGCCTTTCATTTATATGTGTATATAAACTGAACCGCTGCTCCCTTATCAATAGATACTCATAGGCCTAACGTTGACATATGTTCCCTGCCCTCACTCTCTGCTTTAAATTAATGGGCATGTACGCTTGAAGTTTCAACAGAGAACAAAACAGCAAACAAACCAACATAATATCGTAGAGCAATGCTTCGAAACCAGTGTGACGTGACACCAGGCAACAGAAAACACCATGTAATGTCATACAAAATTATATATGATGGTCACATATTACAAAAGAATCTCACTCGTACAATTTTACAAATAATAAATTTAATTATCATCATCCAACAATCCATCACAAATGTAACAGCGCACATGCTGTAATAAACGTGTTGAAATGTCAATCGTTCAATGTTCAGATCAGATCGGGTTGCACCGTATTAACACCAGGCACATGTTATGTTCATGTAAGTGTTCTTATTAGTGTTCAGTGGTCAGAAAGGCTATACACCCTAGATGTTGATTTCCACCAATCTATAGAATTGTGTGCAACCTTGTGATAAGGGTGGTTTTAGGCTGACCACTGGCCACTATGAACATTTACAGGTGTAAGTCCAAGTCGTTGATAAACTGTAGCCAAGTAAGTACCACCCCTATCGACACCAGGAATAATATAGGCTGTGGTGATGGTGTCTTGTCTGGTTTGTTGTTGGTGTGGGTGTAGGTGTGACGTAGTTTCACAGTTCCACAATACAGAAGTTATGACATGTATAAGTCATAGAAATGTTAACTGCTGGTGACGTTTCATCATTTATTTCGGACGCCACAATGACAGATAATGATACATCCATTTCACAAAAAGAATCGTGGACATGACAGTTCATAGTATTCAGCATTATTAAAGTTTCTTCATGGATCTGCATACATTCTCTAAGTTGATATAGGTAATCCTAGCTGACGATAGCCTCAGCTTCATATCATAAATATTCATAAATATCAGTACTCCTCTCTGATGCTGACTGATCAGATGTACAAAAATAAGTCTATTATTGTCCGCACGAGAATGGCATTTCAGGAGTACAGGTCAAGCTGACCTTTATAGCATCCCTAAGTCTAACCCTCGACATAGGTGCAATCGCTGGCATAGCGAAGATCCTAGAACATAGAAATTGTTCTCTGGGCCTAGAGCGACCCGTATATATATATATATATATATATATATATATATATATATATATATATATATATATATATATATATATATATATATATATATATATATATATATATATATCAGGTATGAAGATACCTGGGGTGTAATTCCTAGTATAAGAACCTCTCCTTTCTGTAACACACAAGCGAGCAGAGAACGACAAAATGTCAAACATCTAGGTAGATCACAGAGTTCAATAAAGGAGGGTATTACCTTGCTTCAGAATCAACACCACAAAACATACGCCTCCAGGCGTTTTTCGAATCATGTAGGGAAAGCCTCGTTAGTTAACTAACTCACAGGAGGACTGCAGAATTCCCTATCAAAATCACAGACGCAGCATGGAGTCCTCTCTGATCAGTACATCTTCTCGAATCCCTGGGCGGAAGACTATTCTAACTCTCTTAAAGTCCAGACATGCGCAGAACGCATACGCCTGAGTAACACTCAAAACGAGACGATGAAGGAAACATTCCAACAAAGCTATGTTCAGAAATCACGCCTTATATGGACAGCAAAAAAGAATCTCAACACTGGTTTCAATCATTCCAAGAAACAGTTGACCGATACTACCATATAAGGATAATGACTACACATCGTTCTAAAAAATGGACTAGCCAGTCAACCAACAAGAGAAGGTAACTACCATTAAGAATGTAATCACAGTCAAACAAGGATTATCTACCTTTGATCAAAAAATTTAAAGTGTACAATTCATACAGATTAATTACACACAGTCTTAGAAAAAATTATGTGCGTAACACCTTGTTTAAGCCAAGTAGGTTCTTCCGGATGAGAATGCAGCTACTTGTTGGTGTTTCTTGGCACTTGATGTTGTGTATAATGTAATAATAGTGCTCACAACAGTTTGTTGACTCAGTTCATCTCAAAATAACACATAAGTCATTGACGACAGTTAACACAGTCACCGCGATAACTAACTGTTTCACTGACAATGTTTTCTAAACCACTAACAATAATTAATCTAATCACTAACAACAACTCCAATATCTAATATGATGTTCATTGTGATTATATAAGGATAATAAAAGAATATAAAAGAAGGTGGATCATGCACTGTACACCAATATAATAATTATAATTTTCATTTCTATTACTATTACACTACCTAGACTAATCCTAGCATCATCTAATGAGTTGAGAACCTCAGTTCTCATCTGTAGAGTCGTCGGTTTGTGTTAGGCGGTATGGGGTTAGCTTGATCTTGGTCTAACAATGCTGGCAAGAGTGATGCCATGAATGTTGAGATATTTCTATAGATGACTGACCAATTCAGCAACGCAAATGTTAATGAAGTGTGGGCCGAAAGGATGGACCAATGTCAACGAACAAGTTGACCAATGCGTAATCAAGTAGACTGGAGTCATGGTTGGACATCACAGAAATACGTTTATTTCGCGACGAAATATAGACGATCATGGTCATTGCATAGTAGGTACACCACATCAATAGTACAAGTTATAACATCATGTCATCAAGGTACTTTGCATTAATATACATCGTCAATCATGAACTTGACCGACACTCTCTAACCGCCGACATCTCAAGGACGGCGAGAGCTGTGCGGTGAGCAGTTCTAACATTCTGGTTTCCATGACGGAGCTTTGAATAATATGAAAGGGTTTTATTGAATGAACCCTGTAAATATATTGCAGGATGATCCCGATAACAGTCGGCAAGAATCTGGAACCCACTAGCGACACGCCATGACAGATGCGTGCCGAAGTTCAGCCAAATCTTGTCACGAATAAAATAGCATCAAATACGATATGCAATCGAGCCATGGGTTAGCTAGAGCAAACGCTCCATACAAGGAGGTGTATTAATATCTCTTCATGGAGTCGTCCCACAACTTGTGGCAAGACTCACAATCATCTCCGTCAAAAAGACGTCTGTCTCAAGTTGCAGACTTTGGGGATCTCTTTTTACAGCGTCGTCACTGTTTTTGCAACAAACGACCAATCGCACCGTGTTGCCCTATTTTGTTCAACTATTGTGTCTGACGACGCGTAAATAACTAATCATTTACAACTTTTCTTAGATGCGCTCACATGTGCGTCTATCAAAATTAGACGGGCATGTGAGATTTCACACACTTAAATCCCACGCGCAAAAAGGACTTAACATCATCTCTTCCTATTAATATACTCTGGTCATCATAAGGACAAAAACCTGAGAACCATTGTTCTCTTCAGTATATATAACATGTATCAAATCAAAAGTTACAGTGATTCTCAAAATCTCATAGATTACCAATATCATCTTTCTAAATATTCAATGAATATTTCTTATTAGTTTTACATTCCCTATAATTTAGTATCGAGTTAGTGGCTCTCAATATGTCTACTTACAAATGGCATCAAAGGCTAAGCGCCTGGAATAAAAATCACAACTATTTATTCATCTATTGCCTGCCAGTCTGCAGGATCACACATTTTCACTTCACTACAACCGTTCCACCAACGGTGTGAAGTAAAACGTATTCATTGCATATTCTATAGCGTCAACACGCAGAATAATATTGGCCTTAAAATGACTCAAGAGCCGCCTGTGAATCACATTTCACCTAAGCGGGTTAAGATCATTTGTTAACAGCTTGAGAACCACTATCTCTCTTTCTTACCTCGCTACAATCTTCGGAGTTATTCAGAATATTCAGAGCCATGCCCAAACTCTTCTACTCAACAAATAATCCGTCCTACTAAAACAAACCATAAAGTATATCGGAGCACTACAGAGTCGTTCTAAAGCTCGACGAAATACTCTCTCCAGTTATCTGTACTTAAAAGACATGTTATTATAAAACTAGATAAGACTATCTAGAAATGCTCTTCTTAACATTTATTATTATTATTAGCTATTCTAAAAAAAAAAAATTATGAATAAAAATCTATACATTTGTCCTACTTTATCATTTGTCCATGTACTGGCTAATCCAGCACACGGGCCTATAATAAACTTCCTACATTTTCATTTGTCTTAATTATCAAGTTGCCTGTCTAAAATCTCTAATAAGCTCTCTCTCTCGATCTCTAAAAATCTCTATCTATCTCTATCTGGTTGACCGTGCTAACAATTGTATTTGTACCCCTTCATTTTGCACCTGGTACCTGTTTTCTCTGCTGTTTTATGGGAAAGTGTCAGGACTTCATAATTTTGTAAACCTGACAACAGTGTAAAATGCTGATTTCAGCTCGTATCTTGTCTTTCTCACGTGCTAATTAAACGACTCAATGGTACCAGTGCATGTGTTCTAGTGGATAAATGCCCACTGTTTATAGTTACATCTACATTCCTTTTCCTATAAATGTAAAAGATGTCACTCAAAAAGTACATTACTTTGTCTTTGTTTTTTGTGTTATTTTAGAGTGCTCTCTAAAAGTGTGAGAACCATCGTATCAAACTTAAAATAGCAGTCACTCAAAGTTGCACAGATGTGCAGCACCAAGTGATCCGCACGTGATTGGGAACAACAAGGGTGATGCCTTTTGTTTTGTCTAAGCGCTCTTTTGATTGACAGCTCTCGATGTTTTAGTTTTGTAACAATTAAATGTGACAAATAATACTGCACGTTTTCGTTGTAGGTTATAAGTTAGGTTTGTGGTTTATTATATTCAACTATATATTATCTAGTTCCAATGGTTGTTATTGCCGGGAGTTGTAGTGAGGATAAGCTCTCACTGCAGATAAAATACTTCTATGGCACGCGCCTCAAACAGCCTCTGACAACCAAGTCCAGCTCCCGCGCCTTCACGTGTGGCTCAATTTGAGCCCGGCGGAACTGTTTCCACTGACGGGACAAGGGGCAAAGGCGAGCGACTGGTGCCTTAAAACCAGCAGCTTCGGGCAGATATGGCTCGTGATCCTTGGTTGGTAGCTTATCTAAGAGAAGGAACTCTGAATTAGAACCCCCGCTGTCTTGCGGGAATATCCATTTGTGGAATTGGCTTCGGGAGTAAACCCTGAGGATAAATCCGGAGTCGGAGTCCCTAAGGCAGTCTAATGTCGATTCGACATTATTCTGGCAACTCCTGCGACATGGCTGGTACCAAACTGTATCGGCTACTGCCGTTCCTTTGGATCTACCGGCTGTGTGGAGAGGGGGAACATGCTGCATGGGCAACAGCTTGATCTCCATATAACTGTGCCCAAGCTCGCGCCCTGGAGAGGACACTCCAGCTTCACCCTATAGGTGTCGGCAAAACACGGGAAGTAGCAGTTACCGGTTATAAGCATTTTGCCCAATTGGCGTAGGGCATGGCGCCAGGGGCTACTTCCGACAGTGGGAGAGGTTCTAGGATCTCACTGGACAGCTACCGCCCGCTTCAAGCTGGGCAGCCCCCAGTCAATAAGGTGTTGTCCCGCCACTGTCTGCTTTCCCCATTGGGTGCATGGGGATTAGGGTCAAACCCGAACTGTGGACAGAAAATTTTGCACCAAGCAATTATCGAAAAAATAGAAATAAGCAAACTCTCAGATTGGGATGCTGGAACGTCCGGACTATGTTGACTGGACTATCCGAAAACCTACAGGATGTAAACGATGTAAGGAAGACAGCCATAATTAATGATGAGCTTAAACGACTTCAGGTGGATATAGCTGCACTTCAGGAAACGCGCCTGGCGGGCTCTGGAATGGTGAGCGAGAAGGACTACACATTTTATTGGCAAGGGAAAGATCTTAATAAAGCTAGAGAACACGGAGTAGGTTTTGCGGTCAAAAAATCGCTAACTAACATGGTTGAACCAGGCGAGAATGGATCAGAACGCCTGTTAACGCTCCGCCTGCAAACTAGCACAGGTCCCATCACCCTTGTCAGTGTGTATGCTCCTACTCTGTACTCTGCCTCAGAAGCTAAAGATGAGTTCTACGAGAATCTAGCAGCAGTAATCAAAAGCATACCTAGGCAAGAACAGCTTGTTCTTCTTGGTGACTTTAATGTCTGGGCAGGTTTGGTATTGGCAAGATGAATGAAAATGGACAACGGCTCTTAGAGTTGTGCGTCCACCATGACCTCTGCGTGACCAACACCTACTTTCAGACAAAACCCCAGCATAAGGTGTCATGGAGACACCCACGATCCAAGCACTGGCACCAACTTGACCTGATTCTCGTCAGAAGGCCACTCCTCAGGTCTGTGCTCTCCACGCGCTCGTACCATAGTGCAGACTGTGACACAGATCACTCCTTGGTTTGCTGCAAAATCAGAGCACAACCAAGAAAACTCTATCGTGTCAGACATGAAGGGAAACCACGCATTGATACCAGCAAGATGTCAGACCCTTTCATGATCGCTCAATTCACTGCGACCTTCAAGAAAGTGCTCAGTAGCCCTCAGCATGGTGATACTATTACAGAGAACTGGGAGCATCTACGGAACACCATTCAAAGTACTGCACTTGCCACCTTTGGTAAGAAAACAGCAAAGTCAAATGACTGGTTTGACGCTTCATCAGATGTGATGGCACCTGTTATTGAAGCTAAGCGCAGTGCTATGAATGAATACAAACGTTCACCGAGTGCCAGAACCCTACAGATCCTGAGGGCTACGAGAAGCAAAGTTCAACAAACTGCTCGACGCTGTGCAAATGACTATTGGCTCCAGCTCAGTGAGAGCATCCAGATCGCAGCGCAAACAGGCAACATTAGACAAATGTATGACGGTATAAAGAAAGCACTTGGCCCCCATAAAAGTAAGACGGCACCGCTAAAAACCATCAGCGGAGAGAAGCTAACCGATAAGGGTAAGCAGATGGAGAGGTGGGTCGAGCACTACTCTGAGCTTTACGCTAGAGACAATACCGTTACGCCTGCAGCCCTTGATGCTGTCAATAGTCTGCCAACTATGGAGGAGCTGGATGCCGAACCAACATTAGAGGAACTCAGTAAGGCCATTGATAGCTTGGCCTCTGGCAAAGCACCAGGCAGTGATGGGATTCCTCCTGATTTAATCAAATGCTGTAAGAGCACGCTATTACATCCCCTGCATAGGATGCTGTGCCAGTGCTGGGAAGAGACAACTATTCCTCAAGACATGCGAGATGCCAAGATTGTAACACTGTATAAAAATAAAGGAGACAGAAGTGATTGCAATAACTACAGAGGCATCTCTCTTCTTAGTATTGTTGGTAAGGTTTTTGCCAAAGTCATCTTAATGCGACTACACAAGTTAGCTGAGCGCATATATCCAGAGGCACAGTGTGGATTCCGAGCTGGCAGATCAACAACAGACATGATCTTCTCTCTCCGCCAGCTTCAGGAAAAATCAAGAGAGCAGAAAAGACCATTATATATCGCCTTTATAGACCTCACAAAAGCATTCGACCTGGTTAGTAGGGATGGACTCTTTAAAATCCTCCTGAAAATAGGCTGCCCTTCTAAAATGCTGGAAATGATAAAGTCATTCCATGACGACATGAAGGGAACAGTCCAATATGCTGGAAGCACGTCACAGCCCTTTGATATACGAAGTGGCGTTAAACAAGGCTGTGTTCTGGCTCCGACCCTCTTCGGAATCTTCTTTGCCTTACTCTTGAAACATGCATTCAGAGATGCAACTGAAGGAATATGCCTTCACACTAGGTCAGATGGCCGTCTGTTTAATCTTTCAAGGCTGAAGGCAAAAACAAAAATCAGAAGGGTCACTATAAGAGACTTGTTGTTCGCTGATGATGCTGCAGTCGTCACTCAAAGCCAACAGGAGCTTCAGAGCTTGATGAATCGCTTCACTAAAGCATGCAAGGACTTTGGCCTCACAATAAGTCTAAAGAAAACGAATGTGCTGAGTCAGGATGTGGGTGCTGCACCAGTTATCACTATCGATAACTATGAATTGGCAGTGGTGCACCACTTCACATACCTAGGGTCTACCATCAATGACAAACTCTCACTGGATACAGAAATCGACAGCCGCATTGGCAAAGCTGCAGCTACCTTTGCCCGCCTCACATCGCGTGTTTGGGGAAACTCTAAACTCACAATGAAGACCAAAGCTGCGGTATATAATGCCTGCGTCACCAGCACACTCCTATATGGCAGCGAGACCTGGACGACCTATGCTAAGCAAGAAAGAAGGCTCACCATTTGCGGTGTCTACGCCGCATCCTCGGCATCTCGTGGAAAGATAAAATGACAAATGTCGAGGTGTTGTCACGTGCTGGCCTTCAAAGTATGTATACGCTGCTTAGACAGCGCAGACTTCGCTGGCTTGGCCATGTTCGCCGCATGGAAGATGGTCGCATCCCAAAAGATATCTTCTACGGACAATTAGCAGATGGCAAGAGAACAGTTGGGCGACCACAGCTGAGGTTCAAAGATGTGTGCAAGAGAGATATGAGGGCACTGGACATGGATCCAGCAACATGGGAGGATGAAGCTGCCGATCGCACTAAGTGGCGATGCTATTTACGGCACCACCTCAGATTGGGCGAAGAGAGGCTCACACAAGAAGCAGAGGTGAGGAGAAAACGTCGAAAGGAGCACCAGGAAAATAAGCAGCTGAGGACTGCCACTTCAGGGGCGCATTCCCATAGTCAGTTATGACTGAAGGGGCTATTATTATTATTATTATTATTATATATTATCTGAAGGAAATGCTGCAGACGGAGCATGCAGCGATGTTGTATTGTTCACTAATTCCCTATTATATGTTAATTTTTATTTTATAACTCAGATGTATTGCGCGGTCACACAAATAAATGGGCAATTGTGTCTTATGATTGCAGCGAATTTTTAAATATTTATCATACCCACCTTTTAAAACATAATGTGCCGCAGAATTTTGAAAGGCACTTTAAGTAAAAAAAACACTGTCATAGAGGACCTAAAACTGTTACCAAACCGCCCTTTTCTCCGCTATTATTATCTATTTCGACTCCTTATTCAGAAAACACACAAACACACACTTTCTTCCTGTCTGCGTATGTTCTCCTGTTTCTGTACTTTCTATACTCAGACGTCATTCGACATCAACATTGAACAAAAATGCGAACATAAATATTAACGCCAAACACCGAAAACAATTATCGACGTTCTTGATAACAGATAGGCGTATTTGTTTCGTTATTCAAATTTTTCTAAAAAAAAACATTTGTTCTATTATTCAGATTTGTTTTTCAATCTCGTGTCTATTTGACTGAATTTTTATCTAAGTATGTGCGTCCGAGCAGTTCTGTTCTGTAAGCACGACCTCTGTCGTCCACATTTAGCACTTTCTGTCAATCAGTATATTTTTGTTGCTAAATTTACCGTGGCGCAACTTCTGTAAACAAGATAGCGGTACAAGAACAGTAGAATCCTGTATATAACATTTTATGTTTGTTTGTGTCACGGCAACGTTTGACCTATTTCTGTGAATGTGAGATTATTATGTATGTTTAATGTGTATAGTGCTGTGATGTTTATTGTGTGTATTATATGATGTTTAATGTGTGTGTTATATAATGTTTAATGTGTTAGTTACTTTGATGTTAAATCCACAAATGATATATGCCCCTAAGATTCATCGAAAAAAGGGAGAGGGGGGGGGGAAGAATGATGAATCCACAGGTGACTTATTGGAATCGACCAGACCAGTTACACGGACTTTGAGTTTTGACCAACGGCTGGAATTTCTATGTGCCTGTGGTAGGAAATTCTCTACTCAGAGAGGCGTGAAAATCTACAGAACAAAAAAGGGGCGTGGAAGCTCGTCCGTAGTAGATCAACAGCGCTTGTTACGACGGATAAGACATTAGAAGACCTCAGCCAGGAGGCAGTCCACAGCGCGGAGAATATTCAAGCTGATCTGCCTGATGATGATCTCACACGCTTCTTGAACGGGAAAAGGGATGCAATCAAGTTTTCACCAGCCAGTACAAAAGGGCTTTGGGAACAGCTGGACGAAGCCTTGTCAAAGGAGTTGGATAACAACTTGAAGCAGATAACATTGGAGAAAAAGCTGGAAATCTTCGGCTACATAATATACCTTCACTGTTGCAAAGTGTTTGGAATCAGGGAACCAATGAAAAGTAACCCACCACAAAAAAGTAGAAGACAAATCAGGATAGAAGAGATCGGAAACAGAAGAAGCATGCCCGAAAACAGTTCAAGAACGCAGTGGACACAGAGAAGGAAGGACTACGACAGGTTTTGGAGCACCTGAAAGGCCAACATAATGCTCTTTGTAGATCAGAAAGGTTGTGCAGGAAAAGAAGGAAAACGCGGAAGGATAGGGAAAGATTCTTCATGGAGCCCTTCAAGTTTACCAAGGAACTGTTTGAACAGCCACGGTCATTAAATTAAACAAAGAATGGAGACAGGTGAATGGAGTCTACATCCGGAAGGAACAAAACTCCACAGACATCAGCCAGTTCAGGCCAATTTCACTACTTAATGTTAAAGGAATATTCTTCTCAGTGATGACTAAAAGGCTCACCACATACCTCCTGGAAAATGGATACATTGACACTACCATCCAGAAAGGATGTACACCAGGATGTCTAGAGCATTCCACAATGATCTGGGAAGCAATTCCAAACGCAAAGTCTGACCGAACAAATCTCCATGTAATCTGGTTGGATGTAGCCAATGCGTATGGATCCGTTCCTCACCAGATGTTGTGCCAGGCTCTGGAAATGTTAAATGTTCCCAAGAAATTGCAACAATGCTGAAGCTGTATTTCTCAGGGTTCTCTGTCAGATTTTCAACCAGAAAGTACACAACTTACAAGTTGGAATTGCGATGAGATATACCATCTCTCCGATACTTTTCGTGTTGGCTATGCAGGTAATCCTCGGAGCGGCTGAAGGATTTCCAACAGGTCCAAAGCTCAATGGAAGGTGTTACATGCCGCCGCTTAAAGCATTCATGGATGACACAACAACTCTGACATCAGATGAACAAGCCTGGATAAACTAGTCATCTGGTGCAGAATGAGTTTCAAACCTAAGAAGTCTAGAAGCCTATCAGTAAGGTGTCGTACGGTAGGTTAATTGGTTTATTTGGCCCAGTCTAGGTAAAGAGTAAAGGTTGACTGACACACGAAAATGTATAGAAATAGATTTCACAGGTGGTAGGTTGCGGGAAAGATATGTCTCTGGAGTGAGTAGGTTTATCTCCTCCAGCCTATCCGTACAACTATGCTTTATTATAAGACAGTCTTTGCCTTCCTATCTAATGAAAGTACAGGTTACTCTACACACACACAACAATATGTGACAACAGTGACACACAAACGTGAAAAAACTAAGGATAAATGGGTATGGGTCTGACCAATACACAAAGTTAAGTTTTCTTGTTGTTTATTATCACTAAACAGTTTTACAACATCAAGTTACCCAAAGATATCAAGAAAAAGCATTTACATATAGAGGAAATAAAGAAGAATTTAAAGGAAAATAACCCCAAAGGTTCAAGGTTTGCACTAGGTTTACAGAATAACAATATTGGTACAATAAAAGACTAAGTAAAGTAAACAGATCAAATTAAACCACGAAAGATTAATAGATAATTTCCAGCAACAATAAATCAACACACGCTCTCTCATTCACGTAGCCACCTCTCACACTCTTACCTATTTTGTATTTTTTTCCCTTGGGTCTGTGGTATCCCTTGGTACATTTATTCCATGAACATAATCCCTACTGTTTCTGTTGACTAATGTATCGCTCCAGCTGTCGAGGATACAAATTGGCCCCAGTTCGTCAAAAAAAAAAAAAAACTAATGAGGTGAACTCCGAATAAGTTTACTTCCACGATAAATTCTGGTGACGGGGATATATAGACGGGGACAAGATAGTCTCTCATCTGCTCTGTCCATCCTAACGAATTTAAGAGATACACGGTGTTTTTCCCTACCCCTTACACACAGATCCTGCGTCGACCCAGCCCCAAATGGGTACCAGAGCAACTCTGGGAAGGTTAAGGCGACCGGCGTGATACCGACCACATCACCCTTAGTGTGCCGACGGTCAACGGGTTCCCTTTTTACACACAGATACCGCTGGCCGCGGAGGTGGGTCGGACCGAGTCAGTGAAGACTCTCCCGCCCCTTCTCGCGGCTGGCAGTCTCACGCAGTGTGCTATTTATTATTTTCTTCTCCAATGCGCCACGTACAAATTATCACCTATCATTTAGTATCTAGTAAATGATTGTCGGTGTCTGTTAATTTGCCGCATGGCATTTCAAAAAATAATAGACGATATAATAACAATAATAAAAAAAATGAAATATAACCAGTATTTATTTCCCTCCCACTATCAGTCGTTTAGCCTCTAAGTCCGGTCTGGTTAACGGTCTACACTGTAAACACAAATTACCGCCTCGTCTCAGCTATGTAGCGTCGGTGGTGTGGTTTAACATTTTAATTGAATATCTGGTTATGAAAATCGCTACGCGTTATTTTATTTAATACGCCTTCATATTCATTCATAACCTTTGTGGTGGGTTGATATTAATAAATTATATATTATGTGTAGCAGGAGTGAAGTCAGCTACGCAAGCCCCTGAGGACGTATAATTCTGAATATAATGTCAGGGAACCTGTCTTGCTTCCACCAATGACCCCCACCTACTATGTATATTTTCCCAATTATATGTACTGATGTATGGATGTTGTGTAGCTAGATGTCTAGGGTATATGCAATGTATGTGAATAAACTAACAACAACCACACTTTAAAGTTAATTAACAAGTAATTAAACAACTCACTATTGAATTTTGGTCTGATAACTTTTTTTACAATGTATTAAGTATAAGTGATTTGATTCAAAGGAAATTAAACGTCAAAGATTAATTAAATATATTTACACAAATACAAGTTTAACTAATAGAGTCTATTATATCTTGATCTTAAAGCTTATATGAATGGAATTGTTCTTAGTGTAGTACTTTCCTCTAAGAATAAGCACATATTTGAGGGATCAACAATGTCATCATTATATTTAGGAATCTGTTTAATATAATATTCGTGGAGGATTAGTCAGTGAACTAACAAGGCCCCTATAATACAGGGCTTATCTCAGATAGTAGTAAGAAATTCTGCGATGTCCTGCACATGAATCTGCACTCTCACAGCAAGGTACAGCTTATGGATGTTTGATTCTGTAAGGCCCTCAGATATATGGCCTCACCCTGGTACTTTTCTTGAACATATACGTGACTGGCACACTTCAGGTTCTTACAGAAACCCTGAAAGAAGAGGATTCATTTCCCTCAAAATACTAGCCTGACCTATCTCCCTTCTTAACAATGTTATACATATCAACAGATCCTAATCAGAAATTGGTACATACATAATTATTTTTCCCATCTGATAAAGTGCTTTATTCATCATCAAGTATCTCAACCATATGTTTTACACCTTCCTAGTCATAATACAATATTATAATTACGTAAATACATTTAGGTAATAACCTGTAATATATAAAGATGTCCAGTGATTTGCTGGTTGTAACTCAAAACATTATTCAGTAATCTCTTTCCCCTTTTTTAATTTCTTGTCTCCAAACGTTTTAGTAAAACTGTAAGGATTTTATTAAGTTCTTTCCCCATTATTAATCTTCTTTTATCCTAAAGTACAAGTAAAGCCGTAGGGCTTTTACATGAAGCTATAAGATTATCTAACCACATTTAATGATTTTACATAACATGTTGAAGTGGCGCTTGTACGACTGGGACTCTACCCTTCAAATATTCATCTTCTTCTTCTTCGATCCTTAACCACCGACCGTCAAAGCAGTCAGTGGCCATCACGCCTAGTGGCGTCTTGTAGGGCAACAACAAATTGATTCCACTTTGCACGGTCGGTGGCCATCCTTCGTACAGTGCCCCAACTCTGGTTCATTCTTTGCATCTCAGCCTCCACAGTCCTCCGCCAAGTTGTTTTTGGTCGGCCTCTCTTTCGCTTTCCTTCAGGGGTCCAAAACATAGCTGTTCTTGTGATGGCATCGGGGTCTCTTCTGAGGACATGACCAACCCAGCTCCAGCGTCTGCCAGCTATGATGGTGTGCATGTCCTCTTGCTTGCTACGAGTAAGCAGATCTTGGTTGGTGATGGTATTCGGCCAAAAGATGCGGTGAATTTTTCTTAACTCTTTAAGTCCCAACAGCCAGTATACTGTACTTCCCGCTAGACCCATTTAGCCCGTTCAACAGTATACTGGCTTTCGTATCTCTTGATCCTTTCTAGGGCTGTTTTCTAATTTTGACAACTCAAAAACGCTATTTTCTTAAAGTATAGCCATCCATTTTTCTTCTTCTTCTTCCATCCTTAGCCGCGGACCGACAAAGCAGTTCGTGGCCAGTACGCCTAGTGGCGTCTTAGGGCAACAAGAGATTAATTGTTGTTCCGTTACGCCAGTGACGTTTATTGGTACAACAAAAAATCAATTGTTGTTTCCGTAATCAGAGCGGCTGGCAAGCGGGTGGTCAGCCCGCTGTGCCCATCCATTTTGGACTTTTGTTATTTATGAATATGAACATTTAAAAAAATTATTTCCAAACAAAAACAATAAAAACATACTGGGATGGCCATTTTTGTTTGGGCCAAACCCACTTTTTTGCTTGGGACTGAAAGAGTTAAGCATGTTGTGTGAAAAGAGGACAATTTTGACATTTCCTTCTCTGTGACTCTCCAGCATTCCGCACCATAGAGAAGCACAGAAAGCACGCAACTCTGGTATAATCTTAATTTTGTGCTTGTGCTGTATTGGGAGGACTTCCAGATGTTATTTAGGCTAAAGAAGGCTGTTCTTGCCTTATTCATTCTGATGTTGATGTCTTTGCCTGCCCCACCGTCTGGTGTTACTATGCTTCCTAGGTATGTGAAGGTATCTGTCTGTACCAGTTGCTGATTCCTTACTGATATGGGCTCAGGGTTGCTCACATTGAGCGTCATGACCTCAGACTTCTTTAAATTGATGTTCAAGCCCACCTGCTGGCTAATTTTATTAAGTCTATCCGTTTTTTCCTGGATGTGTTGTCATACCTAATCAATAATGCAAACACATTTTCAATTACAATAATAATTATATGAATGTTGCTTCTTACCGTAATATTGAAATATCTCACTATGTAAGTTAAACACAGGCCATTAATGGTCACACAGATCGCCTGATGAAATCAGAACTGCGAAGGCATATGAGCACAAATCTTCTGAATTTTCTATAACTTTACACGTGGAATTATAAGTTTAAAGTGGCGAGGAACGCTTGTGTCTCTGTGTATTTATTCCTACTTCTTAGTTATTCTAAGCAACCAATCCGGTTTCAGCTGCTCCTACGCGTCTTTTTCGAAAAGTTAACCTAATATTTTTCAAATCAGGAGACACCCCTTGCTTTCCCCATGTCGTGGAACGAGTTGTGTAAACCCCACTACTTTGTTAAATCATTATGTCGGGATACAAATTTGCCCCAGCCAATCAACGCACAGTTGCTGAGCCGGAATAAATTACAAGAAGTTACGCCAGGAAAAAACTTAAGCCCTGTTTTTTCGGATGGGGGTCGCGGCCATCTTGTTCACGCAAGATGGCGGAAGAAAACTGAATAAAATTAGGCTGTACGAGCATAAGACGAAACTGCAGACCACCAATCAGCTTCCTCCGCCAGGAACCAACCAAACGCTTTCCTTTACCAGTAGAAGTTATTTTACCTGCCTATATAATCGGGCGAGATTTATACTAAAACACGCAACACCGAACACGAAGCCAGAGACGACCGACTGAAGAGAAGAGCTGTCAGCTTTGATTTATAGCTTACCTGATAGCATTGACCTGCAGCCTGTTTCGCTAAGTCGAGTCAAAATCTGGCCTGTTTAAATCTTGGAGGGTAAATATAATTTACTATAAACTGGTAGGAAAATAGGTTTTAATATGAACGTATCAGGTTACTGATTGTATCTTGGGGAATTAGGTATAATGATTGTATTTCCTAATATGATTGAATAGACGAAGACTAATAGGACTCATACTTCAGTCTATTGTCTCCTATAACTTCAGTCTATTGTCTCAGATAACTCCAAACTGAAATATAACCAAAACAGTCCTTGTTAGGACTCAACCAATTGTCTCCTATAACTTCAATCTATTTTCTCAGACCAACTGCAATATAACCAAAACAGTCCTTGTTAGGACTCAACCTATTGTCTCCTATAACTCAATCTATTGTCTCCTATAACTTCAGTCTATTATCTCAGATAAAACCAACTGAAATATAACCAAAAACAGTCCTTGTTAGGACTCAATCTATTGTCTCATCTAACATCAATCTATTGTCTCCTATAACTCCCACCTGATATATCACCAAACAGTCCTCGTCTCATATACTCCTATCATAAGAACATAACAATATTGTTAGGATATATCTGGTATACTATAGGGGGAAGGAAATGGTTGTATCACACCTAGGTGTACATATTATTGGATGTATTCATGTATTTAATGTATTCATGTATTGAATGTATTCATGTATTGAATTTATATTATTGGATGTATTCATGTATTGAATTTATATTATTGAATGTATCCATGTATTAGTTTATCAGAAAGAATGTTTTGCAAGTAGACACCTGTCTTGTCTCGCTATTGCTAAATCATACTGAGCCATGTTGTCATTCATCCTACATGCAGACACCTGAGGCACACGCTCATTTTATCCACATTAGAAATAGGTGGGCTTGATGACAGAAATTAGCCCCTACTTTTCCTTGTTACAGGTTTTATTCGTGTCATAAAACCTGAGGTCGTATGTTCGAGTCAATCCAGCTGCCTGGAACTTCGCAGGAGCATAGAGATTGTACAGAAGCTACATCTTTAGTCCCCCTCAGTCTTGGGTGGGCTAAAGTAACGAGCCTCAGCAGGAGTTGTGTGACCCAAACTAAGGAGAACAGAACGTTTTAAGAGATGAGTACACAGTAGTACCATTTCTGTCGGCATTGTGAGCAAAAGCTAGTGTCAGTGACGAGAAAGTGAATTAGCGTAGCAAGAGACAATAATAAGATTATAGCTGATAAATTATACGTAATTAACAGCACAGCTGATACATGTACTATAATTGAATAACAGCACAGCTGATATAATTTTTGTTCCTATAATTGGAAAACTTGTTGTAATATATTTACATATCTATATAAATATAAATATTTGTAAATCATATGTAAACTTACAAATTCATTACGTTCCATTTTTCAACATTCACCCTTCAGCACAAGAGTAGATAGTGTATATACTAAATAAATAATAAAGAAATTGTATTTGAACGACTTGTCAATTTTATCATTGTTAAGTAAAATATGTTTCCTTGTCTTAATATCACAGTGAGTTACACAGCGGAGGTGGCAAGTTATGTCGGTCTCCTCTCTACTAATTTTTCGAGATCAGAACATTCACAGCCGTAACTAATTTGTGATACCAGTAGTTCTCTCAGACACTGGGACTTCACCATTTTCTGCAGAAATTCTATTTCTGTAATTGTCAGCACTATACTGACCCTAGAGTCAAATAAAACCTCACGCCACACTGGGGGCTCATTCCTGGGATATTTCTGTATATCTTGAGCCATATTAGCCTATTCATCTATCTACACTCTATCTTGTGCCACCCATAGATAACATAAGGAAAAAAAAATTTTGAGAAATTCAATAATAGAATTTTTTATTGTTTTCTTAGGAGGAGTACCATTTAGTACTCAGTAAATAGTTGATGCTCACAAAGTTGCACGGAAATTATTTGTTCATTTAATTAATTAAGTTTAATTACAATAATTTGTTATAGTAAATTTACATACCCTCTCTGAGTAACGCCATGGCTGATCTAGTGAAGTTCAGAACTGCGATCATGCAGATGGGTAAGGAATTAAATATGACAGGTGATGCTCTCACTCAGTATGTCACAACAGAAGTGGACAAACACATGGATAGGGAAGAAAGAAAGTTGCAATTAGAGACTGAAGCAAAGAAATTAGAGGCTGATAGAGAAGCAAAGAAATTTGAGGCTGAAGAAAGGCGGTTGCAAGCAGAAGCTGAAAGAGAAGCCAAAAGACTGGAAGCTGAGAGAGAAGACAAAAGACTGGAAGCTGAGAGAAAAACCAAAAGATTAGAAATTGAAGCCAAGAAATGGGAGGCTGAAAATGAGGCAAAGAAAATTGAAGCTGAGGAAAGGAAATTACAAGCAGAGAGAGACCATCAGTTGAGATTAAAAGAGCTTGAAATTCAGGCAAATACTGGCAATAATGGTGGTAGCTCACCTCACTCTGAGAGTAGCTCCAGCCAGAGCACCTCAAGTGGGGCCATGAATTTTCATCTGGACCCATTTGTTGAGAAAGAAGACGCCATTGAGTCGTACCTGGATAGATACGAAAGACTTGCCACTACCTATGGCTTAGTGAAAGAAAAGTGGAGTCTTAAACTATCTCAGGGATTGAGAGGTGTGGCCTACGATGTGTATTTGAAGCTCTCAAGAGATGACCAGGAAGATTATGAAATCCTGAAGCAGGCACTGCTTGTGAGATATGAAAAGAACTCAGAATCATATAGAAAGAAATTCCGAACAGCTAAACTTCTTCCAGGAGAAAACTATCACCAATTCTCTGCTAGATTGGAAACCTATTTGGAAAAATGGAGTAGTTTAGGAAAGTGTCAGGATCTGAAAGAAATGATAATGATGGAGCAAGTGAAAGAGTCCATGCCTCAAGAAATGAGGAAGTTTATCATGGAACAAGGAGCAGAGAGATTGGAAGATATTGTAACTGTTGCTGAGAGATATCAAGCAGCTCAGGCAGAATTATTAGGAAATAAGAAGAAGCAGGGTGAAAACTTCAAATCATCACAAAACTATACCAAATATGAACAAAAGGACCATACCACAAGGAACAAACAAAGATTTGACCAAAAGGACAAAAACCCTCTAAGATCGGATAAGACACCTTACCGGAAGGAAGGAAAGTGGTGTAAAACTTGTCTAATGAGTAACCACAATACTGCGGACTGCAGAAGGAAGAATCCTCCTCATCATGCTGCATGTCTTACAACAGGGAATCAGGGAAGGAAGGAAATGGCAGTAAGTCAGAAAGACTTCCATCATCCCCCTGTCTGTGAGGAAGTGACCGTGAATGGCACTCAAGTACTGTGTTTATATGACACAGGATTGGACTTTGATTCAGTTGTGTGCTCTTCTCTAGTGAGTCCTGACCAGATAACCACAGAAACAGTGGAAATCAGAGGACCGATCAAGGGAGCAAGAACCATGACACTACCCATAGCTCGAATCAACATAAGATCTCGCTATGTGGAAGGAGAAATCAAAGCAGCAGTGATGGACGACCCTATTTACCCTTTGATTTTGGGGTGTAGGTATGTTTTCCTTGGAGAACCTATAAAACCTGTAGTTATGGCAACAGTCCAGACCAGGGAAAGCTCCAGGAAAATGGAGGAGAATCCTATCAATACTCATCCAGAAGAGATGAAAAAGGCTCAAGCAGCAGATAGCACATTGAAGCCTTGTTTTGGCAAATTGCCTAAAGCACATAACCCTCCAGAGAAAGGAGACTTGTATATGAAGAATGGCCTACTATACAGAAAAGCTGGAACAGGACCTAAAGGGCATGGACAGCTTGTAGTGCAAAAATCTTACAGGGAGAAGGTTATGACGCTAGGACATGCTATACCCTTCAGTGGACATATGGGAATAGGGGCCACTGGACAAAGGATAGCCTGTCACTACTTTTGGCCAGGAATTACAGAGGACATAAAAAGATATGTAAGATCCTGTCCAGAATGCCAAAGAGTAGCTCCTAAGCATAGGACTGCACCAGCAACACTGGGAGAAATGCCTATTATGGGAACCCCTTTTGAACGTGTTGCAGTAGATATTGTTGGACCCCTCACTAGGACCAAGAAGAGAAATGCTTACATCTTAACCTTGGTTGATACTTGCTCTATGTGGGGAGAAGCAGTGGCCATGTCAGCTATAGATTCAAAGCACGTGGCAGAGGCCCTGTTGACAATATTTACCCGATTAGGTTTCCCGCATCAGATATTGACTGACAATGGGTCTCAGTTTAAGGGAAAGCTAACACAAGAAGTATTCAGGATATTTCAAGCCAGGCACTATCATTGTAGTCCCTACCATGCCCAAGGGAACGGTCAAGTAGAGCGGTTCAATGGTACGCTAATTTCAATCCTTAGAAAGCTGGCGAGTGAAAAACCTGATACTTGGGATACATACTTACCCGCTGCACTATTTGCATATAGGGAAGTACCCCACAACTCAACTGGATTGGCTCCAGCTACATTGTTGTTTGGAAGACCAATAAAAGGTCCACTGGAAGCATTGCTGCGGACATGGACTGATGAAAAGGCAGAGGAAACAGTGACTTCCTCATACCAGTACGTCAACGAGTTGACATCTCGATTGAAAGCAGGTTGGAAACTGGCCAATGATAACTTAAGACAGGCCAGGAGGAAGCATGCTGCGTACTACAACAAAAAAGCAAAGGATAGGGAACTGGAGGTGGGTGAAAAGGTGTTATTACTGTTGCCAAGCAGCAATAATAAATTGCAGATTGGATGGCAGGGACCCTATGTCATACTGGAAAAACTTTCCAGGACCAATTATAAGATTGACAAGAAAGGAAAGGAGAAGGTATATCATGTCAATCTTCTTAAAAAATACTATGACAAGGAATCATCAGAAGTTGCACATATCATGACCCTAGCCATTGCAACAGAAATGCACGGTGAACCACTTCACTCTATGGAGTATCCACTCACAACTACAGAGGATTATGTTCAAGTAAATATTAGTGAACATTTAACTCCAGAGCAGAAGAAGAGGGTTCAGAAAGTGTTGGAAACCCATGCTGATGTGCTCACAGATAAGCCAGGTCGTACGAATCTGTTAGAGTACGACATGAAGGTTACAGACCCTACCCCAGTATGCATGAGAACATACCCTATACCCTATGCGAAAGCCCAAGCACTAAGGGAGGAAGTTGATTATCTGTTGAAGGAGAAAATTATCTCGAAGTCAGACTCTCCCTATAGCTCAAGTGTGGTGCTATTGCGAAAACCGAGTGGTGAACACAGGTTATGTATTGACTACCGGAAGCTTAATGCGATCACAGAATCTCAGGTAGACCCATTACCTGACACCAACCAGCTGTTCTCTACACTGAGTAAGGCTAGGTATTTATCGAAGGTAGATCTAAGCAAGGGATACTACCAAATACCAGTGAAACCAGAAGTTAGGAAAATGCTGGCATTTAGTACATCAGACGGACACTACGAGTTTAATGTACTACCCTTTGGGCTGAAAAATTCTCCCAGTATCTTTTCAAGAATGATGAGGAAATTATTGGAACCTCTACAAAATCCCCATATCACTAACTTTATGGATGACATTCTTGTTGCTACAAACACATTTGAAGAGCATATAGTAGCGCTCTCCATGTTGTTTGACAGACTGAGAGCCACTGGATTGACTGCACGTCCAACCAAGTGTTATATCGGTTGTAAGGAGGTGGAATTCTTAGGTCACACTATTTCTACAGGTCATATGTCTCCTGACCCAAAGAATATAGAGAAGTTAAAGAAGGCACCCAGACCTCAAACGAAGAAAGATGTGAGATCATTCGTGTCATTATGTGGGTTCTATCAGAAGTACATACCCCACTTTAACTCTCTGTGTGCACCATTAACTAACTTAACTAAGACAGGACAGCCTGAAAAAATCTAATAGAATGCTGATTGTGAAAAAGCTTACACAGAGCTCAAAGCAAAACTCACCAGCAAACCAATCCTTACGCTACCCGATATCACACAGGAATTTGTATTAAGGACGGACGCTAGCAGTATAGGTATTGGTAAACTCTCTTGCAAAAATCAAGGAAGTGGAGGGGAACTGTGGTAAGACGTGGAATACAATGGATTTGTTTGAAAAAAATCGAAAAAAGGTGATTCGTCTTACGAGGACAAAAGGCAAAGAAAATAGTCTACGTTACGGCCACAAGGCCTTCGTCAGGAAAGGAAAGAAAGTGAAGGCTAGATAGGACACATAAAAACTAAATAAAATAAAAACTGGATACTTCCCTGAAGGCAAGAACCGAAATTCTATCAAAATCGCTGTCTGTTGATGAGCGCATGGCTGAACAGAAAGGGACTTCCGCCGCCGGATGTACACAATGCATACTAAGAAACTAAAAAACGAAACCGGACAATAAACTACCCAACGTGATAAAAGTGGGGACTGGAAATAGAAGAGGACAGAATGAGTGGGAGATAAATAAATATGAAATAAAAAAATGTATATGGCATACAAATAGAAGAATAGGATAAGAGTGGAAAGAGTAAAATAGAGCAAGAGAGGAGAGGGTGACCTCAGACAAAGGTGTGAAAAGTGTTGAGACCGGCTGGTTTTAGACACCCCATGCGGTGGATGAGACGGTTCTCAAGCTGTTCTCGGCTGGCAGTGTCAGAGGAGCAGGATCGGATCGCTGTGACCTGGATGTCGATGGGACCATGGTGGTCAGGACCATTTAAGTGTATAGCAACTGGTGTGGACTTTTGCTGAGCGATGTCATTTAAGTGCTGGCTGAATCTGTCCCCAAGTCGTTTGCCTGTTTGGCCAATATAGGTTTTGCAGCAACGTTTACATATGATCGTATAAATGACATTGCGCGATTCACACGTGAAGCTACTAGTGATGGTGTACGTAGCCTTAGGAAAGGACACCTTCTGGGTTGAGATGACATACTTGCACGTGTTGCATCGTGTCTGACCACAGGGCAGTATGCCAAAGTGAGTGGCATTCTCCTGTGGGAGACGGCTGTGAACAAGAAGATCCTTCAAGTTCTTGTCACGTCTATATGCCACCAAAGGTGCTTCACTGAATACTTTTTGGGTCAGAGGCTCTGCTTGGAGGATAGGGAGGTGGCGGAAAAGGATCTGTTTGACAGTAGTACTGTGAGGGTGATGGGTCAAGATTAATTTGACTCTATCCGAAGTGGATTTATGGTGAGGTTTGAGGGCCTCCTGACGAGAGATGGGGAGCACACGTTGGAGAGCAGAGGTGAGAACATGTTCTGGATAAAGTCTGTTACGGAAGAAATCCAACATCTCGTTTGCTCGTAAGTGGAAGTCATCGTCGTCTTGGCATAAACGGCGGAGGCGGAGAAGTTGTGAAAAAGGAAGGGAGTCACGACAGGCCCGAGGATGAGAAGAGGTATACAGGAGGTAGCTGTGGGCATCTGTCGGCTTGTAGTATACTGAGGTATTAAGGCCGGAGGGCGTGATAGAAATAGTAATGTCAAGGAAGTTGACAGATACTGTGGAGACGAGGGAGGTGAACTTGATGGTGGGGTGAAAGTGGTTCACAAAGTCGATGTAAATCAGTCTCAGACATATCTGTGAGACCTATGCCATCATCGATATATCTGCGGTAAAACCCAGGGAAAGGACCGGAGTATTGTTGCCATATCTGATGCTCCAAGTGGCCCATGAATAGACAGGCATAGCTGGGACCCATCTTCGTTCCCATGGCAACACCACTAATTTGGTCAAAAAACTGACCATTGAATTCAAAGGAATTCAGTTGAAGGACCAGTTCAGCAAGACGGAGAAGAGTGACAGTGGATATAGAAGGGCAAGTGCGTTGGTCCAGAAAAAACCGAAGAGCTCGGAGACCATCAGAGTGGGGAATAGAGGTATACAGAGAGCAGACGTCCAGCAAGAAAAGACGGTAGGAGCGGTCTGCTGGGAGTCGGATAGAGGAGAAAGTTGTAAGAGCGTGATTGGTGTCTTTGATGAAGGAGGGAAGATTCTCAACGATAGGCTGGAAAATGCTATCGAGGAAGTCAGAAATGTGTTCAGTGGGACAAGAACAGGCTGAGACAATAGGTCTTCCAGGGTTTTCGATCTTGTGAATTTTGGGGAGCATGTAGAATACAGGCTTGCCCAAAGAGCTGTCATGAATCCTAAGATGAGATGCTTCGGGAGGAAGATCATTACTAGTGATAAGCTGTTTAATAGTGTTGTGTACAATGCGATTGTTAGAGACAGTCGCATCGCTGGTCCTGGACCTGTAAAAAGAGCCATTGGTCAACTGGTTTTTACCTTCACTTAGGTACAAGTCCTTCTGCCAGACGACAATGGCTCCTCCCTTGTCAGCCGGTTTGATGACAATGTCGTCTCTTCGGCGAAGAAGGGAGAGAGCACTAGACTCTGCCGAAGTGAGATTGGAATAATGCAATCTACGAGGGCGGAGCTGCTGAATGTCATGGATGGTGTTCTTGATATACAGGTCCAGGGCATGAGAGGCTCCAGGTTTAGGTGTAAAGGGAGGTTTAGTAGAGTCAGAAAAGCGTGCGAAGATGTCGGATTCAGCCTGAGATTGCGGAGTGCTGTCTTCCTCTCTAAAATGGAGCTTCAGCCTCATGCGACGGTGAAACCGATGAACATCCTGGAGGAGATTGTATTGGTCTAGGATCGGACGAAGAGGAACAAATTTTAAGCCCTTACTAAGAACAGAGCGCTCTCCCTCAGAGAGGGGTAGATCTGGGGGGATGCAGACTACCTGAGTGCATGATGGAGTGGAGGATGGAGGGGTAGCTTTGGGGGTAGGGATGAGACGGGATAGTTTATGGTGTTTAGACGTGGAAAGGAACTCATGCAGCTGCCGGTTCAGTGTGTGGATAGTGGTGCGTATCATAGAATAGAAAGGGAAGTTGTTGGAGGTGAGACAACGTAAGCGAAGCAGAAGCTGGGTCTGTTGGGCACTGAGGTCTGATAAAAGGCGGAAGTGACTGGCGGCCACTACGCGCATACGTTGAAAGCCACATCTGGTCTCAATTCGTTGTAGGAGACGTTGTTCCCTAGGATTGAGTGTACCAGCATATGGATGAAAATTGGAAGAAAATCCATTAGGAAGAATTTTGTGGTGGAGGCAGGTGTGAATAAAGTGGAGATGAGAGGTGAATCTAGTTTTCTTGAAAGTAACGAACGCAAAGTCAATAGCGACACGGGATATATCAGGAGGTAGGGAGCTAAAGCTGGTGGTAACCGACACACGGAGAGAGTTGATAAAATATTTCAGAGAGGGCATAGTGGGGAAAAGTAAAACGTCCAGAAAATAAAAAACGTAAAATATGAAATAAATAAAATATAAAACGCTGAAACAATAAATAAATAGGGTAGATTGCGGTAATATAAGGTATGAAGGAAGAATAGGGAAATACGAAAATAAATAAGTAAATAGGATATAAAATACTGAGAAAAGGCGATAGGATAGGATCAGGGAGATAAGCAGGATAGGTAGATAGAGATACGAGATAACAGAGACACGGTGCAGTCAAAAAATATATATATATAATCGAGGAAGTGGAGGGGAACTGCGGTAAGACGTGGAATACAATGGATGGGTTTGAAAAAAAATCGAAAAAAGGTGATTCGTCTTACGAGGACAAAAGACAAAGAAAATAGTCTACGTTACGGCCACAAGGCCTTCGACAGGAAAGGAAAGAAAGTGAAGGCTAGATAGGACACATAAAAACTAAATAAAATAAAAACTGGGTACTTCCCTGAAGGCAAGAACCGAAATTCTATCAAAATCGCTGTCTGTTGATGAGCGCGTGGATGAACAGAAAGTGACTTCCGCCGCCGGATGTACACAATGCATACTAAGAAACTAAAAAACGAAACCGGACAATAAACTACCCAACGTGATAAAACCGGCTGACAAGGGAGGAGCCATGGTCGTCTGGCAGAAGGACTTGTACCTAAGTGAAGGTAAAAACCAGTTGACCAATGGCTCTTTTTACAGATCCAGGACCAGCGATGCGACTGTCTCTAACAATCGCATTGTACACAACACTATTAAACAGCTTATCACTAGTAATGATCTTCCTCCCGAAGCATCTCATCTTAGGATTCATGACAGCTCTTTGGGCAAGCCTGTATTCTACATGCTCCCCAAAATTCACAAGATCGAAAACCCTGGAAGACCTATTGTCTCAGCCTGTTCTTGTCCCACTGAACACATTTCTGACTTCCTCGATAGCATTTTCCAGCCTATCGTTGAGAATCTTCCCTCCTTCATCAAAGACACCAATCACGCTCTTACAACTTTCTCCTCTATCCGACTCACAGCAGACCGCTCCTACCGTCTTTTCTTGCTGGACGTCTGCTCTCTGTATACCTCTATTCCCCACTCTGATGGTCTCCGAGCTCTTCGGTTTTTTCTGGACCAACGCACTTGCCCTTCTATATCCACTGTCACTCTTCTCCGTCTTGCTGAACTGGTCCTTCAACTGAATTCCTTTGAATTCAATGGTCAGTTTTCTGACCAAATTAGTGGTGTTGCCATGGGAACGAAGATGGGTCCCAGCTATGCCTGTCTATTCATGGGCCACTTGGAGCATCAGATATGGCAACAATACTCCGGTCCTTTCCCTGGGTTTTACCGCAGATATATCGATGATGGCATAGGTCTCACAGATATGTCTGAGACTGATTTACATCGACTTTGTGAACCACTTTCACCCCACCATCAAGTTCACCTCCCTCGTCTCCACAGTATCTGTCAACTTCCTTGACATTACTATTTCTATCACGCCCTCCGGCCTTAATACCTCAGTATACTACAAGCCGACAGATGCCCACAGCTACCTCCTGTATACCTCTTCTCATCCTCGGGCCTGTCGTGACTCCCTTCCTTTTTCACAACTTCTCCGCCTCCGCCGTTTATGCCAAGACGACGATGACTTCCACTTACGAGCAAACGAGATGTTGGATTTCTTCCGTAACAGACTTTATCCAGAACATGTTCTCACCTCTGCTCTCCAACGTGTGCTCCCCATCTCTCGTCAGGAGGCCCTCAAACCTCACCATAAATCCACTTCGGATAGAGTCAAATTAATCTTGACCCATCACCCTCACAGTACTACTGTCAAACAGATCCTTTTCCGCCACCTCCCTATCCTCCAAGCAGAGCCTCTGACCCAAAAAGTATTCAGTGAAGCACCTTTGGTGGCATATAGACGTGACAAGAACTTGAAGGATCTTCTTGTTCACAGCCGTCTCCCAAAGGAGAATGCCACTCACTTTGGCACACTACCCTGTGGTCGGACACGATGCAACACGTGCAAGTATGTCATCTCAACCCAGAAGGTGTCCTTTCCTAAGGCTACGTACACCATCACTAGTAGCTTCACGTGTGAATCGCGCAATGTCATTTATACGATCATATGTAAACGTTGCTGCAAAACCTATATTGGCCAAACAGGCAAACGACTTGGGGACAGATTCAGCCAGCACTTAAATGACATCGCTCAGCAAAAGTCCACACCAGTTGCTATACACTTCAATGGTCCTGACCACCATGGTCCCATCGACATCCAGGTCACAGCGATCCGATCCTGCTCCTCTGACACTGCCAGCCGAGAACAGCTTGAGAACCGTCTTATCCACCGCATGGGGTGTCTAAAACCAGCCGGTCTCAACACTTTTCACACCTTTGTCTGAGGTCACCCTCTCCTCTCTTGCTCTATTTTACTCTTTCCACTCTTATCCTATTCTTCTATTTGTATGCCATATACATTTTTTTATTTCATATTTATTTATCTCCCACTCATTCTGTCCTCTTCTATTTCCAGTCCCCACTTTTATCACGTTGGGTAGTTTATTGTCCGGTTTCGGTTTTTAGTTTCTTAGTATGCATTGTGTAAATCCGGCGGCGGAAGTCACTTTCTGTTCAGCCACGCGCTCATCAACAGACAGCGATTTTGATAGAATTTCGGTTCTTGCCTTCAGGGAAGTACCCAGTTTTTATTTTATTTAGTTTGTATGTGTCCTATCTAGCCTTCACTTTCTTTCCTTTCCTGACGAAGGCCTTATGGCCGAAACGTAGACTATTTTCTTTGTCATTTGTCCTCGTAAGACGAATCACCTTTTTTCGATTTTTTTTCAAACCCATCCATTGTATTCCACGTCTTACCGCAGTTGCCCTCCACTTCCTCGATTATATATATCCTGCTTATCTCCCTGATCCTATCCTATCGCCTTTTCTCAGTATTTTATATCCTATTTACTTATTTATTTTCGTATTTCCCTATTCTTCCTTCATACCTTATATTACCGCAACCTACCCTATTTATTTATTGTTTCAGCGTTTTATATTTTATTTATTTCATATTTTACGTTTTTTATTTTCTGGACGTTTTACTTTTCCCCACTATGCCCTCTCTGAAATATTTTATCAACTCTCTCCGTGTGTCGGTTACCACCAGCTTTAGCTCCCTACCTCCTGATATATCCCGTGTCGCTATTGACTTTGCGTTCGTTACTTTCAAGAAAACTAGATTCACCTCTCATCTCCACTTTATTCACACCTGCCTCCACCACAAAATTCTTCCTAATGGATTTTCTTCCAATTTTCATCCATCTGCTGGTACACTCAATCCTAGGGAACAACGTCTCCTACAACGAATTGAGACCAGATGTGGCTTTCAACGTATGCGCGTAGTGGCCGCCAGTCACTCCCGCCTTTTATCAGACCTCAGTGCCCAACAGACCCAGCTTCTGCTTCGCTTACGTTGTCTCACCTCCAACAACTTCCCTTTCTATTCTATGATACGCACCACTATCCACACACTGAACCGGCAGCTGCATGAGTTCCTTTCCACGTCTAAACACCATAAACTATCCCGTCTCATCCCTACCCCCAAAGCTACCCCTCCATCCTCCACTCCATCATGCACTCAGGTAGTCTGCATCCCCCCAGATCTACCCCTCTCTGAGGGAGAGCGCTCTGTTCTTAGTAAGGGCTTAAAATTTGTTCCTCTTCGTCCGACCCTAGACCAATACAATCTCCTCCAGGATGTTCATCGGTTTCACCGTCGCATGAGGCTGAAGCTCCATTTTAGAGAGGAAGACAGCACTCCGCAGTCTCAGGCTGAATCCGACATCTTCGCACGCTTTTCTGACTCTACTAAACCTCCCTTTACACCTAAACCTGGAGCCTCTCATGCCCTGGACCTGTATATCAAGAACACCATCCATGACATTCAGCAGCTCCGCCCTCGTAGATTGCATTATTCCAATCTCACTTCGGCAGAGTCTAGTGCTCTCTCCCTTCTTCGCCGTAGAGACGACATTGTCATCAAACCGGCTGACAAGGGAGGAGCCATTGTCGTCTGGCAGAAGGACTTGTACCTAAGTGAAGGTAAAAACCAGTTGACCAATGGCTCTTTTTACAGGTCCAGGACCAGCGATGCGACTGTCTCTAACAATCGCATTGTACACAACACTATTAAACAGCTTATCACTAGTAATGATCTTCCTCCCGAAGCATCTCATCTTAGGATTCATGACAGCTCTTTGGGCAAGCCTGTATTCTACATGCTCCCCAAAATTCACAAGATCGAAAACCCTGGAAGACCTATTGTCTCAGCCTGTTCTTGTCCTACTGAACACATTTCTGACTTCCTCGATAGCATTTTCCAGCCTATCGTTGAGAATCTTCCCTCCTTCATCAAAGACACCAATCACGCTCTTACAACTTTCTCCTCTATCCGACTCCCAGCAGACCGCTCCTACCGTCTTTTCTTGCTGGACGTCTGCTCTCTGTATACCTCTATTCCCCACTCTGATGGTCTCCGAGCTCTTCGGTTTTTTCTGGACCAACGCACTTGCCCTTCTATATCCACTGTCACTCTTCTCCGTCTTGCTGAACTGGTCCTTCAACTGAATTCCTTTGAATTCAATGGTCAGTTTTTTTGACCAAATTAGTGGTGTTGCCATGGGAACGAAGATGGGTCCCAGCTATGCCTGTCTATTCATGGGCCACTTGGAGCATCAGATATGGCAACAATACTCCGGTCCTTTCCCTGGGTTTTACCGCAGATATATCGATGATGGCATAGGTCTCACAGATATGTCTGAGACTGATTTACATCGACTTTGTGAACCACTTTCACCCCACCATCAAGTTCACCTCCCTCGTCTCCACAGTATCTGTCAACTTCCTTGACATTACTATTTCTATCACGCCCTCCGGCCTTAATACCTCAGTATACTACAAGCCGACAGATGCCCACAGCTACCTCCTGTATACCTCTTCTCATCCTCGGGCCTGTCGTGACTCCCTTCCTTTTTCACAACTTCTCCGCCTCCGCCGTTTATGCCAAGACGACGATGACTTCCACTTACGAGCAAATGAGATGTTGGATTTCTTCCGTAACAGACTTTATCCAGAACATGTTCTCACCTCTGCTCTCCAACGTGTGCTCCCCATCTCTCGTCAGGAGGCCCTCAAACCTCACCATAAATCCACTTCGGATAGAGTCAAATTAATCTTGACCCATCACCCTCACAGTACTACTGTCAAACAGATCCTTTTCCGCCACCTCCCTATCCTCCAAGCAGAGCCTCTGACCCAAAAAGTATTCAGTGAAGCACCTTTGGTGGCATATAGACGTGACAAGAACTTGAAGGATCTTCTTGTTCACAGCCGTCTCCCAAAGGAGAATGCCACTCACTTTGGCACACTACCCTGTGGTCGGACACGATGCAACACGTGCAAGTATGTCATCTCAACCCAGAAGGTGTCCTTTCCTAAGGCTACGTACACCATCACTAGTAGCTTCACGTGTGAATCGCGCAATGTCATTTATACGATCATATGTAAACGTTGCTGCAAAACCTATATTGGCCAAACAGGCAAACGACTTGGGGACAGATTCAGCCAGCACTTAAATGACATCGCTCAGCAAAAGTCCACACCAGTTGCTATACACTTCAATGGTCCTGACCACCATGGTCCCATCGACATCCAGGTCACAGCGATCCGATCCTGCTCCTCTGACACTGCCAGCCGAGAACAGCTTGAGAACCGTCTTATCCACCGCATGGGGTGTCTAAAACCAGCCGGTCTCAACACTTTTCACACCTTTGTCTGAGGTCACCCTCTCCTCTCTTGCTCTATTTTACTCTTTCCACTCTTATCCTATTCTTCTATTTGTATGCCATATACATTTTTTTATTTCATATTTATTTATCTCCCACTCATTCTGTCCTCTTCTATTTCCAGTCCCCACTTTTATCACGTTGGGTAGTTTATTGTCCGGTTTAGTTTTTTAGTTTCTTAGTATGCATTGTGTACATCCGGCGGCGGAAGTCACTTTCAGTTCAGCCACGCGCTCATCAACAGACAGCGATTTTGATAGAATTTCGGTTCTTGCCTTCAGGGAAGTACCCAGTTTTTATTTTATTTAGTTTTTATGTGTCCCATCTAGTCTTCACTTTCTTTCCTTTCCTGACGAAGGCCTTGTGGCCGTAACGTAGACTATTTTCTTTGTCTTTTGTCCTCATAAGACGAATCACCTTTTTTCGATTTTTTTTCAAACCCATCCATTGCAAAAATCAAAAGCCCAGCGGGAGGAACTTTTACCAGTCGCCTACGCCAGTAGGAAGCTGAATGCAGCTGAGTTGAACTACTCGACCATAGAGAAAGAATGTTTGGCTCTAATTTGGTCCATCGACAAATTTTCACCTTACCTGTATGGGACACACTTCATTGTCCAAATCGATCACCAGCCTTTAACATTCTTGGCTGCATCTAAAAAGTTAAATTCGAGATTGTTAAGGTGGAGTCTTCTTCTTGTGCCTTATTCCTTTACCGTGAATTACATTCCGGGAAGAGACAATGTAGGAGCGGATTTTTTAAGTCGACACCCTATTACTCTGGAAGGACAGATGCAAAATGATTAACTACAGCAGGTGTTTACACTTCAGCTATGACAGGTCACAGCTAGGAATGGATAGGGCTATGTCGTGGAACGAGTTGTGTAAATCCCACTACTTTGTTAAATCATTATGTCGGGATACAAATTTGCCCCAGCCAATCAACGCACAGTTGCTGAGCCGGAATAAATTACAAGAAGTTACGCCAGGAAAAAACTTAAGCCCTGTTTTTTCGGATGGGGGTCGCGGCCATCTTGTTCACGCAAGATGGCGGAAGAAAACTGAATAAAATTAGGCTGTACGAGCATAAGACGAAACTGCAGACCACCAATCAGCTTCCTCCGCCAGGAACCAACCAAACGCTTTCCTTTACCAGTAGAAGTTATTTTACCTGCCTATATAATCGGGCGAGATTTATACTAAATCACGCAACACCGAACACGAAGCCAGAGACGACCGACTGAAGAGAGGAGCTGTCAGCTTTGATTTATAGCTTATCTGAGAGCATTGACCTGCAGCCTGTTTCGCTAAGTCGAGTCAAAATCTGGCCTGTTTAAATCTTGGAGGGTAAATATAATTTACTATAAACTGGTAGGAAAATAGGTTTTAATATGAACGTATCAGGTTACTGATTGTATCTTGGGGAATTAGGTATAATGATTGTATTTCCTAATATGATTGAATAGACGAAGACTAATAGGACTCATACTTCAATCTATTGTCTCCTATAACTTCAGTCTCTTGTCTCAGATAACTCCAAACTGAAATATAACCAAAACAGTCCCTGTTAGGACTCAACCTATTGTCTCCTATAACTTCAATCTATTTTCTCAGACCAACTGCAATATAACCAAAACAGTCCTTGTTAGGACTCAACCTATTGTCTCCTATAACTTCAATCTATTTTCTCAGACCAACTGCAATATAACCACAACAGGCCTTGTTAGGACTCAATCTATTGTCTCCTATAACTCAATCTATTGTCTCCTATAACTTCAGTCTATTATGTCAGATAACTTACTTACTAACTTAGTCGTTCCCCTTCTACCGTGAGGTGTAGAGGTTTGGAAGAGAGAGCGCCAGACTATTCTATCGGCTGTCTTCCTCCCGGCCTGGTTCCATTCTAGTCCTCGGTCCTTCAAAGATTGTCTAATGTTGTCCTCCCAGCGGACTCTGGGTCGTCCTCGGGGTCTGGATCCTTGGCTCTTTGTTTCCCATGCTTGTCGTGGTAGCCGATCTTCTCCCATTCTGCAGACATGACCAAACCATCTTAGTTGGGACTGTTCTACTTGGGTCTGTAGGGGGTGGCATTTTAGGCCTTGACGTATCGTCTGGTTGCGTACCATGTCTCTTCTTGTTACTTCAACCACCTTCCTCAGATACCTCATTTCTGAGGTTTGGTTATCTCAGATAAAACCAACTGAAATATAACCAAAAACAGTCCTTGTTAGGACTCAATCTATTGTCTCATCTAACATCAATCTATTGTCTCCTATAACTCCCACCTGATATATCACCAAACAGTCCTCGTCTCATATACTCCTATCATAAGAACATAACAATATTGTTAGGATATATCTGGTATACTATAGGGGGAAGGAAATGGTTGTATCACACCTAAGTGTACATATTATTGGATGTATTCATGTATTGAATGTATTCATGTATTGAATGTATTCATGTATTGAATTTATATTATTGGATGTATTCATGTATTGAATTTATATTATTGAATGTATCCATGTATTAGTTTATCAGAAAGAATGTTTTGCAAGTAGACACCTGTCTTGTCTCGCTATTGCTAAATCATACTGAGCCATGTTGTCATTCATCCTACATGCAGACACCTGAGGCACACGCTCATTTCATCCACATTAGAAATAGGTGGGCTTGATGACAGAAATTAGCCCCTACTTTTCCTTGTTACAGGTTTTATTCGTGTCATAAAACCTGAGGTCGTATGTTCGAGTCAATCCAGCTGCCTGGAACTTCGCAGGAGCATAGAGATTGTACAGAAGCTACATCTTTAGTCCCCCTCAGTCTTGGGTGGGCTAAAGTAATGAGCCTCAGCAGGAGTTGTGTGACCCAAACTAAGGAGAACAGAACGTTTTAAGAGATGAGTACACAGTAGTACCATTTCTGTCGGCATTGTGAGCAAAAGCTAGTGTCAGTGACGAGAAAGTGAATTAGCGTAGCAAGAGACAATAATAAGATTATAGCTGATAAATTATACGTAATTAACAGCACAGCTGATACATGTACTATAATTGAATAACAGCATAGCTGATATAATTTTTGTTCCTATAAGTGGAAAACTTGTTGTAATATATTTACATATCTATATAAATATAAATATTGTAAATCATATGTAAACTTACAAATTCATTACGTTCCATTTTTCAACATTCACCCTTCAGCACAAGAGTAGATAGTGTATATACTAAATAAATAATAAGGAAATTGTATTTGAACGACTTGTCAATTTTATTATTGTTAAGTAAAATCTGTTTCCTTGTCTTAATATCACAGTTAGTTACACAGCGGAGGTGGCAAGTTATGTCGGTCTCCTCTCTACTAATTTTTCGAGATCAGAACATTCACAGCCGTAACTAATTTGTGATACCAGTAGTTCTCTCAGACACTGGGACTTCACCATTTTCTGCAGAAATTCTATTTCTGTAATTGTCAGTACTATACTGACCCTAGAGTCAAATAAAACCTCACGCCACACCCCTCAATGTGGCCAGCATCAGTAAAGATGCCCTATACACGTCTATATATGGTTTCATTCTACAATATTGCTCTTATTCTCTAAGTCATTTTAATACAGAAAGATAATATTTACTTCGACCACCGTCTGTCCTCTGATACATAAGATTTCACACTTCTTTCTATTATTTTTACCATTTTCGTTTTTCCTCTATATTTATGAAAATAATATATCTTTCTTTCTACCGTACGATAAGATATTAGACTAAAGAATATGATATGTCTAACAACAATTATTATCATTTTAATCGTCCCTTATTCTTAAATTTTATCTATCGTTCGATTTGGACAGTTTCAGTTTCGAAATGCAGACGATAGTTTAAAAAGGACTCCTTACCATTTCCTCCCCTTTCTCACTTTTTCTACGACAACCACAACAAGATGGTAACACACGTTCAAATTTTTGACCCAATATGCAAATATTTCTAGCCCCCTATCGTACGTTTTGGGTAGGGCGTGCAAGTCTGTGACGTCACATTGGCATTAATTCTTACTATCTTTTTTGGTATGTTAACCCTTGTAAGACCGAGTTATAAAATCTAATATTTCTGGCGGCGCGAACAACAATGACTCCACACAACTTCCTTATGTTATTCTATAAATATATTATTTGAATTTATAAAAGTGGTTACTAGTCTTAAAATTGGGGAAAATTTTGCGAGGACATATGCGAGCGTGTTGTACATACAGATTGTATTTTACGACAACCCTCCACTCCCAAAGGAGCATAGGCCTTCAACAAACACATGGCAAGTCCTCCTGTAACGTGCCATCATCTCAAGTTCTTTCCACGTTCTCCTTATCATTTTCACCTCTGTTTCCAGCTCTCTTCTCCATGTGCTTCTTGGTCTACCTCTGCTTCTCTTACCCTGGGGGTTCCAGAACAAGGACTGCCTTGTAATGCTATCAACAGGTTTCCTCAGTGTGTGTCCTATCCATCGTCATCGTCTTCTTCTCATCTCTTGTTCCACTGGCACTTGTCTAGTTCTTGTCATCAGTTCCACGTTTGTAACCTTATCATACCATTTTAATCCCTCTATTCTACGCAAGCACCCATTTATGAAAGTCTGTTGCTTTTTTGGTAGTTGTCTTTGTTGTTCTCCATGTCTCAGAGCCATACAATAGGACTGACTTCACATTTGAGTTGAAGATTCTTATTTTCGTGTTGGATCCGATTTCTCTTCTTCTTCTTCTTTGATCCTTAGCCGCCGACCGTCAAAGCAGTCAGTGGCCATTACGCCTGGTGGCGTCTTGTAGGGCAACAACAAATTGATTCCACTTTGCTCGGTCGGCGGCCATCCTTCGTACAGTGCCCCAACTCTGGTTCATTCTTTGCATCTCAGCCTCCACAGTCCTCCGCCAAGTAGTTTTTGGTCGGCCTCTCTTTCGTTTTCCTTCAGGGGTCCATTGCATAGCTGTTCTTGTGATGGCATCGGGGTCTCTTCTGAGGACATGGCCAACCCAGCTCCAGCGTCTGCCAGCTATGATGGTGTGCATGTCCTCTTGCTTGCTCCGAGTAAGCAGATCTTGGTTGGTGATGGTATTCGGCCAAAAGATTCGGAGAATTTCTTTTAGGCATGTTGTGTGAAAAGAGGACAATTTCGATATTTCCTTCTCTGTAACTCTCCAGCTCTCCGCGCCATAGAGAAGCACAGAAAGCACACAGCTCTGATATAATCCTAATTTTGTGCTTGTGCTGTACTGAGAGGACTTCCAGGTGTTGTTTAGACTAAAAAAGGCTGTTCTTGCTTTGTTCATTCTGTTGTTGATGTCTCTGCTTGCTCCGCCGTCTGGTGTTACTATGCATCCTAGGTATGTGAAGGCATCTGTCTGTTCCAGTTGCTGATTCCTTACTGATATGGGCTCAGGGTTGCTCACATTAAGCGTCATGACCTCTGTCTTCTTTAGGTTGATGTTCAAGCCCACCTGCTGGCTATACTTATTAAGTCTGTCCGTTTTTTCCTGGATGTGTTGATGTGAATGTGCTAGCAGTGCAATGTCATCTGCATATTCCAGATCTTCCAATGTAGAAAATGTAGTCCATCTTATTCCTCTTGGATTGCCCTCTGTTGTCTGGCGCATCACCCAGTCTATGACTGTTAAAAATAGAGTGGTTGATAAGGGGCATCCCTGTCGTACTCATGTCTTCACTTCAAAGGTTAGGTTGCTCTGCCCAATGCTACACGTAAAGTTGGCATAAAGGCTTTTTATGATTGACACTATGCAGCTTGGAATTCCATAAGCCCTCAGTATTTTCCATAAACTGTCACTATGTATACTGTCAAAAGCCTTTTCAAAATCAACGAAATTAATGTACAGCTGTCTTTGCCATTCTGAGCACTGCTCTATAATGTTCCTTAGGGTAAATATATGATCTACACATCTTCTGTTCTTTCTAAATCCTGCTTGTTCTTTCCTCAGTTTGTGGTCTACTGCTTTTGAGATTCTCTGTATAATTATCCTGCCTAGTATTTTGCTGGGAACTGAGAGAAGAGTTATTCCTCTCCAATTATTGCAGTCTGCAAGATCTCCCTTCTTGGGCAATTTGACAATTATTCCTTTTCTCCACTCTGTTGGTGTTGTCCCTGTTTTCCAGACTTGTGCAAATAGTGGTTCTAATAGTTCTGCTGCTAGCTCTGGGTCTGTCTTAAATAGCTCTGCATTTAAGTTATCATGACCTGGAGCTTTTCCATTCTTTAACCCTTTGATTGCTGTGATGATTTCTTCTTTTCGTGGGATGTCTGTATTAACATCTAGATCATTTTCAGCCTCAGGAACATTCAATTGTGTCTCTGGTGGTTCCTTATTCAGAGTTTCTCTGAAATGCTCTGCCCATCTTGTTTCCTGTCCCTCTACTATCGTGATGAGATTTCCGTGCTTATCTCTTACTAATGTAATATTGTTTGCACCTCGTTTTCCACTGATGATTTTAGTTATTTTGTATACTGTGCTTTGTTCATTTCTCAGTGCTGCATCTTCTGCCTGTCTTGCAAGATCATCCAGAAATGTCTTTTGTTAGCACGGGTTTGTCGTTTAACTTCCTTGTCCAGCTGACTGTACTGTTCACTATATATTGCCTTTAACCTGGGAGACTTAGCTTCTGTTTTCTTTCTTTTCATTTCTTTTCTCTTCGCTATGGTGTTTAGCGTATCTGGTGTTATCCAGTCTTGGCTCTTTCTTTCCTGGAATCCCAAGCATGACTTGCTGCTTTCCTTGTATATTGTTGAGATGGTGTTGAATCTCTGGTCAACATCATCGGTCTCTGTTCTTTCCTGGCTTTTGATAATCTCATATCTTCTCTTTACGTCGACCACGAAAGCTTTTCTGGTGAGGGGATCCTTCAGTTTCGTGATGTTGTAACTTTTCTGTTTGACTGCAACTGGTCCAGCAGCTCTGAGTTTCACTTTCAGTCTTGCTACTACTAGGTGATGATCACTTCCCACATCTGCGCCTCTTCTTACTTTCACGTCTTGTAGTGCATGTCTCCATCTGCTATTGATCATTATGTGATCTATCTGGTTTCTGTCTCGTCCGTTTGGTGATTCCCATGTTAACTTGTGCACTTCCTTGTGTGGAAAAAGTGTTCCTCCAATGACCAGGTTGTTAATACTGCAGAAGCTTATTAATTTGTCCCCATTCTCATTTGCTGTTCCACTGCCGCATTTTCCCATTACCCTTTCGTTATAATTATTGTGTGCTCCCACTTTCGCATTTAGGTCTCCCATTACTATAATGAGATCGTACCTGGGTGCAGTTTCCATTTCTTTTTGTACCTGTTGATAGAACTCGTCCTTGATCTCTTCATCGCTGTCATTTGTTGGTGCATAGCATTGTATAATTGTGGTGTTGGTGAACCTCCCTCTCAGTCTTGCTCTTATCAGTCTGTTGTTGATGGGTTTCCATTCCAGTAAAGACCTTTCCATCCCTTTCTTCAGGATAATGGCTACACCTTCGTTGTGCTGACCATCCTCTCTGCCAGAATAAAGTACTGTTTCCCCTGTAGCTGTTTTTATTCTCCCCTTACCTGTCCATCTGCTCTCGCTTATTCCCAGGATATGTATCTTGTAGTTCCTCATCTCTGCTGCGATTTGTCTCAGCTTTCATGCCTCATTCATAGTTCTGACGTTCCAAAAACCAATTCTGGTTTCGTGTTTTGCGGTCGGGGCATCCGTTTTCATGTCAGTGGCTTCCTTTCGGCTTTCACCACTGTCAGTCATACGAGCCTGAGACTCCGGATGTCCGTCCTGCAGCAAAGTTTTTCCATTTATTGTTGTTTCCGTAACGTGCGATTTTTTTACATAGACAGGGGTGTCAGCCCTGTGCTAAAACCCCCCAACGTGGAGGACCAGAGTACCAGCTTTTGTCTGACCCCTACCCACGCAGACCAGTCCAGCTTGGTTGAACCTACCAGGAGAAAATCTCCCACTGGCATAGCTCTGGGGATTGTCAGGGTACACAAGCCGCCATACCGCTACAAGGTATAGGTACCATTGATGGCAGCGATTTTTCTTGATCTCCATATATTTCCCAATGCAATGAAAGCTCCTCTTGCTTTTTGTATTCTTATTTTGATATCACTGTCTGTCCCTCCAACTTTGTCTATATTGCTGCCAAGATATGTGTACGATTCTACATCTTCTATTGGTGCTTCTTCAAGTTCAACCCTGTTATCATTACCTGCATTTATTCTCATTATCTTTGTCTTTTCCCTGAGTATTTTCAGACCCAATTGCTGTGATCTCGCATCGAGTGTTTTCAATTTGTCCTGCATCTGATTACGGTTATGGCACAGAAGAGCTAAGTCATCAGCAAAATTCAGATCGTCCAACTGCTTAGTCAGAGTCCACTGGATTCCATTTCGTTGTGTGTTGTCGATGTTCTCGTAACCCAGTCTATTGCCAGTAAGAAAAGAAATGGAGACACGGCATCCCTGTCGCACTCCTGTTCTTAACCCAAACGGTTCTGTAAGCTGTCCTTCATGAAGAACTCTGCATGTCATGTCTTCATGTTTTCTTTATTAAATTAATGACCTTCAGGGGAACTCCATAATGCCTCATCAATTTCCAAAGTGATTCTCTGTCTACACTGTCAAATGCCTTTTCGTAGTCCACAAATCCGATGTATAGTGGTGAATTCCATTCCAGACTTTGTTCAACTATTATTCTCAAAGTGGCTATCTGATCTGTACAGGATCTGTTTTGTCGAAAACCTGCTTGTTCATCTCTCAGTTTCTTGTCTATGGACTCTTTTAATCTTTCAAGGATAATCCTGTTTAATGCTTTTCCTGGCACTGAAAGTAACATTATTGCTCTATAATTTGTGCACTCTTGTAAATTTCCCTTCTTAGGCAACTTAATCAGATATCCTTCCTTCCATTCTGCTGGTATCTCTTCCTTTTCCAATACTTTACCAAGTAATTTATATAACATCTCTGTAGCCGTGTCGATATCTGCTTTGATGGCCTCTGCTGGAATGCCATCAGGTCCAGACGCTTTTCCATCTCTCAGAAGCGTTATCGCTTTCTTTATTTCTTCCTTCGTTGGTCTTTCACCGTTAATTTGTAGCTCTTCTTCTGCTGGCTGGATGTCCGAGGGGTTTTGTGGAGCTGGTCTATTGAGAAGATCCTCAAAATATTCTGTCCACCTCTTCATTTGTTCTTGTATATTGCTGAGCAGTTTTCCATTCTTGTCTTTTATGAAGCAACTTGTTTGCTTGTATTTCCCCGTTAGCTTCTTTGTGCTGTTATACAGTTCTCTCATATTCCCTTTGGCTGCAGCATCTTCTGCCTCTCTTGCCAACTCCTCAATATACTTCCTTTTGTCTCTTTTGATTCTTCTTTTTACTTCTTTGTTTGCTTTTGTGTACACTTCTTGAGCGTTGGCTTTGGAACTTCTGGTTTTGCTTGTGTTTAAATCTGCTTTCTTGTTTTTCCTGTCTTTTATCTTATTGATGGTTTCTGTTGTTATCCATGCTTTTTGTTGTCGTTCCCTTTTCCCCAGTATTTCTTCACATGTCTCATTCCATACCGTTTTGATTTGCTGCCAATAGTCTTCTGTATTTTCTGCATCTTCCAGCTGTTGGAGCACCTGGAATTTGTTGGATATTGTGACCGCAAATTTGTCTCTTGTTTCTTGATTTCTTAGATGTCCTACATTAAATTGTTGTCTATAATTTTGCATTGTTGCATATCTCTTGAGTTTCATTTTCACTTTGGCTATCAGAAGGTGGTGGTCTGATTCCACATCTGCTCCTCTATATACCTTTACATTCTGCAATGATGATCTAAACTTCTTATTTATGCATATATGATCAATCTGATTTTCTGTTCTATGGTCTGTGATATCCATGTTGCCTTGTGTATTCTCTTATGTGGAAACATGCTTCCTCCTATAGCCAGTTGATTTGAAGCACAGAAGTTTGAGAATAGTTCCCCATTTTCATTCATTATTCCTAGCCCCTGTTTTCCCATGACTTCTTCAAAGCCGGTGTTGACTGTACCTATCTTTGCATTCATGTCACCCATCAAAATTGTGATGTCTCTTCTTATTACTTTTTCCATAATTTCCTGTAGTCTAGTATAAAATGCTTCTTTCACAGTCTCTTCTTTGTCATTAGTTGGTGCATAACATTGGATGACATTTACATTTATTTTCTTTTTAGCTGTTTTAAAAGAAGCTGTTATTATTCTGGATCCAACGGCTTCCCATTCAATGAGTGCTTTCTGTGCTTCTTAAGATAACATAAGAGCTACCCCTTCACTGTGGTGTGAACTTTCGTTTTCATGTCCTGAGGACAGCACCAATTCACCTGTGATGAGTTTCTTCCTGTCTACCCCCTTCCACTTTGTTTCACACAGTCCCAGAACCTCGATTTTATATTCCCTCATCTCTGCTGCTACTTGTGCCACTTTCCGTTGTTCGTTTAATGTCCGAACATTCCGAGTGCCAAATCTGGAAGTTCTCCTAGAAGAAAGAAGGTTAGTCCGCAACACAGACTCCTTTCGGCTTTCTCTGTGTTGCATCATACGCCTCCCTGCGAGAGGACCTTCCCCTGTCTTGGATGGCTCTGTTTTATTTTCTTTACTTGACTTGTCCATGTTTGTTGAAGTTTTTTTGTGGTTTAAATTTTTTACAGGATGGGGTTATCGGCCCCATGCCCAACCCTCCTTAGTCGCTTTCTACGACATGCTTGGCAGGGAACAGCGTTACTATTCTTCGCTCCTCTTTCGGGCCTTGGTAACACACGGGTGTTAATACGCCTTACTAGCAAGAAAAAATCTAAGTAAAGAATAAGTGTTTAACTTTAAATGCTATCACCGTGAAGTACTTCTAACCCTTAGAACTATTTTCCTCTTACTAAAAATACACAGTAAAATCTCCACGAATCACTTATAACAATCCAAAAGAAATGGTTTAAGGTTGCGCGCTAGATTCTTCTCAAATTCTGAATGACTACTGATAGTTGGGTTATAGAAACAGTTTCGCTCTTCCAGAGTTTCTCGTCTGGAGCTTTGACCGACATCAAAAGACTTTCTGTTCTTCTAACGTGTTTCATTGTAGGATGCCCGTGTTCCCAGATCAAAGGATATTGGTGATTTTTTATAGATTTCCCCTGAGCAAACTTCAAAGAATTCTGTTCTCTCTCTCTCTCTCTCTCTCTCTCTCTCTCTCTCTCACGTGATGTCTGTCACGTATTATATGATTGACATATAAGCTCGCTTGAGTGGAACGCAGTAAAACAAACGTGATTTGTTTCCTGTTATGACTGACAGGTCAACGAAGATGGTAAACACTGCGTAAGCCCGTGTTTACAAAAAAGAAAGGGACAAAATCGTACGTTGCAGAAACAGACAGTTGGTATAATGCATGTTTAGCTAGCAAATCAGAGAGCAGCTACAAGGTTACAATAAGCTGTCATATTACTGTAGGCTCTTTTCCAGTACACGTCACAGTACGTCCGGGCTTGAAGATATTAAACCCATTCCTATCTCATTAATGGAAACATAACTACTGTCATCCGTAGCTATAGAGTTATGGTTACCTTCACTTGCATTCATTTCTTCATTAGTCCAATGTCGACTCATAAAATCTGCATGTACATTTTCTCTCCCTGGTATGTATTGTACTTTGAACGAGTACACACTTAAGAGGATCTCCCAAAGCATAATTCTTGCGTTAAATTCCTTATTGGCTTCTAGAAATGCCAATAGAGCATGATCACTTTGTACTGTGAATGGAACTCCATATAAAGTATTCATGGTGTCTCCTGATTCCGTTCACGAGTGCCAGACATTCTCTTTCAACCGTTGAATAGTTCTTCTCTGCTGCGTTCAGTTTCCTGCTGCCATAAACCACTGGAAACAACAGGTTATGATGTTTGTCGTCTGTTGCGGCAATGTTGATCCTATTCCGTTACCACTGGCATCACGAAGGGTTTCTTAAGGTCGGGTAACCTTAGAATGGGATATTGGGTCAGCTGTTCCTTCAGAGTGACGTGCGCGTTTTCGCACTCTGCAATCCAGACCACCTTATTTGGTTTCCCTTTTCGCGAGAGGTCTGTCAATGGCCCGGTGAGTCCATTGAATGTTTTAATGAACTTCTGGTAGTATGCGCAGAGTGAGAGAAACGATCAAGTATCCTTCTTAGTTTTGGTCCTTGTTGCGGCTCGTATTTTCTCAATGTTTTTCTCTACTGGCCACATACAGCCTTGAGAAATAGTATGACCTAGGAAGTCAAGCTTTTCAAACCCGATTAAACATTTGCTAGGGCGGGCGGTCAAACCGGTTTCCTTTAGCCTCCTGAGAAGCATAGCGACCGTAGCAATATATTCTTCGTAGTTATCCGTTGCAATAAGTATATCGTCCATGAAATTTTGAATGTTTGGACTTTGCAAAGGTTCCAAAAGCTTTCTCATCATTCTGGTGAAGACTACTGGTGCGTTATGTAATCCGAAAGGCATAACATTAAAAGTATAATGTCCTTCGTTGGTACTAAAGCCTAACAGAGGTTTAATTTCCTCCTTGACTGGTTTTGGTAATAACCTTTACTCAGGTCAATCTTGGAGAAAATTTTTGCCCTGCTTAGCTTGGTAAACAGTTCTGCGGCGCTTGCGAGTGGGTCAGACTGAAACTCTGTTACTGTATTGAGTAGTCGGTAGTCAATACACAGCTGAACTTCCTTATTCGGTTTCTGTAACAGTACGACGTTTAAGCTATAAGGAGATGTGGACTCGCTAATAATCACAGCTTGTAGTAGTTTGTCTATTTCTCCACGTAATATGTCTGCTTTCGCATACGGGATCGGATAAACTTTGGTTCTTACTGGCGTCTCATTTGTCGGCTTCATATAGAATTCTACGAGATGTGTAAGACCAGGTATGTCCGTTAAGACTGCTGAATACTGTTTCAATGGCGCCTTTGCCTCTGTTTGTTGAGCTTCCGAGAGAGTGTCGCCGAATTTAACGTCCTCGTATGACTCCGTTTGTTGCAGTGGATATTCCATACAACATTCGTCATCTCATTCATCCTCGGTTGCTATCGCGACTGCCAAAAGATGTTCGGGGGAAGGCACCGGTCTTTCCAAGTATTTCTTTAACAGATTTACGCGGTAGACTTTTTCCTTACCTTTTATAGAGATCTTGTAGTTGGTTCTAGAGATCTTTTTAAGAACGGTGTTATGAGTAAAATTCATAACATGTCTGTTGATATCATTAGCGGTTTGACAAGGCTTCTTGTTTGTTTATTATATGTAGTCATTGTAGTGGTTTTGATGGTATTGTATGATTGTGATATTACTTAATGTGAAGCATGAGGTCAGCTGTGAAGGCTCCTGAGATAAATGTAGCTGTGAATTGACAGAAGGCCCTTCTTGCTACCACTACGACCTCACACCTATCTTTTTTTACTAATGAATGTGGCTACGTTAAGATTCTAGGGTAATGATATGTAATGTGTTGTGGTAGTTTACATACACACACACAGATATTTAATAAGTCTAATAATATTAATAAAATGTTACAACACACTGAACTAACTCAAGCTGTGTAAAATTTTGATAGTAATATTTTCTTTAAATTTATTTGTTCTGAACCAAGTTTTAGTTTGGTCAGAACATATGAAAGGTTTTGAAATTAGGAATGAAATGCATGAATATATGGCATAATAAATGAAAGGTGTGTACATATGTATTTCACAAGACTAGTTAATATTACTACTGTTTATATTTTTAATTTAGCTGGGAGAATGATGAATGAATGTGCTGTTGGAGTGGCCTCATCACTCCCTGTATATGGCTACTAACATTGTCCATTTATTGATGGGAATATAGTTAGTGTGTTTAGAAACGAAGTTGGTGACTCTCCAGCAGGCCAGACGCTCACTTATCTTGAATGAGTAGTTCTGGTGCTGGAATCGGGTGCTGGAATGTGGTGGCCCCGCCTCTCCTTGCTTGGGGGCAAATATCAGGAGTCTGGTGGCCCCACCTCTCCGTGCTTGGGGGCAAATAAAGGCTGCTCTGCCAAAATATTATACTGCACGGGTCCCTTCTGGTATTAATCAACACATCATTTGACACCACATTGGTGCCAAATAAAAAACCCACAGTTCTGAAATAAAAGTATTGGTCATGTGTCAGAACTCTACCTCCTGAGCCACTACTACACACAACATTATACAACAACACCACATAGACAGGGTCAGATCTCTCTGACCATACAGCACACCTTACCAAGTTGGTTTCACATAGGATAAGTTCCCTCAGACTACATATTCTGAAATATGTTCATTAGCTTCTTGCCATAGAATAGGATAGGTGATATGTTTCACTGATCTTAACCCTTGATAATCCTTTCTGGCGTTTATGTATTTGGTTTGTCTCTAGACCCTGAACTAGGGCGGGGGGTCTAGAACGTATCCTTACTTGTTGTAAGGGCTAGATTTTGATATGGCAGTATCAAATCACTCGAAATATTAAACAAATATTAAAATGTACAAAGAAATACTTTGTCTTACCAGAATTATGAATATAGAACACAGTAGATGCTAGCAAAACTCAGCTGAGCTGCTGGCTTTATTATGGCGTCCCTCTAAATCTTTCAATTAGCTTTGGGAAATATCACCACTAAATAATTACTGTGTCTATCACTGGACAACTTATGCTGAATGGCAAAGATGCGCGTCTGAGCGCCGATAATATTTTTATCTGTGTGGCAGTGCCAGTATATGCAGTATTTTCAGTTTACTTTACAGAGAGCAGATGTTTAACTGGCCTAATCACCAGAGATCTAGATTTCTCTCCTAAATTTGTATTACCAGGTTCGATTTTCTTCTCTTAGGTGTTGATGTAGCGAATTTAATTGAAATGGATAGATTTCTTAGCTTAATCTCAAAACTGTAGTAATTCACCTTTTCAACAGCGTTCGATTTCATGCAAAACTTTTAATATCTTTCAGCATGAAACTTAAATTTCAACAAAGTCTGGCATTCAGAACATTTTTACAATAATAAGCATAATAAAGTTTTAACATCTCATCAGATGCTTTCATCGATGCAAAAATCCCTTTTTGCATCTTTATCTCATAGGCCTACTCAATTGTCAACTATGGCGAACTTTCTCATTCCACCGTGTTCCTTCCTTTAAGTTACCGTCTTATTTTAGGTTCGACGACATTTACCCATCTCTTCAGATTTGTCCTTGATTTCTTTATCATCATAAGTATTCCTTGAGTTAAATACTTTCCAACACAAGGATATTTTCTGCTCTACACGGTTTGAGGTGTAAGACTAGTTTTGCAAATTGACTCAAATCCTCGAACCTAGTTCTGCTGCGACTAGGGTTGGGAGCTCTATTCAAAATATACATTGAATGATAGTCACTACTTACGCAAGTAAGAAATATAAAACCACTCAATGTCCTGAAATGCACATTTTATAATAAATGTTGAAGTTGACTTCCTCAAACTAAGAAATATGTAGAGCTGGACCAGATGCGACCTCTTGAGTTGCGCTCTTTCATTCTACTGCCAAATGGCGTCGTTGTTCCACATTCCCCGGGGTAAATCTGAGCTATCCGATTGGTCAGGGGAAATTACCCAACTATTAGAAATAGCGTGTAGAAGCGACTCTGCCCTAAATATGTGACACTATAATTTTTTTATATTCTGTTTCTCATAAAATATAAAATTATGGGGTAGTCTGTGCTTCCTCCGTCTTGTTGGAGTATAGCCTGTTTCCAAAGGAACAACTATGTACACGGCCACATATAGATCCCGGGGCTCCGCAAATGTATCCCGTAGGGAGACATTTGAGTACTATCAATAACAAAAATTCATCCCCAAAAATTTCTAAGTTCAAAAAAATTTCCAAAAAAATTTAATTTAATTCCTATACTGGGGTCCTATGTCTATATGAGGTCGTCTGCTATGTAAAAAAAACTAGTAGTGGACATCAACTTCAAAAAGTGTAACTTATTCATCACATCATAATATTTTTCACCAAATTTACAAATTGGCAACACTGCCCAACAAAATCTGCAAAACAATCATAAGGTCATCACTAAAAAATGTGACGAGTGGCAACACTGGGGAATGAACAATAAACTATCTTATTTGCAGAACTTGGCTGGATTATCATAATCTATTACATTTCATTCAAAAATATAGTTGATTACATTCTCTTGGATATGGTGGGGGTGTTATCTCTTTTCTTTTCCTGTTATTTGCTCCATATTAAAAGCCTGCAAGTACTTAAAAAATCTTTTTTTTCCTGGCGTACTTATTTATTCTATTTCCCAAGTACTCTGCAATATTCCAAGAAATGTCCAAAATCTCTAATTCCTATGGTAATGGCAATCCACTTTCATAGAATAGCCAATGTTTTCATGGGTACTCATCATCATCTTCTTTTTTTTTTCTAGTGAATGAGCCACTTGCTCATTATTACATGTAGAAAACATCTCTAGACATAATATGCATATTTTATCAGACGATAATATAACCAGCATCATTTTTATAAGTAATCATTTTTCACAATAAAAGCATTAAAACCTCATGGCTTATCCTTATTTATTTATCTGAATGTTTCTGGTTATTGACATTTTCCAAATGGTAAGTGTATAAATTCGTTCTAAGTCCGTCACTGTAGAAAATGTTCTATATTACATTTTTTTTTTTTCTTCAAAATATGTGATGTTTGTCTCCAATATCCGTGCGTCTGGTGGTGATCCTGTCCATTAGTCAGTTATTTCTAATCATTCCTTCTTTTCTGTCAATACAGTATTTTTTTTTTGTGAACTCTTCCCTAGAAATATTATTTTATATATATATTTATTCTTCAAAGATCTTCTTTGACTTACCATACATCAATTTTCAAACATCAAATTATTCAGCAACCAACAGACGAATGTGTTACTATCATATTATGAAATATAAGGGAAAAGGAAAATATAGTTTCCAAATCATCATGAATTTTCTACATTGGGTTCCGTATTACTTTATTTTCTCTGTTAAGACAACTGCTTATACTCTTGACAATATGTATCCATGTTGTCACTCTCGAGGCATCCTTGTATACAATTTATATTTGTCTCCTTTTTTTTTTTCATAACACCAATGTATCATTTATGGTGTTCCAATATCATTGTGTCTATTCTAGTCCTCCTGTTATCTTGAGAATTCATCCTTAGTAACTCCCTATGTACCTTATCTAGCAATACCTTTATGCAAAACACATCAAACAATTATTTATGGAACTATCAACTGAGATGTAAGAACTTTTGACAATATGAGATGAAAAAAAAATTTTGGGGTCATCACTCAAAAAAATGTGACATAGAAAGGAAGAAAATAATCAATTGATCGTGAGGAATCTACAATATTCTCGTAAGACAAAGTTCCTGGCACTCTGACTACTATTTATCCATATTATTTCTGGTTATCCTTGCATACAGTGTACCATTTCCATTTTCTTTATAAGTCCAATTACTCGCTCATGGTGCTCCAATATTTAAAATGTGGATCCTTCCTATTCCTCTTATTCTGTACTGGAAATATATCCTTATTAATTGTCCATGTACTATATCTGCGAATATTTATCATAAATATATCAACTAATCATTTATAGAACCATTAACATAAATGTCTAGACTTTACCAAAACATGAACAAAAACATGTCTTTTTACATATGTGCAAAATTTCGACACCAACTCTGCCTTCGCTGGTCGAGGGTTAGTCAGAGTTATGTGGTACCTGTAACATCCGCTGACTACAGCCAGATGGGTGACTTATGGTACTTATAATTCAAAAATCTCATCCGTCAGTTATCTTAAGTGTGGGGCGGGGGTCTATTTCCTGGTGTCCTTGACAAAGTTTGTTGCATTTCCAATCTAGGTATTCTTTTCTTATGTCATAATATCTCCATGATATATCTGTGACATGTCTGTCCTTGGGATAACGTTATTTTCTTATCCAATATCCTCGGGGTGAGCAAATCTCAGTGTGTCCACTTTCATCAATCATGTATTTTTTTTCTCTCCTGTAATTCTGGGTATGTTATGAGTATTTTAAATTGTCAATTTATTCCAACTATCTTACAACATTATGTAATTCGTGATAAGGAATAGTCATTTGTTATACAACAATGTTCATATTACAAAGGCAATGTGCAAAAATCAAAGAGATATCTTCTCCAAAAATGCGGATGTATCTCTATTTCCTTTACCTCTGGGCATAGCAATTATTCAGTCATTATTTTTTTTTCCTCCATTATTTAATCTCCATTTTGTGTCCTTAGTACCTGTGGTTCCATGGGATTATCATAATTCATTTGTGTCTCTTGTCTACTGATAATCCTTCAATAATGACTTCAAATATGGTCCTCATATGTGCAACAATCATCTGCTCTGATTTGTTCCATGTCCATGGTATTCATCAAATATTCTATTATATCCTTGTCTTATCTCGTAACCACGAAAGACTAAGATTATTCCTCCTCCAATGTTAATGTGGGGGATTTTGTGCATAAACATTACAACAAAATCTCAGCTGTGACAACATAAAGTTTCACCTTAATATAAAATGTCATCTTCATCATACATAACCTGTTGCTTCTTCATCTCATGTGTCATTAGTGGTTATCATCCGGTAATGGGGTATTCAATGTGGGTTCAGCATATACAAATGCTGTAAAGGGGTATTTCATTTGCTAGGTCAGCATGTGCAAATGCTATTTCTTTAACATGGGCAAAGGCATCATCAACAAATAGGTGCAATTTGTTCAATCTGGGGTTAGCATATACTAATGCTCTCAAGGGATTCTTCATTTGCAGAAAATCAGCATGCGCAAATGTCATTGGGGTACTTGTGATATCAACAAAATATTGTTGGAGTATCAGGGATCAAGCTGGTGGGGGTATGAGTGGCATAGGGTGATTTATTTATTTTCTTCTTCAGCTGCTAACCTCAGGGCAGTCAATGTTTTACAATATTGTCTTATCATCATCAAAATGTGTGAGGGTGGCATATAAACATATAGCATCTTATATAAAAAAAACATTCTAATTGTTTTGTTTTTTTTGTCTTTTCTGTTTTCTTGTGATTCCTTTTTTCTTTTCTTGTTTTACATTTCATTTTCTTTTCTGTTTGTATCACAAGTACGAAAGAATGATAAAAATCAATTCACTAAACACTAGAGATACTATCAATATTCCTAATAGTAAATCCTAACCAATAGGGCTGCAAGTAATAGTTTAGGTTAGAATAGAGTGAATATTGTAGCAGTGTCTGTTGTCAATAAGTGGCGAGGAAAGGGTACATCAAGGATCTCCTGATTACAACATGATTGTAATTCCAAGGAATGAATATGATTGGGATTGAAAAAAATCACAAGTCTAGAATGTCGTCTCAATATAGTGGAAAGGAAAAATAGTAAGTTAAAGATGTTGTAACAGTGGGGTGAAGGAAATCTTATTATAGAGAGTCAAGGTTGGGATATGGAATCTCTTTAGGAGAATGTTTAAAATTCTTGACAGTACTAATATACATCTGGGTCTAAAATATTAATGTACATTTGAAAATAAATAATCCTGTGGAGAAAAATAGCATAACATACAATACTAGTTTTGGGTATGAATTATGTGCTGTTAAGAGATGTCATAGTAGGAACAGTATGATTGATCAAGGTGGCAGATATCAAGGAGTTTAGCATAATTGAGATCAAAGAAACATTAGTATGAGGTAAGAAAAAAAATATTGGTGTAAAGTGTCTGCATGAAAATGCACTAAGATGCGAAAATACAGGACTCTGGATCTGCAAGGACAAGAAGTCTGGTGAATGAAGCGTGGAATATGATCAGTTACAAAAGTGTAGATCAATGTTACAACAGAATAGTGTGACACATGTGTTATAGGTAAAGTTGTGTAACATTCGAAATATTAAGAAAATGTCTGTAACTAAACTAATGTATGTAAACTCGTAACACCGTGTGTTATCAATTGTTTTAACATTTTTATTTCATAACTATACTATCTAAAGGAAATCCTCCGTGTGCTGGTCTCGATGCATCAGTATTCTAAGGCTGGAAAAAGAAAGTTTCTCAGTGGGGCTTTTGACATCTTAGTCTGGAAGCAAGTCATTTGAACTGTCAAAACTGAAAATAAAGTACATGGGAAAGTTAATACATTGTTAACAGGGTTTTTTCACATATGCGTTGACCGTGTTCGGATTTGCGAACACATAAAACACCTGGGCGTGTTTTTCAGAACAGCTTCGCTAGTTCCTTCACCATCTCTAACCTTGCAATGTCCCGACTGCTTAGGCGAGCATCATACTGAGTAGCAGTGGTGACGGGTGTGATAGGCGACGACACTGCATTTGCTGATTGTTGGGACACTGAGGACATTGACGAATGCGGTGCTGGCTTAACATCATTTGATTGCGGTGATGGTTTCACTGTGGTTAGGGTTTGTATGGCTGGAACATCTGTTGGTTTTGAGGCAGGTATATGTTTCGCCTTGATTTTTCTTCTGACCTGGTTGTGCTGAACGTTAGCACGGTTTACAATGGGCACAGTAATTTGCACACTGTTGTTTTTGACTAGTTGAGATGAGGCTAACACTTCTCGGCTTGGTTTTGGAACATTATGGCGTTTCTTCAGAATCTTTCGTCTGATATAGTTGTGCTGTATACGCGGAATTTTGTTGCTAGGGATTGAGTCATCTGATTCTGTTTTATAGGCGCGTTTGACGCTGAAGCTGACTGATACAAATAATGTACTATCCGCATCACTGGTTTCAATAGAACTAGCTGTATCAATGTCTGTTTCTTGTTCATATAATTCTACCATTTTTCTGTCATTATGTTCGTTGGGGTCTGACAAAGCTGTGCTGGGGTTGACACTGTCTTCTCTCATGTCTTGTTCTGTTTCGTCTCCATAAAGATTGCTGGTATATGGTTCAACAATCTGCTTGGGTATAGTTTCTTCAGGATCTGATTGTTCTGAACGAGCAATCTTGTTCTTGTGGTATAGCAGTGTTTGGTTTTCACTAGTATTAAAACTAGAACTGCCTGAACTGGGGGTGTGATAGGTATCAGCTGACGATTTATCACTGCGGGAGTAAGTTTGAGTGTGGATATAAGGTGTTTTCGTGTTGTCATCGTGTGACGTCTGTGGCATGATTTCTTCATTTCTAATGCGCAGGTCTCTGTCTTGTAGTCTATTACGTAATTCAAGTGGTGGGATATCTTCTTCGCTTTCGGACGAGTCTCGTTGTTGTCTTGCTCGATGTATTTCATCTGTGGGTGGTCTGGGTATGTGGTCGTCTTGGTAAAATTCAGAGTCTGTCGTCTCTGACTCTGATATGTCAGACGAATCTGTGCTGGATGGATTATAATTTAGGGTGGCCTTTCTGACTGGTCTTGTATTTGTCGTCAGAGGCGGAATGGGCCGGTGATTATCAATTTTGATTTGTTTTACGTGAGCTTTTGTTTGGTGTTGTTTCTCTATCTGATTTGCTTGCTGCCATCTTCTATCTCTCTCTCTAAATCTTTCTTCCACTTCTTTTCTGTACTTCTCCATCATTTCGCACCTCTCTGTGCAATCTAACTTATCTTCTTCATCTGACGATACACTGTCTGAGTAACTTGATGATGAATCTGAGAATACGGCTCCCTCTACTATCTTGATTCCCCAGTAATTAAGTTCCTCCATCACTCTCACCACAAGTCTACGAATTTCTTCTTTCCTTTCCGATAAGTCTGTATCAAACTTTCTCTCCAGAAATCTTTGTACATATTTTAGTACTACTGTGTCAGGTTTAGCTCCCTTCAGTTCGTTTTTGAGTGCTATCCTCATCTCCTCTGTGCTTACACCTCCCTGTTTCGTCTTCTGTACTGTTCTTGTACGTCTATAAGATGTATCCATATCCTGTATTTCTTGTGGATCTATTTTGGTAAGATTCCCTCTTACCGCTATTCCTATACGCCTGCATGATGTGTCAGTGTTAAGGTCAACATCTGTTTGTGTTGCTGAAACTGCAGCTTTATTCTCTGTTTGTGTTGCTGCACAAACCATCGTTGTTTGAGGTTCTTGCTTTGTTGGCGTAGGTTGATGTATCTTCATGGGGGTAGACTGTGTCTTGTTCTTATAGACGAAATTTACTTGTTGGTGGCTGTTATCTTTGTTTCCTGGCCTTATTGGACCTATTTGTGCCCTCCATCCATCTTCTGTTGATATGAGGCAAACTTGTCCGTTCTTCGATGTTACGTTATGGAACTCCCAGATGTTTCTAGTTTTGATTTCATTTATAAAATTTCGAACAGATATTCTATGGGCTCGTTTGTTCAGTGTATCCCAATGTTTGTTTCGTGGTCTGCGCTGATCTGTACATATTTGGGAATAAAAATGTGGAGGTTTGCGCATTGAAACATAGGAACGGTTTTGACTGGGTTTTGAACTAGAGACTGTCTCGATCTGGTACCTTCGTTTCTGCAAACCTCTACTTTGATTCTCATGTCTAGTTTCACTGGTGGCGTGTCTTTTATTGTGAAACTTGTCATTATTGGCGGGGAACATGTGTGTCTGATGTTTCGTGTCAGGTGAAGGAGTTTCGTTCACGTTTCGAAAATAACAATAGCGTCCCAGTTTCGAGTCATAAGCAAAAACTGCCTCAGTCTGTGGATACGAAATCGATTTTAGTATATCTTGGTTTCCTTGGTATCGTGGTATGAACACATCTTCGGTTCTGTTGGTGAACTGTGACGGGTAATGCGGGGCAGTGTCACAGCGAAAACATTTGCTGAATTGTCGGTACGGCATATAGGCCTGTCTCTGGTGTGGGTATTTTCTCCTTAGGTCCATCTTTCGTGTGTTTATGCTTGTTTTTCTGCTCTATACCTTTTTTTTTAATGAGGACTGATCACGGGCACCAAGTTGAGATGTTGTTCCACACCAAGCTGTTGAAAATTATGTAGTAAATCGTCCATGGTCTATGATCGCTAGTTATTCGCTTTATCAAAGAGAAGTGGTCATGGGCACCATATTACCATCACTCAAAAAAAATGTGGCAGTGCCGGTATATGCAGTATTTTCAGTTTACTTTACAGAGAGTAGATGTTTAACTGGCCTAATCACCAGAGATCTAGATTTCTCTCCTAAATTTGTGTTACCAGGTTCGATTTTCTTCTCTTAGGTGTTGATGTAGCGAATTTAATTGAAATGGATAGATTTCTTAGCTTAATCTCAAACTTGTAGTAATTCACCTTTTCAACAGCGTTCGATTTCATGCAAAACTTTTAATATCTTTCAGCATGAAACTTAAATTTCAACATAGTCTGGAATTCAGAACATTTTTACAATAATAAGCATAATAAAGTTTTAACATCTCATCAGATGCTTTCATCGATGCAAAAATCCCTTTTTGCATCTTTATCTCATAGGCCTACTCAATTGTCAACTATGGCGAACTTTCTCATTCCACCGTGTTCCTTCCTTTAAGTTACCGTCTTATTTTAGGTTCGACGACATTTACCCATCTCTTCAGATTTGTCCTTGATTTCTTTATCATCATAAGTATTCCTTGAATTAAATACTTTCCAACACAAGGATATTTTCTGCTCTACACGGTTTGAGGTGTAAGACTAGTTTTGCAAATTGACTCAAATCCTCGAACCTAGTTCTGCTGCGACTAGGGTTGGGAGCTCTATTCAAAATATACATTGAATGATAGTCACTACTTACGCAAGTAAGAAATATAAAACCACTCAATGTCCTGAAATGCACATTTTATAATAAATGTTGAAGTTGACTTCCTCAAACTAAGAAATATGTAGAGCTGGACCAGATGCGACCTCTTGAGTTGCGCTCTTTCATTCTACTGCCAAATGGCGTCGTTGTTCCACATTCCCCGGGGTAAATCTGAGCTATCCGATTGGTCAGGGGAAATTACCCAACTATTAGAAATAGCGTGTAGAAGCGACTCTGCCCTAAATATGTGACACTATAATTTTTTTATATTCTGTTTCTCATAAAATTATGGGGTAGTCTGTGCTTCCTCCGTCTTGTTGGAGTATAGCCTGTTTCCAAAGGAACAACTATGTACACGGCCACATCTGTGGCCAATCAGCGCTTTTCTTTTTTTCAAATTCAAACCCCTTTCCAAAAAAGTCAATTCAGTCATACCTCAGTCAAGTATGTCTTATTGCCTGTTGGTCCGTCTGTCTCTAACTGCGTTTCGCAAAAAACACACTTGTTTTTTTTTGAACCAACTCTGCCCAATCCCTACACAATTTTGCCTTTAAAGTTATTTTTAGCCACCACTGTCCGCTACTTCCCCTCTCTTTCATTCTAACTAGATTTTAGCACTTGCGTCTCAAGGCTACAATTTTTTGAAAATTAGTGACATTTTTGTTCCAATGAAGTCGCTCGCTGATATGAACAACACAGTCTTTTGTCAATATCTTTCTTATTATCTATCCGTCTGTATAAATGAAAGCATATTATTTCACTGCTCAAGATGGGCCATCCGGCCAGCTAGGTTTTATATTCCTAACATTATTATTAAGAAAAGTTACTTTTCAAGGTTATTTATTTTTTTTTGAAATATGTTCGAGCATATTCTGTAAGGCGTTTGCCGCTGAATTCAAATAAACGGACTAAGTTATCGCAAAAGCGTCCAAGAAATGACTGTTGCGTATAATAGCTAAGGTCCCTTTTGTCGATTTCTTTACCTTGTGTCAACTTGGGACGTGAATTTTTTTCCTCCTTTCCCCACCAATTGCGTCTTTCTAGCCTTGCTTGTTTCAAGCACATGTTCAGTCATATTTTTTTCTTCTTTTGATCTCCGTTCTCAACCCGTTCCGAGGGTAAAGTTTTGCTTTCACGTCTAGCAAATTAATTTCCATGGCGTGTAGTGACCCGCGGCCTGGGCGATCATGTACTCGAGTAACTTACGCATCATTTTTATCCCTACTTTTTATCTTTGGAGATATTTTAACGTTGTATCACGGTAAATATCATCACAGTCATTGGTAACACAGGAAGTGATGTCATTGCTTTATGGTGCAGATCGGCAGACGTCAAAGTTACGATCTGCAAAAGTGGGAGATCCGCTACTAGATTCTTCTGTGTGTGTAGTTGTGGCAAGTGGACGTATGTCTCTGAGCTCGTGAAATATATATTAATTGTGTATAATCCCTATGATGTTCCAGCACTAGATTATCAATATGTCTCTGTTAGATGATACTAGATATATTTAAAAAAGGGATTATGAATTCTGTTGAAAAAGTTAGTCAGAATTGAATAAACTGTGAAGTCGATTTAACGACAGTGTTTTTTAGCTAGGTAATTACAGAGACTCTTTTATTAAGGCTTAAAGAATGCCATTATATATTGAATGGTTGTGTAACTGATAATGGAGCATCGTCTCCTGTTTTATTAAACATTTGTGAATCGTTTCCACTTCGCTTTCAACTACTTGACTATGGCAGTGTGGTGTAGATTGTGTGCGGTGGTCTTGTGATAAAACCCTAGCAGTTCTTGGCCAGAGTAACTAGAAGGTTACTGCATATGAACATGATAATTATATAAATTTAAAAGACCCCTCAGCGCAACAATTTGTAGGCCTCAAGCCGGGATCCTGGGGAGATGTCAGGAAATTGTTGTCAAGTCGTTGGACTTCGTTTTCTGCCCATGTCAAAATTTTTCAAGATGGTGGTGTTTGTCGGCTGCTGGCTGCGCTGTTAAACCTAACCCTGGTCTACACGAAGTTTGATTCATCGTGTCTTGTGAAGGAGGCTAACACCACGAGGAATTTTTGTCTGGCATTCTGATAAGTATATTTATGGATACATGCAGCCTGTGATTTAAAGAATCTCGTTTGCCAGAGTTCTTTCTTTATGCTATATGTATTTTTGTATTTATATGTAATGTATTAAGCGGACGGTTGGAGGGACTCATGAATTTTCAATACCTCATTGTATGGTAGAGAATTCATGGGCGTTCTTTAGTTTTTTGTATCTGATTTTTTTTCAAATTAAGGGGCCGGCGAACATAGGTGAGTGTTAATGCCTTAATTGAATCAACAAGATCCAATATTTGTCTAGTTGTGAAGGTCCTGTTATTTGGTAAGTTTGTTATTGGTGTAAAGTTCATTGTAATTTTATTCAGTTTTTCTGAATTATTGTTTGTAAAATTGTGCATCTCACCTTGCTATCCATCAGTTATTAGATGTCATATATGTTGTAAAATTGTGCTTGTCTTGTCATAAGTGTGGTACAGCTAAATTTTTTTCATTGGTCTATAGTTCATACATTTCTGCCTTGGTTGATCATTAGTATTATCTTTAATTAGCTCTTTCACTGTATTCTGTCATCTTGTTTGTATCTCTTATTTTGCTCCTATAATAACTTACTTACTTACTTAGTCGTTCCCCTTCTACCGTGAGGTGTAGAGGTTTGGAAGAGAGAGCGCCAGACCATTCTATCAGCTGTCTTCTTCCTGGCCTGGTTCCATTCTAGTCCTCGGTCCTTCAAAGATTGTCTAATGTTGTCCTCCCAGCGGACTCTGGGTCGTCCTGGAGGTCTGGATCCCTGGCTCTTTGTTTCCCATGCTTGTCGTGGTAGCCGATCTTCTCCCATTCTGCAGACATGGCCAAACCATCTTAGTTGGGACTGTTCTATTTGGGTCTGCAGCGGATGGGATTTTAGGCCTTGACGGATCGTCTGGTTGCGGACCATGTCTCTTCTTGTTACTTCAACCACTTTCCTCAGATACCTCATTTCTGAGGTTTGGATCTGGCTTTTGTGGGTTGTAGTCATTGCCCACGACTCGCATCCATATGTCAAGACTGGGACATAGGTGGAGCGGTATACAGCCATCTTCGTTTTCTTACCAACCTCTTTCTTGCTGAGGAATCCACGATTTATGGCCTGAAAAAGTCTCCCAGCCGCTGCTTTTCGAGTGGCCAACTCTTCTTTGATGCCTCCCTTTCGGTCTATAATAGCTCCGAGATATTTAAAGTGGTCGACCTGCTCCAGGACCTGTTCTCCCAACTTAATCTGATGTTTTCTTTCTTCTCGTGATATCACCATGGATTTTGTTTTAGAGCTGCTTATGACCATCCCTCTCTTCTCCAGCTCTTCCTTCCAGACTTGCAGGTTGGATTGGAGATGTGCCTCTGATTTAGCAATCAGGGCAACATCATCAGCAAATGCCAGCTCCGAAATATAGACCTGTCTCATCTTCCAGTACCCCACTGAATACTTTCTTGTTCTCTCCTTACATGCCTTGATGACATCGTCCATAAGGAGTATGAAGAGGTAAGGTGATAGGATATCACCTTGTCTTACACCAGTGGTGGTCCTGAACTCTTCTGACTTATGGTTTGCTGTCCTCACATAATTTCTGCAAGACTTGTAGAAGCTCTGTATAGCATGAATCAGAGGTGCTGGAATATTCTTCCTTGCCAAACAGTCCCAAAGTTTGCTCCAGGGGACCCTGTCAAACGCCTTTTCCAGATCTATGAAACAAAGATGGATCTCACTCTTATACTCAAGGGCCTTTTCACTCAGCTGTCTGAGTGTGAAGATTAGGTCTTGAGTACTTCGGTTTGCTCGGAATCCGCACTGGACCTCATCCAATTGTGGCTCAGCTAGGCGTCGGAGTCTCTGCTCTAGGATTCTAGAGTAGATTTTACCAGGGACACTGAGAAGGGATATGCCTCTATGGTTTCCACATTGTCGATTGTCACCCTTTTTGAAAATTGGTGTTATGATGGCAATCTCCCAATCCTTTGGTATGGTCTTGTTGCACCATGCTGCCTGTAGGACCTTTAAGAGTAATAGGTCGCCTGATGCTCCCATGTACTTAACCATTTCTGGTGTTATACCATCATGCCCTGCTGCTTTGCCCATCTTGATTTTCTCCAGTGCTGCCCTCAGTTCTTCCATCTTTATGTCATCTTCACCATCATTGGTTTTCTCTTCTGTGCTAGTGGTTATCATTTCTGATGCTTCATCATGCTCACCATCCAGGAGTTCTGAGAAATATTCTTTCCATCTTTCCATTACTTCCTTCGGGGCAGTAAGCAATTTGCCTTGCTTGTCCTTTATAAATTTGAGAGGGCATTGTTTTTCTTTCCTCATGTTCTTTAGGGTCTTATAGAACAATTTCTGGTTTTCTTGTGCATCTTTTTCTAGCTTTTCTCCAAATTCTTCCCAGGACTTCTGTTTTGCTGCTAGCACTTTGTTCTTTGCTTCTGTTCTGAGTGTCACATATTCTCTATATTTTTCCATTTGTCCTGTTGTGTTTTTAGCTCCTAAGTATTGTTTCCATGCCATTTTCTTCTCTCTTATTTTCTCTTTGACTTCCTCTGTCCACCAAGGTGTCCTCTTTCTCTGGTTCCCAAGTCGGACTTCACCGCATGCTTCTGCAGCAGCTGTCTTTATGATATCCTTGAATTTATTCCAGAGGGTTTCCAAGTCATCAGGTCGTTCTTCTGTGTTGCTCACTGCTGTAGCAATAAGCCCCTGATATCTGGTCTTAATTTCTGGCTCTCTCAGCTTGTAGGTCCTAATGCTCATTTCTCCTGCTCGTTTACTTGGTTTCTTGCGTGATGTTGGGCAGTTCCTAGGCTGAGCAACTCTTTCAGTTGTTCGTTTGATTGTTAGCAGGTAGTGATCACTTCCAATCTCTGGCCCCCTCCAGACTCTTGCATCTCGGACATATCTGAATGAGCTTCTCCGAACAATGGCATAGTCGATCACTGACTTCTCATTCTTGGTTGGTTCACATCTAGTGTATGCATGTATGCGCTTATGGGGGAACTTTGTGTTTGTAATGATCAGATTCTGCTCACTGCAGATTCTAAGGAGTCGCTTTCCATTGTCATTGAGAGTATCTTCTCCATATCTTCCGATAACTCCACCCCATCTAGCATGGTCATTTCCAACTCTGGCATTAAAATCTCCGAGCATAATAACTTCATCTAGGCAGTCATCCACTGTCCTTTGAAGCAGCTCGAAGAATTCCTCCTTGACCTCTGCTCTCTCATCCTCATTTGGCCCATACACTATGACCAGGTTGACTATGGTTTCTCCTTCTTTTAGTTTTACAACCATAATGCGCTCCGAGACAAAGTTCCATCCCTTGATACTATCTTTTTGATTTTGGGCCACAATGCAACCCACGCCCCCTTTAGCTCTTTCAGATATGGGTACACCACTGTAGAGCAACGTGTTGCCATCGAGATCCATGACTCCTTGTCCTTTTTTCTTCGTTTCCGTTATAGCCAGGATTTCTAGTTTTGCTTTCCTCATCTCTTCCACCAGCTCCTCTTCCTTCCCATTTATACTTCTTGTGTTCCAAGTTCCATAAGTCGTAGTCCGTAGTCCGTTCCAGTTCGTCGCCTTTAGAATCAGTCCGGTTTTCTCTCTTGTAGTTCGCGTAATCATGATTTAAAGCAAACAGGTGATTGGCCTGTTGTGCCTTTGCATGGTGGAGGGGCTGCCTCCTTACGGCCTCCATGCAGGCCGCCCTCCTCCTTTTTCATCCGGGCTTGGGACCGGCATTGGCGGAGTTTCCTATAATAACATCTAATATTACTTGCAGTTGGTTGACTTTGAGGGGTGAAATAATTGTTGCTGATATTGCTCACATATTCTTTCTATAATATTTGATTTATTATTGGACCATTTGTAGTCACAATAATAGTAAGTCATGGCTACTTGGAGTATTTTATGAAAATTGGAAAGGAATTTGGTTTGGAGGGTGAAGCTTTGAAGACCTATGCAGACACGGAACTCAGAGATCAAAGACAATTAGATAGAGAAGAGAAGAAGAGAGTAGAAAAATTGTAATTAGCTGAGAAGAGGAGACAAGAAGAATTAGCTAAGAAGAGGAGAATAGAAGAATTGCAGTTAGCTGAGAAAAGGAGAGAAGAAGAACTGGCTGAGAAGAGGAAAGCAGAAGAAATAGCTCTTGAAGAAAAAAAATGGGCACATGCTCAGGCTGAAATAAAAGCACAACAGGAATTTGAGGAGAAGAAATTAGCCTATGCTCAGAACTTGAGAATGGCAGAACTTGAGTTGGAGAAATTTAAACTTCAACATCCACAGGTTAATCCAGTGAATGGTGAAGCTGGAAAAAAAGACCATGCTTCCACTTTTAAGCTCAATTTGCCAAAATTTAACTCAAATATTGATGACATTTCGTGCTTTTTAAATAGATATGAAACTTATTGTCAAGAGTTTAAAATTGATGGAGCTACATGGCCTAGTAGGTTGATGAGTTTATTGGTGGGTGAGGCTCTTACTGCAGTCTGCACAATGGATGATCAGACTAGAAATGACTATGAGGCTGTAAAAGCTTTGTTGCTTAAGAAGTATCAATTGAATGAAAATGGGTGTAGGTTGAGACTTAAATTATTATTACCCGATTCAGCTAAGGATTTTACTGAATTTGTCTCATCTATTAAGCTTTTTTTTCTAGATGGGTTGATTTGTCAAAAATTAAAAAAAACTTTTGATGGGCTGGCTGATTTGAATTTAAGAGACAAAGTGTTGGCTTCAATCAGTGGTGACTTTTTATCATTCCTACAGGAGAGAAAACCTAAAAAACATTATCTGCTATGGAAAATCCTGGACGTCAATACCAGATTGCACATCCTGGTAGGAACTTTAGCAAAAATAACTTTAAAGATTCCTTGCCAGTGGCATCTGCTAGGACTGTGGGGCCTAATTCACATAGACAGAGATCTAATAGTATGGAAAGAAACTTTCGAGTAAATCGAGATCATAATAATGGCAATTTCAGGGGGAAATATAATTTCAATAAAAGATCACAACAGCCTCAAAGAAATTATAACTCTTATGATGATGGATATTTTCCTCCACAATCATCCTTCAGGTCTAATGAATATTAGAACAGAGGTGGATATAATTTCAGATCAGGCAGAGGACAAATGTCATTTTACAGAAATAATGACAATTCATTTAATAACAGAGGTTCTCAACAAAACAATAACTTTAGGCAGTCAAGGAACCCTGAACGTTCTAATGCTGTTGTGCGTCTCATTGACAGTAATCCAGTACAGAATACTAATGGTGTCTCTCATGCTAATGCATGTAGTGTGGACTTATCCAACAGTACTAATTGTTCTGAATGTAATTCTTTGTTTCAGCCAGAGGGAGTTCCTAGGCTCCTGTGTGGACATCCTTTGCGAGTTATGTCCTCGTATGATGGGACAGGTTCACTGGTCTTTAATAAGGGTTTTTTTAACATCCAACTTGTTTCACTTCTCAGGAACACAGGTGCACTACGGTTGGAGTGCGCAGGTCGTTGGTAGATCAATTAGATTACACAGGCAGGGAGATTAAATGCATTACATTCGGGGGCACAGTGGAATACTATCCAACTGCAGAAGTATTTCTGGATACCCCTTACTTACAGGAAGGACTTTCGTGTGCCTGTTGAACAATCCTATTGCAGGAATAACCCTGGGAAATATTCCTGGACTTCGTGAGTGCACTAAGGGAGACATTGTGCAATGGGAACAACAGCATCTAATTATTGCAAATGCTGTCACGACCAGAGCTCAGGCTCGTGCTGAGGTACATACTCACAACCAAATTGATAATGTTGTGTATGAGGTGATGAATGATGAGAGTGGGACTGAGGAGGTGGTGACTGATGAGGAGATTAATGATGAGGAGGAGGAAAATGTTGATAATTTACAGGAAGAACTTATTGATAAGGATTCATTCATTCAAAGACAGAATGAAGATGATTCCTTAAATACATTTTTTCAGGTGGCCTAATCAGATGATGTGGTGGGTGATGATAATTTTATACATTGGTATACTTTAAATAATGGAATTTTAGTTAGAAATTTCCAAGATTCCACATCTGTAAGAAAACAGATTAGGGTACTAGCTTGTTTCCGCCCATTCGTTTTACCACATGCTCACGATATTAATTGCGCAGGGCATTTGGGGATTGCCAGGACAAAACAGAGGGTTTTGTCTCACTTTTTTGGGCCTGTAGTGACAAAAGATGTCAAATCTTTTTGTCGCACATGCAAAGTTTGCCAAGATGTGGTAGCAAAACGCCCCAAACATAATGCGCCTATCCAGGCATCGGATATATCATTGCATCCTTTCACAAAGATGGCAATTGACCTTATTGGTCCACTACCAGTCTGTTACGGTAGATTAATTGGCATTGTCTGCTAGAGGTTAGCAGCATGCGATTTTAGGGGTTACAACGTTTAATGTAATGTAAAAGTATTATTAGCATAGTGAACGCTATGACGTTTCAGCGTTCGTAGTCACGCACGGTGACCTAGAGACGGGACCCTTTCTCGAATGACCGTCAAACGGAGAAGACGTGTCTTAATATTCTTATAGTGTCGGGCATGGAGTGCCACACAATTACATTGTATTAATTAATGGACATGGGTCAGTCCACTGTTATGATGAAGGAAGATGAAGTTACAGGTTAGTAAGTGACTAAACCATGTCGAGATGAAGTAACAGTCCGTTTTAGTTATACTAGTGCCAGACGCATAATCTCACTGTCGGTTGTTGGATTTTCCAACCACGCGTGCATATAGTTATGTCGTTCTGCCTACAGTAATTCAGATGTATGAGACAAAGGACTGATATGCAAGATAGCAAATTCAACATAGGATTCTAATTTATATTTGTGATGTAATTCATGATCAACGTACGATGTCTCCAGAATGTATAATAAATTGTTTGTTTGGACTCTAGCCATGAATTATCCAGTCTATGAACATTTGGAATTTCAATTATCATTATCATGGTCTCAAGGTAATCTAAACCCACATTCGCGTACTTAACATCAAAGGCACGATACTCTAAAAATGATGAACTGTAAACCCAGATACCACAATTGACTATCAAGCTCTCAACAACCCGTTGGGCTAATTTCCGACCCGCAGCAGAATTGGTTGGCCATCGCGGGGAACGAAAGAAAAAAAGGGAAATTTTTCTTGTTTACAAAATGTACAAACTGTTTACGATTGCAAGTCACATGATTTTTGCATAAATACGACGTTGAACGCATGACTACGAAATGCCAATCTGACGTCACTACATCATGCGTAGATGCCGCGCTTCGAAAAGTACAACCTTCAACGCATTCCAGGCTTGATGAAGATTTACATGATCAAGAAGACCAGACGATTGAATATAGATATCAACCAATCAGGAGCAAACAATACTAGGCATTAATCTAGTCCGTTGATGAACTTGACATCGCCGGAGCCTTTTAAAGATAAGTTTAGACTTAGGACGATTGTCCTTCATATAGCACCATACTAAGTCCATTTCGCTGTGCAGGCATGTCCTCTCTATTTATTATATATCTATGTTCTATCTGTTTTTTTTCGTTGATGTTGTCCCTTATTTGTGGGTATGGATGGGCGGCGAATTGAAATCAATTCTATGGCTCCTTGGATGCAACGAACTGATTTTAATTGTTCTTAGGGCCGTGAATTAATCGCATTTCGCGAAGAACGCGTCGAAGACATTACCGGTGATCGTTTCGTTCGGACTTGCATTAATTCACCTTGCATGTTAGGTGTCTAGTCATGTTATAGCTGGGGTATTCTAGTGTATTTAGTTCTAATTTTTATTCAGTTACAGTCAAATGTTTGTAATCTATCGTGTTTTTTTCTGACCTTACTATCATTCAGTTTATATTTTTTTTTTTGTACAACCGTTAATGAGTCCATGTATACGTCACTAATATTTGTGTACGCAGGTTAATTATCTATTCAGTTCATTCTTTGATTTCTCACTTCCGGTCTAGTCAACTTAGTTGTAAATGCATTTTTATTGTGAAAATGTCTTTGTCGTATGGTAATACTGTTCTGTAATCCTTGGTTAACCCATTGTATTGTTTGTCTTCATCTCATCCATTTATAATTTAATATTAATGCTATAATTTATTCATTAATAAGAGTATAGATTAATATGATTAAATTTTTATGAGTTTTAAAGAGGAATTAGGGACTTTGCACCAATTTGCAGTGGTGGTCCAAGAAATGGGCAATGCACTTTATAGCTCATGATTATGACATAATATACAATGATTAATTATTATAACTTTATAACATATTAAGACATATTAAATGTTAATTAGTACACTTTCTCAGTACTACATTGTGAACTTAATAACTATTAAGATTAAATAACCTAATTATTTAGGTATAATACCCTTAATTATTGAATACTAATATTAAGTGCATGATATAATTTCAGCACCTTAGATAACTAACTATCATAACTATTTATGATAGATATTAGTGGGTATATGTAATATTTTCCCAAAAAATAGTATGTATATGTATGGAACTTACAAATAAGAGTTAAATAATATTACAATTAATTAGATTGAATATTCCCATATTGAATAAGTACAATAATTACTTAGAATTTATTGGTGATTATTACAGATCAATAATTACTTACAATTAGTGTAAGGGAACATGATAAGTGGTTGATTGGTTATATGGTGTAACCATACATTATTGTATATATAAGTATATTGATTCAGGGAATCATATGTATAGTTACTATGGATATTTTTGATCATTTTCTCCGGGAGGGAGACAGATTACGTTTGGGTGGATGTAGCTGTGAGGAATATGCCATGGAGCATTTTTTAATTCAAATGAGCGAGGATCTTAAAGAGTTTGCTTGGGGTAGGTGTAGATATGCCCCTTCACAAGAGAAAGCAGTGAGACTTTATAAATTACTATCCACTATTTTTTATAACGAAGGTAAAATGACTACTCAGGACGGTAGTAGCATGGAGTTGGATGAGTTAAAGAAAATCATAACGAAGCATAAGGGTAGGGAGATTACCCTTACTAATGAGCTGAGACAGCAAAAAGGGGAATATGAGAAGAAGTTGACAGCAATGGATTTTGATAATGCTGTATTGAAAAATAAAGTAACCGTGCTAATGGAGGATAATAAGAAATTGGATGAAGTTTCTCTTAAGCAGAAGAAAGAATTGGAGATTATTGCCAGTCAAGAAAGGGCTATAAATGACTTGCGAAATGAGGCGAATTTACTAAAATGTCAGACCAATACTGATAATTCGAGATTGAGGATACTGGAAGTGGAGCTTGCAAATTCTAGGACCTCATTAGAATCCACAATGGAAAACAATAAAGCGTTGGAGTCTGAGGTTGAGAAACTTAAATTGAAAATTTTGCAAGACAATGCCGCAGCCTTAAAGCGAGAAACTCACACACAAGGTGATATGACAGAAGTGAAAAGATATCAGGTAGAATTAACTGATAATAAAATAAAACTAGATAAACTCAATGAGGAAAATAGTGAACTAAGGTCTGAAGTTAGTTCATTAAGAAAATTATTTGATCAATCAAAGAGTGTTGCTGATGAAAAATTAATTGCCTTCGATAAATTTCTGATTGATTCTCATAGAGATAATGAAACATGTAAGAAATTAATTAATGAAGTGAAAGCAAGATGTGAAAAACTAAGGTCAGATTATGACTCTTTGCTTTCGAAGTATGTTACGTTGAAATTAGAGAGTGAAAAAAGGTAAAATAGGAGTATATCATTTGATGACAATAATATGATAGATAGATGTCATACAGATAATGATAACATTTATGAATTGTGTTTTAGACAGGAAAAAAAGTTGGATGCTGTTGGTTCAGCGGATGAAAGATTGACTACATTAGAAGCTTTACTCCTGAATGAGAAAGATAGATATGCAGAATTGGAAAATGAGACACAACAACAAATTTACGATCTTGCTACGGCAGTGAACACATTTGATTCCTTACTAGCTAGTGAGAAGCAGATAACATTTAACTTAGATAAATTAGATAAGAAACAGAGGCAGGAGATTGCTTTCCTGACTTCTGAAAGGAATAAATTAAGAAAGAGGGTCGATTGTCTACTGGACGTACTGGCAGGTAAAAAAATATTGATGAACAATAAAGGGAATAATCGTACTTTACAACACGACTCAAGTACGAAAACTGATACTAAGGTATCAATACACCCATTGGTGATTAGAAGATCATTTCGAGGGAGATATACTTTTCTTCGTCAGGATACTACTGCCGATCCTGAAAATAAATGTTGGCGTCAGGATCAGATTACAACTGATCCTAAGAAAACTGTTGACGTTGTCAACATTGACAAAAACATTACGAGGAAGAATAATAGGTTAAAGAATAATGCTGGACTTAAAAGGAACAGGGATAATAAAGTTAACACAAATAATTATGATGAAAAAGTTTTTACTTTGCCCAGCCATCACATGTCTACGACATGTAGGAAACTTAATACCTTTGCTAATGATAGGTTTCATCCTCAGTCCAGTCAGGATGATACGACATCCAAGAAAAAGACAATGTCGATATTAAAAGGGGAAATTAATTCTTTGACAAAGAATACATACCATCATTGTCCACCATTTCGCGACAATGATATTACTTACATTGGTAAATGTGCGTATTCTCGCACCGTGTTAGAGCGCAATCTGCCACAAGGTACCAGATGGCAGGCACTTAGTAAATTCTTTAATGACACAGCAGACGTTATGTTTGTACGGTTGTTGTCACCTACCAATGACAGGTATGGTGAAGCTATAGTTACATTTCGTAACAATAGAGATGCTCGAATGGTCATCGAGCGGGATAATGGTGCTTACTTTAACCACCATTGTCTACGGTTACAATTAGTACCTAATGCTGCGTCACGCAGATAACAGGTTATGGTAACACATTTTGTCTTATATCGTTGATGACTCAGCATAGTCAGTCATCGTTTCTTTCCTTTATTGGTCATTTATGTTCTTGGGAATTAAATATTGTATATTTTCTATTACTGAACACTTACAGTCAATTTTTCATGAACTAGATGACACTTTCGTACATAGATGTCACTATTCTAATTTGTCTGTTATCCAGGAAGAAGAATCATCTTTTCCTGAGGTACAGTTAGCTTTACCTGTACCTGTAGTACAGCCTAGTGAATCTTGGCGGGACGTAACCATCTCTTCGTCGGTTACACCGCAACAGCATCAACAGATTGCTGAACTTCTATAATCTTATCCAGATGTGTTGACCGACGTTCCAGGTCGCACATCAGTCATTAGTCATGACATCACTCTTAACGATGATACTCCAATTCGGGTACATCCATATTCTGTTCCTCTACACTTTCTTACTAAAACTACTAAGGAACTTGAACAGATGTTATCTTTAGGAATTATTGAAACTAGTAATTCCCCATTTTCTTCTCCATTAGTTATTGTCCGAAAGAAGGACAATAACATTAGACTATGCGTCGACTATAGAAAATTAAATGCACAAACGATAGTTGATAGCGAACCACATCCAATTCTCGACGACTTACTGCCACGTCTATCGACCGCAACTATATTCACTAAGATAGACTTAACTAAAGGTTATTGGCAGATACCACTAACCGAAAAAGCTAAATACTACACAGCGTTTTCAACTCCGCAAGGTCTATACCAGTGGAATGTTATGCCTTTTGGGCTTGTTAACGCTCCAGCTACCTTTGTTCGCATGATGCGACACATTTTTTCAGGTAGACCAGACATTATTACATACATAGACGACATATGCTTATTTAGTTCATCTTTTGATGAACATTTTTTGGGTCTTGAAAACGTTTTGGACACATTAAGAAGGAACACTTTAGCTGCTAAACCCACAAAATTACAAGTAGCATTTCATGAAATAACTTTTTTGGGTCACATTATAGGAGCAGGATATATCCGAACACTAACCAGTACGGTTTCTAAAATTTTAAACATTTCCGTTCCTCAAACGAAGAAACAGGTTAGAAGCTTGTTAGGTCTAGTCCAATATTACAGTAGATTCGTACCTAACTTGTCATCTATCACGGCTGTCTTGTCCTCATTATTAAAGAAGGACATGCCAGTGAAGGTGACATGGACTAGTGAGTGTAATAATGTATACCTTAATATTATTAACATTTTCTCAAACCCACCTATTTTGAGACTAACTGATGCTTCCAAAAAGTTTATTCTCCGCACAGATGCGAGTAATTACGGAATTGGCGCATGTTTGCTCCAATATCATGACAACATCCTCCATCCAAACTTGTACGTCTCACGGAAACTGAAACCACCAGAGATCAAATACTCCACTGTCGACCGCGAACTTTTAGCCGTGGTGTGGGCAATAACGAAACTAGAGAAGTTCTTACTGGGAGCCCCTTTCGTAGTACAGACCGACCAGAAAGCCGTAGCATCACTACGACGGGCGAATCATAAAAGTCCAAAGCTCACCAGATTCGCTATTCTCCTGCAACCTTTTGACTTCTCAATCGAATACATCTCAGGATCAGATAACGTCTTGGCAGATACTCTGTCTCGAAATCCTACTGATGTCGATTCCTGAACTATAGTAACGTCACAGATACTTACTCAAGAGACATAACACTATAATAGCTGTTCTACATAGACATGAACTATTGCCTACAATACACGTATCTGTTTACTAAAGACATGAATGAAATCAATTGACACTATGTTCGTATTTACGCCAAGACTTTGTATGATATCCATTTATCGATAAAACTATCGGACACATTTCCGTGCATCAAGTGAAAATAATAGAAAACACTATCAAAGTAACTCAGTATGCGACATGAACTATTGTCAATAACGTCGATTCTTATGAACTGAGACACTTAAACATTTGTTTGTTAATCGGAATTCACAAGGATCAAGCCTACGTATGGATCATCATATCCAACTTTAATTAATTTTAATTAAGTACCTTAAAATAATGGAAATTAAAATGAAATGTGAGATAAATATGAAAAAAATGAAATGAAATTTGAAGAAAAAAAATGAAAGAAGAAAAAAATAAGAACTCACATGATTCTTAGATAATGTTATTGTATGTAACTATTATAGTTAATAATTATGTTGATGCATTGCATACTACATTATTGTTTAAATTGGTTAATTTAGATAGGTATTAACAACTTATTACTAAACTTAATTAATGTCCAACACACATAACTAAGTTAAATTTATACATTACTTTCTTTCTCTACTTTATTCTTCATTTATTTATTTATCTCCTTAACATATCCTTTCATCTTTCTTACATTAGAAATTCAACAACTTTATTCTTATCACACACTCAATATAATTAATTAGTTTAATTTTAACTCTTTAGATTAGTCTGACGTGACATTTCATTGCGACATATTTTAAGTTAATTAATTATTTAATTAGATATCAACATTAGCCATTCTCTTTTAGTTCATATAAAATTTATGTATAACATTTATGTATAATATGATCATTAATATATTAAATGACTGTTAGTTAGTCGACATGACCACGACATTTGTTCTAGACAGAACGTCGTAGGCCATATGCCGCATTATTGGTTAAATTTTTTTTTGATATTGTTAAATTTTTTGATATTCATTCAGATAGGTTTTTGAAAAAAATCTATCTAATAGATTTTTTTTCCCCCGGTGGACAGGGAATTGTTACGGTAGATTAATTGGCATTGTCTGCTAGAGGTTAGCAGCATGCGATTTTAGGGGTTACAACGTTTAATGTAATGTAAAAGTATTATTAGCATAGTGAACGCTATGACGTTTCAGCGTTCGTAGTCACGCACGGTGACCTAGAGACGGGACCCTTTCTCGAATGACCGTCAAACGGAGAAGACGTGTCTTAATATTCTTATAGTGTCGGGCATGGAGTGCCACACAATTATATTGTATTAATTAATGGACATGGGTCAGTCCACTGTTATGATGAAGGAAGATGAAGTTACAGGTTAGTAAGTGACTAAACCTTGTCGAGATGAAGTAACAGTCCGTTTTAGTTATACTAGTGCCAGACGCATAATCTCACTGTCGGTTGTTGGATTTTCCAACCACGCGTGCATATAGTTATGTCGTTCTGCCTACAGTAATTCAGATGTATGAGACAAAGGACTGATATGCAAGATAGAAAATTCAACATAGGATTCTAATTTATATTTGTGATGTAATTCATGATCAACGTACGATGTCTACAGAATGTATAATAAATTGTTTGTTTGGACTCTAGCCATGAATTATCCAGTCTATGAACATTTGGAATTTCAATTATCATTATCATGGTCTCAAGGTAATCTAAACCCACATTCGCGTACTTAACATCAAAGGCACGATACTCTAAAAATGATGAACTGTAAACCCAGATACCACAATTGACTATCAAGCTCTCAACAACCCGTTGGGCTAATTTCCGACCCGCAGCACAGTCACGTTAGCTAGATGTCACAGATACGTGCTGATCTGCATTGATATGTGCAAGCGCTGGCCAGAGGCTATTCCTCTTAAATCAATATTAGCAGTAGATGTCGCTGATGCGCTATTTTTAATTTTTAGCCGATTGGGTTTTCCCGAAAATTTTCTGTCAGATCGGGGAACTCAATTCGTCTTTGACGTCATGACACAGGTGATGAAATAGTTCGATATAAATCGTTCTCTTAGCTCAGTATACCGCGCAAATTCAAATGGGAAAATTGAGAGACTCAATCGTAGTCTTAAACAGATGTTAGGCAAAGTTACTACACAGTATCCGCAAGACTGGGATAGAGTACTACCAGCAGTATTGTTCGCATAAAGGGAAATACCCAACGAACATACTGGATTTGCGCCATTTGATTTAGTCTTTGGTGCTAAACCTAGAGGACCCATGTCCATTCTAAAGCAATTATTGGTTGGAACTGACATGAATGAAGATGTTCAAACCTCTTACTTATATGTTGTGAATTTGAGAGAAAAAAATTGTCGACGCATGCCAGATAGTAGTGGAGGCGTCGGAAAAGGCAAATTGAAGGCCCAATTGTTTGTGAATCAAAACAGAAAACTACGCCAATTATGGCCGGATGATAAGGCCTATGTGTTATTGCCACATAAAGACAATAAATTACTTGTTTCGTGGAGAGGACCATATACTATTATTGAGAAATAGTAAGATGTTGACTACATTGTATCTGTAAAGGGAAAGGAAATAAACCTTTCATATCAACATGCTGCAGCAATTTCATTCTCGTCCTCCACATCTAAAACCAGTCTTTGAAGCTATCGATGAATGTATTGATCGTCGCTCTTCCGTGGCGGTAATTCAGGAAGAGTTATCTGACTTGCCTGATGGGCCTGAACCATTTTTGTCTTTACCAAACTTACCTCTTTTGTCTACTGAGAGTTGGAAAGATATTTCTATTTCGCCAACTCTGGCTTCTTATCAGAAGGAGCAGATTTCTTTTTACTACAATCTTTTTCTGATGTGCTCATGGATGTTCCTGGGCATACTAATATCATTCAACATGATATTCTTCTAACATATTTCAGACCTATCAAACTGAAACCATATCCTATTCCTATTCATTTGCAATCACAGGTACAGGAAGAAATAAAGGATATGATAAAGTTAAATATAATTGCTCCATCACAATCTCATTACAGTTTTCCTATGGTATTGATTAGGAAGAAAGACAAATCCATTCGGATTTGCATTGATTTCAGACGTTTAAATGCTTTGATAATTCAGGACGCTGAATCGTTACCCTTACTGGAGTCTCTTCTAGATGGGCTAGCTACAGCTACGTTCTTTAGTAAATTTGACTTGTCAAAAGGCTATTGGCAGGTTCCATTAATGGACAAAGTTAAACCTTATACAGCTTTTGCTACACCTCTAGGACTTTCAGTTTAATTTGATGTCTTTCGGTCTCGTTAACGGTTCTGCTACTTTTGTTCGCATGATGCGCAAACTTTTCTCTGACCGTAATGACTTAATTACTTATATTGATGACATTTGTCTGTTTCATCAATCTTGGGAGGAACATGTTCTTGGAGTTCAATCTTTGTTGAATACTTTGCGTCTTCATAACCTTACTGCTAGACCTTCCAAAACAAGAATAGGATTCATTGAAATTTCTTTTCTTGGTCATAAGATAGGAGGTGGTTTTCTTAAACCAGAAGATTCAACTATGTCTAAAATCTTGAATCTTGAAATTTCTAAAACAAAACAAAAACAGGTCCTCACTCTGTTAGGTCTAGTAAGTTTCTATAGAAAATTTTTGCCTAAGTTTTCAGAAATTACTTCAGTTCTGTCTTCGTTGTTAAGAAAGAACTCCCCAAATAAGATTATTTGGTCTCATGCATGCAATGTCTCTTTAACTGTATTAAAAATCTGCTTTTCCAAATCACCAATTTTGAGATTACCTGACGCTCGATTTCCTTTTACCCTCAGAGTCAACGCCTCTGGATCAGGAATCGGTGGAACGCTTATGCGCGAGTTCGATGGTTGTATGCATCCAATCCTATACCTCAGTAGAAAATTAACTCCAACAGAACAAAAATATCCAATTGTGGAGAGGGAGCTGTTGGCGATTGTGTTTTGCTTCTCAAAACTTCAACGTTATCTTATGGGATCAAGATTCATCTTGGAGACAGATGAGAAGGCTCTGTCATATCTAAAACCTGCAAGATTTAAGAATGAGAGGGCTACCAGGGCATCTCTTGCACTTCAGCCGTTTGATTACGAAATAAGAGCTATCAAGGGCAGTCAGAATGTCATGGCTGATGTCCTGTCTAGATGTATCAGGGACCCTATGTCACCAGTCAACTCGACAAATGCAGACAACTTGTGATATTGAGACTAACCTATGGACTGACTTCGTGATATATTGCAGTTTTGATTACGTTTGTATCTGACACTACTACATTTGAACAAAAAAATCCAAGGGTTGATGATACGATGACCTACTGTAGAATGATGATGCCATGAACTATTTTGGATTGTCGCATTTTAAAGAAAATCGTTCAATAACTTGTGTGACAGTCCTTACAACTAATAATCGGTTCACACGGCACCTGATGTTGATGAATGCTGAAATGCTCAGTTTCGTGTAATAACTCTTTCAACTCGGCACATTGCGTAGATATATTGTGCCTTATTGACAGTGATCATATTCCATTTACAAACTTACGAACACACATTATGTAGGATGATGGAAATGCTGTGACTTTAAGATGTTTCGTGTAGACATTTGCTTTCATTTTAATATGGATTGCGGCATCTACAGATAAAGGGACATAACTCTAAAATAACTCGCATAATCAAGGGAAACTACTAAGAAATTTCCTATCTGACAATTTTTCTATTTTCAAACTGTTTGGACGTGAACATTTGGACTTAGTATGAACATTTGATTACATGGAAGAGAATCATGAATATTGATAATAAGTTATTTGGACATATTTCATAGACTTTGTTTGATATTTCATTAATGGGGAAAATATATCATTACACTACGCATTTTAACTACTGTGCTTAAATTGAGTGTTAATTAATTTCAATTAGCCAGATAAGGTTTGGTCTTTGATACAAATCTTTTTCACACCCACAGTAGATGTTGAATATATATATATATATATATATATATATATATATATATATATATATATATATATATATATATATATATATATATATATATATATATCAGTACCAGACAGCCAAAAGTGAACTGTGGTATCATTAAAATGTAATTTTGCATCTAAAAGTATTGTGTGAGCAATAGATACACATATGCTGATGTGTTTTACGAATAATAGTAGTATGGAGTAATAGCCATATATATATATATATATATATATATATATATATATATATATATATATATATATATATATATATATATATATATATATATATATATATATATATATATATATATATATGGCTATTACTCCATACTACTATTATTCGTAAAACACATCAGCATATGTGTATCTATTGCTCACACAATAGTTTTAGATGCAAAATTACATTTTAATGATACCACAGTTCACTTTTGGCTGTCTGGTACTGATAGTTTCACGTAACATTAATTTTTGTTGATGTATAATGTTGCATTCATTCCCTTTCTTAGTATGATTGTCTGCCTCATTTCATCTATTGACTCTATTACATATTTATATCATTTTTAATGCTTGGCATTATTGCTATTGATTAATAATAAATTAATTGACTACTGATACTGGACTTGACAGATAAGCGTTATTGGACGGTGTGAGGTATGTGAGTGCATGTATTGCTATCATCATTTTTTTAATATGTTGAGTGCTTTTAGTGATGGCCACCTCACATTTCTGTTAAAACGATTTTTGTCCTTTGTAGTCTTTGGCTTTGGTTTTCTTTACCATTGTCCACACATTGAGTGTTTAATTGCCTACTGTGTGGCAGAAACCAGGGTGCTATGCTATTTCGTACTGACAGTGAGGTTTAATGATACCATTTTTTACTCTGGTGCTGTTATACTCACACCACGGAAATAATGAAAACTTTGTTTCCATTATTTTGCGGGGGGGGGGGAGTAAATGGTATGAGTAAAACTCATAACATGTCTGTTGATATCATTAGCGTTTCGACAAGGCTTCTCGTTTGTTTATTATATGTAGTGATTGGTAACACAGGAAGTGATGTCATTGCCTTATGGTGCAGATCGGCAGACGTAAAGTTACGATCTGCAAAAGTGGGAGATCCGCTACTAGATTCTTCTGTGTGTGTGTAGTTGTGGCAAGTGGACGTATGTCTCTGAGCCCGTGAAATATATATTAATTGTGTATAATCCCTATGATGTTCCAGCACTAGATCATCAATATGCCTCTGTTAGATGATACTAGATATATTTAAAAAGGGATTATGAATTCTGTTGAAAAAGTTAGTCAGAATTGAATAAACTGTGAAGTCGATCTAACGACAGTGTTTTTTTTTAAGCTAGGACATTACAGAGACTCTTTTACGACGGCTTAAAGAATGCCATATATATTGAATGGTTGTGTAACTGATAATGAAGCATCGTCTCCTGTTTTATTAAACATTTGTGAATCGTTTCCACTTCGCTTTCAACTACTTGACTATGGCAGTTTGGTGTAGATTGTGTGCGGTGGTCTTGTGAAAAAACCCTAGCAGTTCTTGGCCAGAGTAACTAGAAGGTTACTGCATATGAACATTATAATTATATAAATTTAAAAGACCCCGCAGCGCAACAGACGGTAAACGGCCCTTGCCATCCGATACGCAGTTTGTAGTTCCGGTAGGGAGGAACAACAAAACTTTCTCTCCTGGCTGCAATTCTCTCTCCTTAGCTACTCTGTTGTATCTTTTAGCGTGCTTTAAGTGTGCGCGCTAAAGGTTGGTTGCGCTAGGTCCCATCCTAGTTGTAGCCGTTCCTTTAACTAAGATACATACTTCGATGCTGAGAAAACTGTCTCATCGGCCTTCTGGTCTATCGGTGACCGTTGTAAGGATTCCAGCGGGCCCTTAATAGGTCTACCGAATACAAGCGTGGCTTGCGGTAGCCCTGTAGAGGCCTGGGGGACTTCCCTGAAGGCAAACAAGGCTGCAGGAATGAAAAGGTCACAATCTTCTAGCTTTTCCTGTCCCAGCTTACGTAACATCATTGTGAGGCTCCCGTTGAAGTGTTCTACGAGCCCATTTCCGGCCGGATGGTAGGGGCTGGTGTGGATGTGCTGGACCCTCAAGATCTTGAAGATCTCTTCCATTAACAGGCTATGGAACTGGGATCCATTATCCGTCAAAACTTGTTGAGGAAATCCCAGCTGTGTAAAAATCTGCACTAGGGCTTCTGCGACGTGCTTGGAGTCCGTGCATGTTAGAGGTATAGCTTTGACCCACATGGTGCAAGTATCGACTAAGGTCAAGATAAACTTGTTCCTCCGTTTAGTCCTCTCAAGGGGTCCTATAATGTCGACTGCTACTCGTTCAAATGGAGTTCCCACTATCGGCATTTCTCCCATAGGGACGAGGATGTCCAATGCTTGGGTGCCACACGTTGGAACTTTGCGCAGGATTTCACGTATCTGATGATATCAGTGTTCATTCCTGGCAACCAATAATGGGTGGAAATTCTCTGTATTGTGGCGTTTTGTCCCATGTGTCCGCTAAAAGGAAGAGAGTGCCCCATTTCTAAGATTTGTTCTCGGTACTGCGTCGGTACTCGGATCTGGTTATGTCCCTGTTCGGGGTCGCCTGTTCTTCGATACAACAGTCCTTCCTTAGAAAACATATCTCCGTTGTGTCTGGGGTCCTTGGCTATGGGCAATTTCTTAAAGCAGGGCTCCAAGGTAGGGTACTTTTGTTGCGCATCCTTCAGTTCCTTAGCTAACATGTTAGGTGCTGGCTCCCGTTCCTTTTGGGTGTGCCCTCTTGTGGTTACTGCTGCCACAATCAGCTCTTTCGGTCTTCATAAAAACACGTATCTACAGCCAAGAATGACATTGCAGATAGGATTCTCCATTACTGCCGCCTTAATAACACCACGGACGTAATCCGAGTTTATCTCCACAAGCGCGACAGGGTGTATTATGGGTGCATCTCCTTTAAAAACTCAACATATGTCGACGGTTTCTTCCGTGTCTTGACGTGGTTTAACTAAATGCCTCGCGACTATACTGTCAAAGCTTAATCCGCTGTCAAATAAACATTCCGTGGAAGTTCCGTTCAACGTTACAATACCTTGCGTACAAGCCCTCTCACCCTCAGGTTGAGAATCCCTGACCTTGCTATTTTGCTGTGAGGCTGTTTGCAAACACGCAACCCGCTTCGGGCCGGTTTGTTTCTCCCGATCAGATTTACCTGGCGAAGGAGTTTTCCCTTTGTCATATCCTTTCTGGCCTTGCCATAGGGGTCGCTTAGGGTCAACACGGTTTTCGGTGGGATATTTGTTTTTATAGAATTTCGATCTATTTTGGGGAGGGTTTTGGGGTACAGTTTCTCTAGGGTTGAGGTTGGAAAATGACTGGGGAGAATGCTCTAGATTATTGTTCCGAGAAGGCACCTCTGTAGATTTGCGTTTAGTGCCCGGGAGCTCGGCGCGTGCTTCTGCATATCTTTCTGATTTACTCAAAATAACTTAATACGTTTCACAGCTTCCTGTTCAGCAAGAAATCTACGGGTTTCAATTGGCAAACTGCTTTTGATTTGTTCGGTTTGAATAAGTTCTTCTAAACCTTCAGATGTGCAAGGGAGTTCTGAAAGCTCCAAACACTTTGTCGACGAAAAGAGAATAGAGCGTACTTCTCGGCTCCCTCATTTCTGCTGTTTCGGAAAAGTTGTAAAAACTTCCGAGAGTTCATCGCAAAGCGTTCAAGTAAAACTTTCTTAAGCATGGCGTAGTTATCTTAATCTCGGCTTCCCAATTTGACGTACGCATCGCACGCAGCGCCTTTTAGGGCCTGGGATAGCTTCAGACACCATCTCGAACTATCCAAACCGTACAATGTTGCTTTTCTCTCCAATTTTTCTAGGTAGCTATCAATTTTCTCGTTGGGGCTTGGGAAGGGTTCTAGAGCAAAGGACGTAGCAGCTAATTGGGAAGACTGGCTACTGGGGGGGGGGGGTGGTCAGCTGAGGGTGATTGAGGTGAGGAAGACTCCCCATTGCTGGAGCTAGACGCTGCACCACGACTTTGAACCTCTAAAGTCTTAAGAGCCAATTCATTCTGACGTTGTTTGTCGTTCTCTCTCTCCTCGTGTTGTCTCTCTTTCTCTCGTTCCTTCTCCCTGCGAGCTTCCATTTCCGCCTCAAATTATATTACTTTTCAATTGCCGTACGTCTTTCTCTTTCTCCATATCTTCGGCTTCCTTCTTCTCTGGCTCATGTTTTGCTAATTCGTCGTTCACAAAAGCTAGCATTTTGTCTCATTGTAATCCTATTTCTTTTGCTTCCTCTCTTAGCATTGCTCTAAGCTTTCCTCGCTCAGCCATGGCAAATATACCTGACTGCAAAATAAAGGAGAAAAGGATACACAATTAAGAGAATACAAAAAAATTTTTTTACTGTTTCCTTCTCCCTGTTTCTCAGTTGTCTAATCTATCGCTGCTGTTATCTGGCAAAAAGGCTCCTAACGAAGTCAACTTAATCCATAGGGGTGGTAGATTAGGCTAAAACATTTAAAATCTACTATTACTTAATGTAAAAACAAAAAATTTATCAAGAAGAAAAAAAAATGTCCCCTTATTATTTTTTTTTCACCACACCTGGAGTCAGTATGAGCTATGGGAAGGCAATTAACTTAGCGACGGCTCAATGCACTTCCTTCGCGGGGCTCACGCTCAACTGCACCACAAAAATCTGATTGATAAACAATCTCACCTCCCAGCGGTTATTTCTACCAAATTATTATATCATTACCACCAACAAAAATCACCATAAAGATCAAACTGTAAGTAAAGAGTAAAGGATGACTGACACACAAGAATGTATAGAAATAGATTTCACAGGTGGTAGGTTGAGGGAAAGATTGTCTCTGGAGTGAGTAGGTTTCTCTCATCCAGCCTATCCGTACAACTATGCTTTATTATAAGACAGTCTTTGCCTCCCTATCTAATGAAAGAACAGGTTACTCTACACACACAACAATATGTGACAACAATGACACACAAACGTGAACAAACTAAGGATAAATGGGTATGGGTCTGACCAACACACAAAGTTAAGTTTTCTTGTTGTTTATTATCATTAAACTGTTTTACTACATCAAGTTACCCAAAGATATCAAGAAAAAGCATTTACATATGTAGGAAATAAAGAAGAATGGTGTGCCTTCACCGTATAAAGGAAAATAACCCAAAGAAAATTTTTACCCAAAAGTTGAAGGTTATCACTAGGTTTACAGTATAACAATATTGGTTACAATAAAATACCAAGTAAAGTAAACAGAATCAAAGCAAACCACCAAAGATTAATAGATAATTTCCAGCAACAATAAATCAACACTCGCTCTCTCATTCATGTGGCCACCTCTCACACTCTTACTTTTTTGTGTTTTCTTCCCTTTGGGTCTGTGGTATCTCTTGGTACATTTATTCCATGAACATAATCCCTACTATTTCTGTTGACTAATGTATCACCCCAGCTGTCGAGGATACAAATTGGCCCCAGTTCATCCCAAAAAAACTAATGAGGTGAGCGCCGAGTAAGTTTACTTCCACGATAAATCCTGGTGACTATATGAGTCATAAAGGGTTGTCTTCACTGTTTAAAAAAAAATAGCACTGTTCCTCCGATGTGTGCACAAGGGAATGTGATTCTAGATACAGGAACTGCAACTGAATAATTTCGTTGCGACAACTCTTGCAGTGTTGAGGGCGGGCGGGGAAAACCGTCTTGTTTTCCGCTCGGCTGGAACGTCTATTTGGATATAGGGTTTACTACAAATATTGAATATGTGAGGGCCCTTGGTGGTTTACCATTTAAGAGAGGGGAACACTTCTAGTGTTCTGGAATAATCCGGTGCTACAAATGTTACAAATGATGATGGATTTTCTATCGGCTGACTCTTTGCCAGTGGGCTACTCCTGCACAGTGTATAGATTGGTACTCCACTGGGATTACAACTGTCAGGTGTTGGGGAAAATAATAATAATGTTTCAGGTATACGCCACTGTTGGCTGATAAAATAGTATCCTGGATTTTGTAAGTCCGGTAGTATAATTTATAATCATACAGTATCTTCGGCTTGTACACGATTAACCATGGAAAAGGAAAATAAAAGACGGCTGGTCCGTCCACTTGGGATCAGGTCTGCTAAAAATACAAGAAACATTTTATGGGAAAATGCTACCACTCTATGGAATATATAAATATATATATATATATATATATATATATATATATATATATATATATCTATATATATATATATATATATATATATATATAGATAGAGAGAGAGAGAGAGAGAGAGAGACGGGGACACGATAGTCTCTCGCCTGCTTTGTCCACACAGACGCCTTACACACAGACACCGCTGGCTGCGGAGGTGGGTCGGACTGAGTCAGTGAAGACTCTCCCGCCCCTTCTCGCGGCTGGCAGTCTCACGCAGAGTGTGCTATTTATTATTTTCTTCTCACAATGCGCCACGTACAAATTACACTGGCTAACAAAAAGAATTTTTTTTTTCTTTCTCTAACATTTCTATGTTTTTTTGGTCAATTTTAATGCGCTGTTTTAAAATCTGCAAACCGTTTTTCTCTATTAGGTCAAGATCTCTAGAAATACGATTGAAGTTTTTTAACAACGCATACAGTATTACAACATCATTCGTACAAGAAGTATAACAGTTATGTAGGCTTGAATTTCTTTGCAGTCGACCTTCGTCGGTGAATGGCATGTGGTACATCGCGATGAAGCATCCAACAATAATCGGCAAGCATGGTCACACTCCACCGTCCTTGATAACGTGACTCCATTACGGCGATATCTTGATGGAATCGTTCTCCATGTTCATCGCTGACTTCGCCAAGGTTGTCAGGGAAAAAGTCAAGATGCGAATCGAGCAAATGGATTTTGAGGGACATGTTACAGCCCATAATTCTGTATGCATCTATGCACTGCTTAACAATATGAACATAGTCGACAGATTTGTGATTTCCCAGAAAGTCATTGACGATCGATTTGAATGCCATCCATGCGCGAAGTTCACTACCATGTAACAAGTTCTCGAATTGTTTGTCTGCAATAACTTTCCTAATCTGAGGTCCTACAAAGATACCTTCCTTTATCTTTGCATCGCTAACTTGCGGAAACTTTTCTCGAAGATAATTGAAAGCTTTGCTCGTTTCATCTAACACTTTTACGAAATTCTTCATGAGCCCCAACTTTATATGTAACGGTGGTAAAATGATGCTTCCTTTGTTAACTAATGGCTCGTGTATTACATTTTTATGCCCGAGCTGCATACGATCCCTGATAGGCCACACCTTTCTTGCATAATGTTCCTGTCTGTTGCGGCTGTCCCATTCACATAGGAAGCAACAAAATTTAGTATACCCAGTCTGCATGCCCGTGAGAATTTCAAAGACCTTCAGGTCTCCACAAATCCGCCATTGGTAGTCATCGTACTTTATTTTTGCCAAAAGTATAGCCATATTGTCATAAGTTTCTTTCACTTGAACAGAGTATGCGACTGGAATTGATGAAAATAAATTTCCGTTATGCAATAACACGGCTTTTAGACTAGTCTTGGAAGAGTCGATGAAAAGTCGCCATTCGTTGACTGTGTGCTCATGACCGAGGTGCACCATTAGACCATTTACATCTTTGCAACAGCAAATGTCATCATCCATCTCAAAGTATTGAACAAGTTCTCTGTGTCTATGACGAAATTTAGATATCGGAGTATTGGGCGCTAAAAGATTCCATTCTTTGAGTCGTGAACCGAGTAATTCCGCTTGTCCTTTGGTAAGAGCGAAATCACGTATTAAATCTGAAAGTTCTGAATGGTTAATTAAGTGAACACCATCATTCCCCGGTATATAATCCGGGTAAAATCCTATTACTCGTAGGTTTTTGCTCCGCAGTGAATATGTGTGGTAATGTGTTCTTTCGTAGCAGTTAGGATTAGGTATTAGGGTTAGGGTTTGTGTTAACCCTAATCCTAATACTAACCCTAATCCTAACCCTAACTGCTACGAAACAATACATAACTACACATATTCACTGCGGAGCAAAAACCTACGAGTAATAGGAAATTACCATAATTCCGAGTCAGAATTAGTTTCTAAAGCAGGTAAACTATCACTTTCTGATGGTTCATTCACGTCCAACGGATATTGTTCTGGTGGAACTGGGATCGGACACGTGATTGGATCATGAGGCACTGGTTTCGAAACCGATTCAATATTTGGATAAACCACAGACTTTCTAGTTTTAAAAGTGAAACCATGGATATTTGTCAAGCAGAAGTAACGATCAGTAGCGTGATTTGTCGGTTCACGCCATATTACGGGCACTCCAAAAGGCATTGACTTATGCTTCGGCGATTTTCGTAACCAACCTGCCAATGTATTTGCACAAGTCAAACAAACTGCATTTGGCTTCTAAGATTTATTTGCATCATCAACTTTCGAATCGAAATAAAGTTCATATGCTTTCTTTAGTAATGGTGTAAAGTTTTTCTGGTGAACACGATCGGTAAAATATCCGCACACGTAACAGAACAAATCAGCCGAATTTCTACAACTTCTAGAAGCCATATTTCGCTCAGAATTATTTCAAAATACAGTAACTATTTGAAAAATAGTGTAACATATGTCATGCATCTTTTAGCAGTATAAAAAGTAGAATTATTTTGCATTTTATTAATTTTTAATAAGTTATATAGTAAAAATGAAACAGAGCAAATAACGGTTTCCCAAAAATATATTTATTCACAAATATCTTAAGAACCCGATGTGATCGAGATAAACGGATTTCAAATTTGAAATCAGCGCAAGAAACTGACCTAAGAACACTTATTCTTATATAAGAAAGAAAAATGTTGTTTGTCAGTGTTATCACCTATCATTTAGTATCTAGTAAATAATTGTCGGTGTCTGTTAATTTGCCGCATGGCATTTCAAAAAATAATAGACGCTGTAATAACAATAATTAAAAAAATGAAATATAACCAGTATTTATTTCCCTCCCACTATCAGTCGTTTAGCCTCTAAGTCCGGTCTGGTTAACCTCTACACTGTAAACACAAATTACGGCCTCGTCTCAGCAATGTAGCGTCGGTGGTGTGGTTTAACATTTTAATTGAATATCTGGTTATGAAAATCGCTACGCATTATTTTATTTAATACTCCTTACTAGCAAGAAAAAAATCTAAGTCAAGTATAAGTGCTCAACTTTAAATGCTATCACCGTGAAATACTTCTAACACTTAGAACTATTTTCCTCTAACCAGAAATACAGAACTAAATCAACACGAATCACTTATAACAATCCAAAGAAATGGTTTAAGGCTTCGCGCTAGATTCTTCTCAAATTATGAGTGACGACTGATAATTGAGTTGTAGAAACTGTAGTATATATATTATTAAATTCCTCTTGATCTCTAATGCGTTATTTCGCGCTCCTGTGTGAGACAAAAATTTAGAAACTAGAGGTATCAAGATTAAAGGCTTTACGTTTCGGTCTTCCAGAGTTTCTCGTCTGGAGCTTTGACCGACATCAAAAGACTTAATGTTCTACTAGCGGGTTTCCTGTTAGGATGCCCGTGTTCCCAGATCAAAGGATATTGGTGATTTTTTAGATTTCCCTTGAGCAAACTTCAAAGAAGTTTGTTATCTCTCTCTCTCTCTCTCTCTCTCTCTCTCTCTCTCTCACGTGCTGTCTGTCAAGTATTATATGATTGACAGATAAGTTCGCGTGAGTGGAACGCGGTAAAACAAGCGTGATTTGTTTCCTATTATGACTGACAGGTCAACGAAGATGGTAAACACTGCGTTAGCCCGTGTTTACAGACAAGAAGGGGGGGGGGAGACAATATGGTACGTTGCAGAAATAGACAGTTGGTATAATGCTAGCAAATCAGAGAGCAGTTATAAGGTTACAATAAGCTGTCAGATTACTGTAGGCTCTGTTCCAGTACACGTCACATAAGGAAAGGGAAGACATCTGAGGTCACAATCATGGTTTCAAACCAAAGAATCCCTACTGTCTTTGAGGAACATGTTAAAGTCTTTGCAGGGTGTATGATGCCTCATTAGAAAACTCAAAGGCAGTTCAGCGGACAATAGAAATGGCAGACAGAGGACTACAGATCATAGACCAAAGCAGATTCCTAGGAAAGTTCAAACAGTGGTGCCTCTAGTTCATGTTGGTACCTAAATTGCTATGGCCACTGCTTATATATGAAATAAGCACCAGTACAGTGGAAGCTTTAGAGCAAAAGGTCAACAAGTTCATGAGGGAACTGCTAGGAGTACCATCATGTCTGACAGACGTAGCACTGTACTGCAAGAAGACAAAGCTTGTGCTTGTGACGGGCTGCCTCCACTTGCTCTGCAGTAGTAATCCAAGAGTGGCCAAAACCCAGAGTATCTAAAGTGGGTCTTCAAAGGTGTCTACCTTCGCACAAGATTACTCTTGGTAGAGTCGTAGATGCTTCTACCTCGAGGGAGTGTTCACAAGATATTCCAGAAGTCAGGAACAATGCTGAATGAGTCTCAGCACGTTAACTTTGTATCTGACCCTCCGCCTTTTGTGAAGATGTATAAAAATGTATATGATTTAGCTCGTTCAAGCCCCCAGCTGATTTAATTCAGCGAATTTCCCCTTATTAGCTTGATATGGATATATAGATATATTTATGAATATATACTAGAAGTTCTGGATCATACATATGCCTTTCTCTCTGTAATGATTAATTCAACTATGAATTTGTCATAATTAACATATAAAAATTTAATGCTCAATTATTTTGAAACAAATGTAAATAAATATGACTGTGATTATGAAAAATAATTAGGTTTCTTCACTGAAAAGTTTTTAGGCTTAATGAATTTTGAAAACTAAAGTTCGGTTGTTTTGTTGGTGTTGCGTGCGTTATCTTATTGAACTTTGGAATGTATAAGCGATCGTGCTGTGTTGACGAATGGTTTGGGTGGTCAACAATGTGATGAGTATTTACTAGCTCCAACGACTGGGTTTTGTGTCCACAATTATAAGACATCTTTATTTACTTTAAATAGTTCATCAATTCAAATTATGTGACATCTTTTTCATACATGCATAAATAATACGTCTCCTACTGTCCGTAGTATATCATCACATACTCTGGCCTATATACTGAAGATGACGGTATCCGTAGCATCCAAGTAGCGATAACCAAAGTATGGAGATTAAATTTATAGATTTAATTGCTCCTGGAAGAACAGACTCCGTTAAAATATATCCTTAAAAACAATACTTGCGTTCCATCTCTTAATAAATATAGTGGCGACCTTCGTACCATATAGCCACATAGGAGCTTCTGAATAAATATCAATTCATATAGGAACGAATAAGAATACGTCTCATCTCGACAGAATCTACAAACGAAAGGTGAAGATCGACCGTTAGAATAAATTAGCGCGGCACCTCAATACGTTATCGTTACCCACGTTCATCAGTAATGAATAATAGTGCAAAACATATCATGCTGACTCCACTTAGACATGTTACCACGTAGATTAAACTGCTAACAGATCTAAGTGAGGCCAACATGTAAAATACATATAAATCTTCTTTAACAGTTGGCCTGTTAAAATTGTAACTTGCCAAAATGCTGAAGTGCTGATGCTGCTTTTCCGTACATTCGTCTCTGTGGTGAGGGGCACGTATCCTCTGTGGATCAAGGCAAGAATCTTCAAGTGTCGATTTCAAGCTTCGAACCACAGTCTAGCAGTCCAGTGAATTGTCTCTCCGGATCGTACCCCAATTAGTCGGGTCGACAAACTCCCAATCAGCGTGGTTGTTTATTGGCGCCTCAAATGCCAGCCAATACATTCAAAGTACATGTTATGTAAACTTTTCCTCATGTAGTATTCTGTATCACTCATGCGTCCGAAAATTTCAAACAGTCATCCTCCATATATGGAGTTGCTACATCCAACATATGTTGTCAAAGTATATTCCTATCACACTTCCTGCTCACTCTTCCAAATGTCTTCCAACACTGCGTTTATCTATAATCACCTAACCCTGCTGTCGAGTCGTAAAAAATTATGCAATCTTAAGCAAACACTTCATTCTCGCATTTACCTGGAGTCAGTGTGGTATTATCACGTTTTAGGGACTCAGTTAATCTCTCATGGATGGGCGATACGCTTGTCTGGCCCTGTCTTGCATCGAAGCGTGAAACGTGAACATTGACAGTAGGGAAAAAGAGTGTGCTAACAATAGAATAATGCACCTAATTCAGTACGCGCAACAAATGTAGTTCAACCTTGCCAGAGAGGAGAAGAGAGCGCAGAAATTGTGTCACAGTGCTTCCTTTCAAGTCAGTTGTTGAAGAATACATACAAAGCACAAAAAGCAAGGCTCGCAATGATGCTGTGCAGGTCAGCAGATGACGTAGTTAAGTCCATTCAGCCTACACTAAAAACTGGAAGGAAGTGGAAAGTGGATGAAGCTGTTAGTGCTGCCCAAGAGTCGCTCAAGATGAGGGGGGGGGGGGGGGTAACCGGATACACACAAACGAATAGACGGGGATTTGGCCATGGTGACATCCTCAGTTGGTCCAAGGCATCAAACAGGGAACGCAGCGACGTGGTAAATTCAGGAGATACGAAGAGCTGAGAATGATACGACAATGCAAATAGCGGTGCAGCAGGCCCAACTAGGCCAATGAACTACATTGGAAGGAGCCTTACAAATGTCCTTGACATGGAATAATATATGGCATATGGCGCCTCTTAGACTCAGCTTCATTATCAGATCAGTGTATAACCTCCTGCCATCGTCCGCAAACCTTGTGAGATGGGGAAAGTCTGATGATGCTCAGTGCCATGAGAGGCAGACACTTGAACACGTGCTGTCAGCTTGCAAGTTGTCATTAGGGCAAGGGCAATACACATGGCGCCACAACAGAGTATTAAATGAACTGGCTGCTACAAAGACCTGGTCAGGATGAAGGCGAACTGCAAAGTCTGACCGAGCACTGCATAAACATACTTTCTGAGAGCAGGAAATTCAGCATATCCCAAACAAAGTAAATCAAGTAGCAGTTTACCATCTCTTCTCGTCTGTGCAAATGACTGGGAGATAGCAGTAGACTTACCTGGGCTAGGGGAATATAAAGAGAGTGTCAGAAGATCTTGAAGACGGTCATATTTAGTGCTGCATTCCTCATCATCGCACCAGATTATACCGATTGAGCTAACAGTGCTCAATCCAGAATCCAGATTGGACGAGCAACACTCGTTCAAAGTGGTCAACTATAATGATTTGGCCACGGACTTGAGGCACGATGGATTCACTGCAAGTGTCATGGCTGTTGAGGTGGGTGCAAGAGGTCTCGTGGCTACCTCAGTGTATGATCTACTGAAACGGTTGGGGTTGAGGGGACAGTCAAGAACATGGGCACTTAAGAGGCTCAGCGAAACTGCAGAAAAGGCATCGTGCTGGCGGTGGAACAACCGCAACGGGCTATGGAACTCGGGACAGTAATTTGTTTGCAACATAGAGGTTACTTTGACAATTGTCTCCAGCTGGCAGAAATTAGGAGTGAGTTTGAAAGCTGCAACCAAGGTGGAGTGGGTTCGATTCTCTGCACAAGACAACAAGGCTGACACTTGGGGAATCATGACCCAGGTGGGCCCGCCCCTTAGAGTGTAATGGAGATTAAAGGACAGAAACACTTGATCGACGGGGGACCCTTTCTTATGATCAGACTGCGTCCTGTTGTATCCCTCTGTATAGAGTTTCCTATCATCTTGTCGTAAACGTGTGAATTACTGTAATGTATAATGTGTGAATTACTGTGATGTTTAATGCGTGAATTACTGTGATGTTTAATGTGTTTATTACTGTGATGTATAATGTGTGAATTATTGTTATGATGTTTAATGTGTGAATTACTGTGATGTTTAATGTGTGACTTACTGTGATGTTTAAAGTGTGAATTACTGTGGGGTTTAATGTGTGCATTACTGTGGTGTTTAATAATGTATATATTACTGAAATGTTTAATGAGTGCATTACTATGATGTTTACTTGGTGAATTACTATGATGTGTAATGTAATTTTGGCATTAAACGTCACAGGAATGCAAACATAAATGTCACAGTAATACACACATTAGACTCTCAGTATAACACACATTAGACATGTCAGTAACACCCATTAGACATGTCAGTAATACACACATTAGACATGTCAGTAATACACACATTAGACGTCTCAGTAATACACACATTAGACATGTCAGTAATATACACATTAGACGTCTCGGTAATACACACATTAGACTACTCAGTACTACACACATTATACATGTCAGTAATATACACATTAGACATGTCAGTAATGCACACATTAGACGTCTCAGTAATACACACATTAGACATGTCAGTAATACACACATTAGACGTCTCAGTAATTCACATATTAGACGTCTCAGTAATACACACATTATACATGTCAGTAATACACACATTAGACGTCTCAGTAATATACATTAGAAATGTCAGTAATACACATATTAGACATGCCAGTAATACACACATTAGACGTCTCAGAAATACACACATTAGACATCTCAGTAATACACACATTAGACATGTCAGTAATATACACATTAGACGTCTGAGTAATACGCACATTAGACGTCTCAGTAATATACACACTAAACGTCTCAGTAATACACACATTAGACATCTCAGTAATACACACATAGGCAGGTCAGTAATACACGCATTGGGGGGTTTGGGATGTCAGGTATTGGTAGTACCTCTGGTGAAGGAGCTGTCATGCCCTTTTCAGGACAGCTCGGCCACCTTTGGTCCAAACCTGGCATCCAGCTCTCACCTGTGGCTCCTCGTAGCTGTCAGCATGCGACAGCGGCCACCCCCCGGGAAACGGCTTTGACAGGCCGACTAAACTAGGCGAGGGTGGCCGACTGGTTATAAACCTTAGGTGAGTTAGTGTCTGCCTACCCATGCATGCGAAGACTGGATTCGATAGACTGCGCGGAGGAAACCACCTGTTGGTTCAACGGGCATGACAGCGATTACCTGCAACGCGCTGTGGAGCGTAAAGAGCACGGCGAGGCACCTAGAAAGCCCTGGTCATCCACTGCACCTGACTTCATCTCCAGTCGTCTTGATTTGTCTTGCCACTGGATTCAGATGGACCCAGGCGAGAGAGTGAGGTCGACGAATTGCGCAACTCTTCCTCACTTTAATCCAAATCACTGCGCGTCACTCTTTCATCCATTCATCCATCCACTCACAACAAGTCCTGTGGCGTGGGCGAGCGGCAGGCGTGGGTGCGCTTGCAGTCGTAGTCGCAGACCTACACACAGGCGGCTCAGGCCATATGGTCGTCTTCTACTGATCGGAGTAGCAGTGGGATTCGGCAGCCCCCTGAGTGACTGAGCAGCCCTCTTTAGGAAAGCACTGCTCACCTCCATGGCATGATGAAAGGGCTAGAAAAGTTGCCATAAACATTGCCTGCTCCACCATTACCTAACCAGCTTACCGCGGTTGGTGGGTACCCTACTTCGGCGGGCGACACATAAGAAAAAGAAAGGACAGATTTTTTCCCCTCATTCTAGGCGCATGGAATGTGCGCACTCTCCTTGACAAAGACTTTAACGCAAACAGACCTGAGAGGCGAACTGCCCTGATTGGGAGAGAACTGGCCAGATACAACATTGACATAGCAGTACTGAGTGAAACTCGACTTGCAGGCGAGGGCCAACTTTGCGAAAAGGGTGCAGGTTTTAAATTCTATTGGAGCGGAAGAGGAACTGAAGAAAGACGAGAAGCAGGGGTTGGATTTGCAATCAAAACAGCAATTGTCGGCAAGTTAGCGGGGCCCCCAAAGAGAATAAACGACCGACTCATGACGGTCAAGGTCCCCCTGCTTTATGGAAGGAAACATGCCACCATCATTAGCGCGTATGCACCAACTATGACAAACCAGGGTGACGTCAAGGATAAGTTTTACGAAGAATTGCATGCAGTTATTGCATCAGTTCCTAAAGCAGATAAGCTTATCATTCTTGGTAACTATAATGCAAGAGTAGGCTCAGATAACATCTCCTGGAATGGCACAATCGGAAAGTACGGCGTAGGTCGCTGTAACAGCAATGGACTTCTTCTCCAGACTTGCGCAGAACATGACCTCCTTGTCACCAACAACATTTTTCGACTTCCTACCAGCAACAGGACCTCCTGGATGCATCCTCGCTCAAAGCATTGACACCTAATTGACTATGTAATTGTTAGGAAGAAGGACAGGCAAGATGTCCGGATGACCAAGTCCATGTGTGGTGCCGAATGCTGGACTGATCATCGCCTCATTGTGTCTAAACTTAAAATTCGTATCCAACCAGCCAGGCGCCCTCAGGGGAAAAAAACTCAAAAAAGGCTGGATGTCACCAAACTAAAGAAGACAAAAATCAAACAGTCATTTACTGACACCCTAGAAGACCGTCTCAAATCTATCTCGTTAGACGGCCAAAGTGTGGAAACAAATTGGGCAGCCCTAAGTGAGATTATCTAATACACTGCTACAGAGGTCCTGGGTCCCACCATCAAGAAACAAAATGACTGGTTTGATGAGAACTCAGATGATATAAAGAAGATGTTGGCTGAGAAACACCATCTCCATAAAGCATATTTAAATGATCCAAAATCTACATCAAAGAAAGACGCTTTCAACAACATGCGTAGAATCGTCCAACATAAACTACGCCAGATGCGGGATTCATGGCTGAGTAATAAAGCAGATGAGCTCCAAGGCTTTGCTGACAGCCATGACTTGAAAAATATTTACCATGCACTCAAAGCAGTTTATCGTCCAACATCATCAGGATCATTTCCCCTCCTTAATGCAGATGGAAAAACACTAATTACAGACAAGGAAAAAAACGCTCCAACGCTGGGTCGAGCATTTTAATAATATTCTGAACCAGCCATCATCTATTAACGACGAAGCCATCGTCCGCCTGCCCCAAATTCCTATAAATGAAGCACTAGATGATATACCAACTCTGGAGGAAATTCAAAAAGCGATTCGTCAACTTTCTAATGGAAAGGCCCCCGGCTCCGATTCAATTCCTGTTGAGGTCTATAAAGATGGCGGTACATATCTGATAGAGAAACTTCACATGATCTTCCAGTAAATGTGGCAGAGTGAAACCATCCCACACGATCTCAAAGATGCGTCAATTATACATCTATATAAACGTAAAGGTAATCGCCAAGACTGTAACAATCATCGAGGCATCTCTCTATTATCAATCGCTGGGAAGATATTTGCCAGAATCCTTCTGAATCGCCTTACGGCTCATCTTGAAAAAGGTCTTCTACCTGAAAGTCAGTGTGGATTCCGGAAAGAACATGGAACCACCGATATGGTGTTCGCTGCAAGACAAGCTACAAGAAAAATGCCAAGAACAGCACTGTGACCTGTTAACAGCTTTCATCGACTTGACAAAGGCGTTCGACACGGTCAGTAGAGAGGGTCTATGGAAGATCATGGCAAAATACGGCTGCCCAAAGAAATTTATCACAATAGTGCAGCAACTGCATGATGGAATGCAGGCTAGAGTTTAGGAAAACGGTGAGCTATCAGAGCCTTTCCCCGTCTCAAATGGAGTTAAACAAGGGTGAGTACTTGCACCGACTCTGTTCAGTATCATGTTTTCTGCAATGCTGACTGATGCTTTCAGAGACGGGGACACAGGAATTGACATCAGATATTGTATTGATGGAAAATTGTTTAACCGTAGGAGGCTTCAAGCAAAAACTAAGGTCAAATCACACATCATCAGAGATCTTCTGTTTGCTGACGATTGTGCCCTCAATGCTGGCTCAGAGGCTGATCTGCAGCATAGCGTGGATAGACTCTCCGAAGCCTGTTCCAACTTTGGGTTTACCATCAACACGGAGAAAACAGAAATCATTTACCAACCAGCTCCCGGCACAATTTATACTGAGCCAATCATCAAGGTAAATGGTGAGAAACTGAATGTTGTGAACAGATTCACATACCTTGGTAGCACACTATCCCAGAACATCGTCATTGATGATGAGGTGAACACCAGGATCTCCAAAGCCAGCAGCACATTTGGCAGACTATACACCAACGTTTGGCATCGAAGTGGCATTAATCTACAGACAAAGCTGAAGGTGTACAGAGCTGTGGTGCTTCCAGTGCTGCTTTATGCATGTGTGTGGCGTGAGGTTTTTATTGGCTCTTGGATCAGTATAGTACTGACAATTACAGAAATAGAATTTCTGCAGAAAATGGTGAAGTCCCAGTGTCTGAGAGAACTACTGGTATCACAAATTAGTTACGGCTGTGAATGATCTGATCTCGAAAAATTAGTAGAGAGGAGACCGACATAAATTGCCACCTCCGCTGTGTAACTAACTGTGATATTAAGACAAGGAAACAGATTTTACTTAACAATGATAAAATTGACAAGTCTTCAAATACAATTTCCTTATTATTTATTTAGTATATACACTATCTACTCTTGTGCTGAAGGGTGGATGTTGAAACAATGGAATGTAATGGATTTGTAAGTTCACAAATGATTCACATATATTTATATATTTATATATATTACAAGTCTTCCAATTATAGGAAACAAATTTATATCAGCTGGGCTGTTAATCACTTATAGTAAATGTATCAGCTGTGCTGTTAATTAAGTATATAAAATTTATCAGCTATGCTGTTATTTTTGTCTCTTGCTATGCTAACTCGCTTTCTCGTCACTGACAGTTACTTTGCTCACAATGCTGACAGAAATGGTACTAATGTGTACTCATCTCTCAAAAGTTATATCCTTCTTAGTTTCTTGCACACAGCACCCGCTGATGGTCGTTTCGTTAGCCCACCCAAGACTGAGGGGGACTAAAGAGGTAGATCCTGCGCAATCACTGTGCTCCTGCGACGTTCCAGGCAGCTGGATTGACACGACATACGACCTCAGGTTTGATGACACGAATAAAACCCTCCAAGATTTAAACCGGTCAGTGACTCGACTAGGGAAGCAGTCTGCCAGGTCAATGCACTCAGGTAAGCAATAAATCAAGGTTGACGGCTTCTCTTCTTCAGTCGGTCGGTATCTGGCTTCGTGTTGGTGTTGCGTGTTTTTGCATAAAATCTCGCCCGATTATATAGGCAGGTGAAGTAACTTCTACTGCTTAAGGAAAGCGTTTGGTTGGTTCCTGGCGGGGCAAGCTGATTGGTTGTCTGCAGTTTTGTACCATGCCTCGTACCGTCCTTGACCGAAACGAGTCCCAGAAAAACAGGGCTTATGGCTAATGTTATTCAGTTTTTCCGCCATATTGGGTGACAAGATGGCCGCAACCGACATCCGAAAAAACAGGGCTTAAGTTTTTTCCTGGCGTAACTTCAGCAACTGTGCGTTGATTGGCTGGGGCAAATTTGTATCCCGACATAATGATTTAACAAAGTAGTGGGTTTACACACTCGTTTCACGACATAGCCCCATCCTTTCCTAGCTGTGACCTGTCATAGCTGACGTGTAAACCCCTGCTGTAGTTAATCATTTTGCGTCTGTCCTTCCAGAGTAATAGGGTGTCGACTTAAAAAATCAGCTCCTACATTGTCTCTTCCCGGAATGTAATTCACGGTAAAGGAATAAGGCGCCAGAAGCAGACTCCACCTTAACAATCTCGAATTTAACTTTTTAGATGCAGCCAAGAATGTTAAAGGCTGATGATCGCTTTGGACAATGAAGTGTGTCCCATACAAGTAAGGTGAAAATTTGTCGATGGACCAAATTAGAGCCAAACATTCTTTCTCTATGGTCGATTAATTCAACTCAGCTGCATTCAGCTTCCTACTGGCGTAGGCGACGGGTAAAAGTTTTTCCGGCGGGACTTTTGATTGCTGCAAGAGAGTTGCACCAATACCTACACTGCTAGCGTCCGTCCTTAATACAAATTCCTGTGTGATATCGGGTATTGTAAGGATGGGTTTGCTGGTGAGTTTTGCTTTTAGCTGTGCAAGCTTTTTCACAATCAGCATTCCAATGGATTTTGTCAGGCTGTCCTTTCTTCGTTAAGTTAGTTAATGGTGCACACAGAGAGTTAAAGTGGGGTATGTACTTCTGATAGAACCCACATAATGACACGAATGATCTCACATCTTTCTTTGTTTGAGGTCTGGGTGCCTTTTTTAACTTCTCTATATTCTTTGGGTCAGGAGACATATGACCTGTATAAATAGTGTGACCTAGGAATTCCAACTCCTTACAACCGATATAGCACTTGGTTGGACGTGCAGTCAATCCAGTTTCTCTCAGTCTGTCAAACAACCTGGAGAGCGCTACTATATGCTCTTCAAAGGTGTTTGTAGCAACAAGAATGTCATCCATAAAGTTAGTGATATGGGGATTTTGTAGAGGTTCCAACAATTTCCTCATCATTCTTGAAAAGATACTTGGAGCATTTTTCAGCCCAAAGGGTAGTACATTAAACTCGTAGTGTCCGTCTGATGTACCAAATGCCAGCATTTTCCTAACTTCTGGTTTCACTGGTATTTGGTAGTATCCCTTGCTTAGATCTACCTTTGATAAATACCTAGCCTTACTCAGTGTAGAGAACAGCTGGTTGGTGTCGGGTAATGGGTCCACCTGAGATTCTGTTATAGCATATAGCTTTTTGTATTAAATACATAACCTGTGTTCACCACTAGGCTTCCTTAATAGCACCACACTTGAGCTATAGGGAGATTCAGACTTTGAAATAATTTTCTCTTTTAAGAGATAGTCAATCTCATCCTTGAGTGCTTGTGCTTGCTAGTGTTCAGTCCATGTCCGCAGCAATGCTTCCAGTGGACTGTGTATGGGGACGGCAATACAACAACGTTGCCGGACCCACACCTATTTCTATTGTAAGGGGCAGTATACCGAAGTCGGGCCTGTCTCCATCAACTGTTTGGTACAGCCCTGGTTCCTACCTCCTTTGGTTCGGGTTTGTTTCTGCAGCTTTTTTAATACTGGTTGCTGACTAACCAAATTTTCCTAATGATCCAGGCCATGGTGTTCTGACAAATATCTAGTCGGGGTGGGATGTCTCTCGTCCCCTCTCTGTACAATACGGAGAGTTGCCATGGTTACTGGTGTAACAGTAGACGTGATTTTGTTTTCTCTTTATCACTGCATCTACCTGTTGTTTTCTCTTGTATGTTTTCTTGGTGGGCCTACGTCCGCAACAATGCTTCCCTAGGTCCTGTAACTGGTCTACGCTTCTGAATGAGGTTACCTGGTTACATTCTGAACAGGATTTCATATACCAACTTATGTCTTCAATTATTCTTGGCCAGTAATATCGCAATGCTATATTTTGACCAGTGGCCCCTTTTCCGCTGTGACCACTGCCTGATGTAGCATGCTCTTGCTCCATAATTTCCTCCCTATAGAATTTTGGCACTACCAGCTGTCCATGCCTTTTAGGTCCTTTTCCAGCTTGTCTGTAGAGTAGGCCATTTTCAATATAGTAGTCTCCTTTCTCTGGAGGGTTATGGACCTTTGGCAATTTGCGAAAACAAGGCTTCAATGTGCTGTCTGCTGTTTGAGCCTTTTTCATCTTTATACGATGAATGTTTATTGGATCTCGCTCCTCCTTTTTGGTGCTCGACCTGGTATGGTTTGCTGCCATGACAACAGGTTTTATTGTGTCACTCAAAAAGACATATTTACATCCTATTACTAGCGGGTAAATAGGATCATCACTCACTGCTGCTCGGATCACTTCTTCCACATAGCAAGTTCTCACGTTGATCCTTGCTATGGGAAGTGTCATGGTGCCGGTTCCCTGCATTGCCTCTTGTATGTCCACTGTTTCTGTGGTAAGTTGATCAGGGTGCACTAGGGTTGCACTCACGACTGAGTCGAATTCCAATCCGGAATCATATAAGCACTGAATTTTAGTGCCATTACATGTCACTTCCTCACAGACAGGGGGATGATGGAGGTCATTCTGACTAACTGCTAGTTCCTTCCTTCCCTTGTTCCCTGTTGTAAGACACGCAGCGAGATAAGGAGGGTTCTTCCTTCTGCAGTCTGCAGTATTATGGTTACTCATTAGACAAGTTTTACACCACTTTTCTTCCTTCCAGTAAGGCGTCTTATCCGATCTTAGAGGGTTTTTGTCCTTTTAGTCAAATCTTTGTTTGTTCCTTGTGGTATGGTCCTTTTGTTCATATTTGGAATAGTTTTGTGATGATTGGAAGTTTTCATCCTGCTTCTTCTTATTTCCTAATAATTTTGCCTGAGCTGCTTGATATCTCTCAGCAACAGTTACAGTATCTTCCAATCTCTCTGCTCCTTGCTCCATGATAAACTTCCTCATTTCTTGAGGCATGGACTCTTTCACTTGCTCCATCATTATCATTTCTTTCAGATCCTGACACTTTCCTAAACTACTCCATTTTTACAAATAGGTTTCTAACCTAGCAGAGAATTGGTGATAGTTTTCTCCTGGAAGAAGTTTAGCTGTTCGGAATTTCTTTCTATATGATTCTGAGTTTTTTTCATATCTCACAAGCAGTGCCTGCTTCAGGACTTCATAATCTTCCTGGTCATCTCTTGAGAGCTTCAAATATACATCGTAGGCCACACCTCTTAATCCCTGAGATAGTTTAAGACTCCACTTTTCTTTCATTAAGCCATAGGTAGTGGAAAGTCTTTCGTATCTATCCAGGTACGACTCAATGGCGTCGTCTTTCTCAACAAATGGGTCCAGATGAAAATTCATAGCCCCACTTGAGGTGCTCTGGATGGAGCTACTCTCAGACTGAGGTGAGCTACCACCATTATTGCCAGTAGTTGCCTGAATTTCAAGCTCTTTTAATCTCAACTGATGGTTTCTCTCTGCTTGTAATTTCCTTTCCTCAGCTTCTAACCTTTTAGTTTCTCTCTCAGCATCCAGTCTTTTGTCTTCTCTCTCAGCTTCCAGTCTTTTGTCTTCTCTCTCAGCTTCCAGTCTTTTGTTTTCTCTCTCAGCTTCCAGTCTTTTGTCTTCTCTCTCAGCTTCCAGTCTTTTGGCTTCTCTTTCAGCTTCCAGTCTTTTGTCTTCTCTCTCAGCTTCCAGTCTTTTGGCTTCTCTTTCAGCTTCCAGTCTTTTGGCTTCTGTCTCTAATTGCAACTTTCTTTTTTCCCTATCCATGTGTTTGTCCACTTCTGTTGTGACATACTGAGTAAGAGCATCACCTGTCATATTTAATTCCTTACCCATCTGCATGATCGCAGTTCTGAACTTCACTAGATCAGCCATGGCGTTACTAATAGAGGGTATGTAATTTTACTATATCCAAATATTTGTAATTAAACTTAATTAATTTAAATGAACAAATAATTTCCGTGCATCTTTGTGAGCATCAATTATTTACTGAGTACTAAATGGTACTCCTCCTAAGAAAACAATTTTTTTTAAAAATCCTACTATGATTTTCTCCAAAAAAAAATTTCCTTATGTTATCTATGGGTGGCACAAGATAGAGTGTAGATAGATGAATAGACTAAGTATGGCTCAAGATATATAGAAATATCCCAGGAACGAGCCCCCAGTGTGGCGTGTGGTTTTTATTGGCTCTTGGATCAATATAGTACTGACAATTACAGAAATAGAATTTCTGCAGAAAATGGTGAAGTCCCAGTGTCTGAGAGAACTACTGGTATCACAAATTAGTTACGGCTGTGAATGATCTGATCTCGAAAAATTAGTAGAGAGGAGACCGACATAAATTGCCACCTCCGCTATGTAACTAACTGTGATATTAAGACAAGGAAACAGATTTTACTTAACAATGATAAAATTGACAAGTCTTCAAATACAATTTCCTTATTATTTATTTAGTATATACACTATCTACTCTTGTGCTGAGGGGTGGATGTTGAAACAATGGAATGTAATGGATTTGTAAGTTCACAAATGATTCACATATAGTTATATATATATTACAAGTCTTCCAATTATAGGAAACAAATTTATATCAGCTGGGCTGTTAATCACTTATAGTAAATGTATCAGCTGTGCTGTTAATTAAGTATATAAAATTTATCAGCTATGCTGTTATTTTTGTCTCTTGCTATGCTAACTCGCTTTCTCGTCACTGACAGTTACTTTGCTCACAATGCTGACAGAAATAGTACTAATGTGTACTCATCTCTCAAAAGTTATGTCCTTCTTAATTTCTTGCACACAGCACCCGCTGATGGTCGTTTCGTTAGCCCACCCAAGACTGAGGGGGACTAAAGAGGTAGATCCTGCGCAATCACTGTGCTCCTGCGACGTTCCAGGCAGCTGGATTGACACGACATACGACCTCAGGTTTGATGACACGAATAAAACCCTCCAAGATTTAAACCGGCCAGTGACTCGACTAGGGAAGCAGTCTGCCAGGTCAATGCACTCAGGTAAGCAATAAATCAAGGTTGACGGCGTCTCTTCTTCAGTCGGTCGGTATCTGGCTTCGTGTTAGTGTTGCGTGTTTTTGCATAAAATCTCGCCCGATTATATAAGCAGGTGAAGTAACTTCTACTGCTTAAGGAAAGCGTTTGGTTGGTTCCTGGCGGGGCAAGCTGATTGGTTGTCTGCAGTTTTGTACCATGCCTCGCACCGTCCTTGACCGAAACGAGTCCCAGAAAAACAGGGCTTATGGCTAATGTTATTCAGTTTTTCCGCCATATTTGTGACAAGATGGCCGCAACCGACATCCGAAAAACAGGGCTTAAGTTTTTTCCTGGCGTAACTTCAGCAACTGTGCGTTGATTGGCTGGGGCAAATTTGTATCCCGACATAATGATTTAACAAAGTAGTGGGTTTACACACTCGTTTCATGACAATGTGAAACATGGACAGTATACAGGGGCCACGTAAAGAAGCTAAACCACTTCCATACAGTCTGTCTCAGGAAGGTAATGAGCATCAAATGGCAAGATAAGATCCCGGATACCGCCGTTCTTGACAGAGCTGTTATCCTTGCATCGATACTACTCTGATGCAGTCACAGATTCGCTGGGCAGGTCATGTAGTCCGCATGCCAGACCATCGACTGCCAAAGATACTCTTTTATGGTGAGATGCAGAAGGGTAAACGCTCCCATGGTGGCCAAAAGAAGCACTTCAAAGACACGTTTAAGACTTCATTGAAAACCTTTGACATAAACCCTGACACATGGGAAGCTGCTGCGCAAGACCGAACCGCTTGGCGCACATCTCTTCGTAAAGGTGCAGCGGCATGCGAATCATCCAGAAGAGCAGCAGCGGAACAGCGGAGACGAGCAAGAAAAGACCGTGTAACAAAACCTTCACATGAAGCAAACATTCCCTGCCCACACTGTCCGAGATCTTTCCAGGCCTGCATCGGGCTCATTAGTCACCTTTGTACCCATAGACTAACATAACATATTTCTAAATAATTGGATGAACAGAGTGGTCTTCATCACCCGTGATGGACGAACAACAATACACGCATTAGACATGTCAGTAATACACACATTAGACGTCTCAGTAATACATACATTAGACATCTCAGTAATGCAAATATCAGACATCTCAGTAATACACATATCAGACATCTCAGTAATACACACATTAGACATGTCAGAAATACACACATTAGACATGTCAGTAATACACACTTGTCTGCCCACATGTGTCACACAGACACAGATCTCGTTATCTGTCGTATGAGTACGCAAAAACTCCGTGTCTGCCCATCTGGGTTACCAAACGAGTCGTCTTATCAGCGGTTCAATCTAAACACGTCGGCGACTATCCTATATCAGTTGCTCACCGCAAGCCAGGATGTCATAAAAACAGATGACATAACAGAGAGGAGTGTCGAATGATTTGATAAAATCAAATATCTGCTACTTAGCAGAACAATGACGAAAGAAAGAAAAGTGCGATACTTGGGTTCCCGTTACACGCACATTGAGGCATATTGGGAATATGGTGTTAGGCCCATATTTTCTTGACCGTCGGCACACTAGGGGTGATGTGGTCAGCATCACGCCGGCCGCCTTAACCTTCCCAGAGTTGCTCTGGTTCCCATTTGGGGCTGGGTCGACCCAAGAGCCGTTTGCGGCCTAAATAAATCCCACCTCATCTGGTGATCGAACCAAAGACCACTGCGCTAGGAAGCCAGTGCACTAACCACTATGCTACCGCGGCTCCTGCGATACTTGAGAGCACATAATAAAAACCAGTACAGTACCACAAATGTACCGATACTGCCGGAGAGAAACAAAGATAGTGATGAGGTCATCCATTTCGTCACACCCTTGTGTAGTTCACGGGGGTATCTAATGAGATAACGAAACAATATGCCTACTGCCCCCCTCATACATGTCGTAGAAGGCGACTAACAAGAGGTGATACATTGGGTTGGCTACATCAAAGTAAAGTATCGATGAATCTGTAAATTTAGACATGCATATTATATTCCACCTTTCATCTTTAAATCACGCCGAAAGAAACACCACGAAAAAAAGCTAGTGAGGGTCAGCACCTCAAGGGCGCTTTCCCATAGTCAGTTCTGACTGACGTGGCTACCACTACTACTGCCGTTAAGTCGTTTAGATCAGTGTGATTAAATTGTGTGTCCTGTATTATTATACTTTTCACGTACATCTTTTTCTTCTTCATCATTCGCCTTCAGACTTCCACATCAATGTCTCTAATAAAGGCAGTAGTCAGAAGTGGAGAGACATAGGCTGTTGCTATATGCTTCTCCGTGGAGGTAGAGGCATCAACTGCAACCTTAAGGTGGCTGTCTAAAACTTCATTAACATGGACAATTATTGTATCAGACTCACAATCCATGCTTCGAAAGGTCCAAAGTAGATGGCTCTGGCATGAATGGAAAACCTCCATAGAAGCGTCGAATCTTCAGAAACTAGAGTGGATCTACTGACCTAGTCATGCAGGGGTACACGTCAATGAAAGGGCTGATAGACTAACTTCAAGAGCACCCATAAAAGGTGCATTGGATATAGATAAGGGAGAGATACGGAGGGCAATTAATGATTGCCTATTTGTGGTGAAATTACAGTGATGCAACGTTAAAATTCCTCCATTTATAAAGATAACAGGTAAAATAACATGCAGGGATAAAAATATAGGTAAAATATGCCGCTGCATTCTCGCCCACGCCAGCGTTTTCTAGCGCCATTGAAAACTAACTAGTTAGAACATGCAGACTAAAGGCATAAATAACACATAAGGAAGGGAAACCCGAGGCCTGTAAACAGTAAATTAATATTAGACAAACATAAAGGTATGTTTTCAGGCGGAGATAAAAGAAAAAAATGTGACGGTCTGAACACGTGTTTGAATCTAAAGTATAGAAGACGCAATTTGTAGTTTTTAAAGAAAAAATTACGCCACTAGTTGACACAATGTAAGGAATTGGACGAAAAACGACCTTAGCTCTTGTCAGAAACAGACGTATCTTGGACGTTCTACGGTAAATAGTCGTTTTAGTTTGAATATAGCGGCAAACGCCGTGAACGAAGGTACAAAAACAAATTTCAAAACTAACCTTGAAAAAAGTAGGTTTTTTCTTAATAATAAGTTTAGGAGAATAAAAAATAGCTAGTTTGATAGCCCATCTTTACCTGATAAATAATATACTTTTAATTACACAGACGGACAGATAACACGGAAGATATTGACGAAAGACTGTATTATTCAATACAGACTAGCCGACAGTTATTTGTGCATACTTCTCACAAAAATCACTTTTGACGCGTCCTTGAGCCTAACGCAGAAAAACAAACTGCATGTGGACAAGGGGCAAAAAGGGGAGGGTAGAAGCTAAAAATAACTTTGCCTAGAAATCGTATAAGTAAGTGGGGAAAAAAATTTGTGTAGTTTTTTTTTGTAGTTTCGTCTAAAACCAAGTGTAATTTTTGGAAAAACCAAGTTGGGACGGACAGACCGACATAAAAGTATTACACACTAGACAGAAACTGGACTTAAATTGGACATTGTAGTTTAAATATTTGAACGGTAGAGGGGAAGTCTGCTGATTGGACGGAAGCGTTCATATTATAGAAAAAAAGTAGAGGCACGTGCCATTTTGTTGAAGACTGTCCATATACACAGATCGTTATTGTAGAAGTCTGACGTCCATGGAAATTATCTATTACCAGTGGGACGCCATAGTCTAGCCAGCAGCTCAGCTGAGTTTTGCTAGTACAACATAACTGTGTTTTCAAATTTGAATTGTGAGTTTCTGGTCTGGCACTGCGCTAGTGCCAGATGCTTTGAAGAGGTCCAAGAGTGGATGCCTAAGAAGCCTACCATTTTACTCCAGCAACTGGGAGGAGTGGGCCACTTGAATTCTTTACTGCATCGTCACAGGCCAGATAAGTTGAAAACCTGGCCTGCTGTGGATTCATCAAATTTTTCCACAATAAAATAAATGAACAAAATCCTGGTGTATAAAAACTATACCTCAATTCCATATTTCAAAGACAATGACTATTGTAAACAGAGATCGGGAATGATGACATCACCACGACTAGACATCCAGTGCTAGTTTTCCAAAGGCGCTGTAGTTAGTGTTAATATTAACCAATGTAACAATATATCTATGTACAAAATTTTCATTTTGATTATTCAATATATATATATGCACTTTTATTGATAAATACATATTGTTTCATACGTCCTGACCAGAAGAAAATTTGGTTCAGGACTAAATAAATTCCAAAAAATTGTAAATTTAAATTCTAAAAGCCAGTGTTAGTTGATTTGATCATAGAGCTTAGTATTATTAGACTTAGTGTTTACATGTGTGTGTCTGTGTATTTAGTTACCTACACATTACATTTCATTACCCTAGACATTAAACGTAGCTAACATACATAATAGCAGAATAAGTCTGTTTGAGGTCATAAGTGGTAGCAGAAAGGCATTCTGTAACTCACATAAACTGTTATCTTCAGGAGCCTTCACAGCTGACCTCATCCAGTACACTAGGTAACATAGCAACCACGCAATAACATCAAAAACCACTACACTATTAGAGAATAACCCTGCAATCAATGAATCAAGGCTAAGACTGCTGGAATTTAGCATCAAACGTAAGACCAGCAAAGATGGTCGTATGAAAGGATGCATTTATACAACCAGATCGCAACAGGAACAGATAGCAATATCATTCATACCCTTCGACATTTGCTGAGGGAAACTGAGCACCTATGGGTTTGCCCGGATTGCAATAACGTCGATAACAATGACAATAAGAATTCTCCATCCATTGATGTATGTTCAGCAGGACTGCATAGATCTATATAACAATGGAATTGCCTTAGTTATCCACAAAGGCCTATGCTCAAGTCAACAGGATATATTTCGACTAGATTTTGATAATCTTATCAATAGTTGATCAGACATGTTCATACCGGCTAAACAAGGACAATTTACTTGACCTGTCTGTCAACACTTCAGCTCTTCTTTTCATATATTTGCTTCAGGTGTATTGATTATAACATTGAAGGTGGATGTGGGAAACTTGACTCTATGACTTAACTATTTCTAACTTTCTTTTATCATTGGCCTCTCTCTCTCTCTTTCTATCTCTCTTACACACACACAATATTTTTTTTAATTTTTTTATTTTAAACAGCCAGTGTCAGGCAAGATATCTTCTGATAGGAATTGTGTTTCGTAGACCGCAGCCTTACTCAAAAAAGAAGATACTTGAAAATGCATCCAAATATAACCGACTAGTGTCTAGGTTGAACGGAGCCCGCCTGTGGCTGTTTACATGTGTGTGTTGGGGGAGGGGGTAGCAATTGCATTTAATTGGATAAAGCAATGGTTGGACGTGCTAGATAGAACGCAGCACATGAATGGGAAGATCTTTGTAAAAGCTAGATTAATTAAACACTATTTAACTTGAAAGATTGTTGTTATGTCTACACGTGTTCACTAAAATAATACGTCTATATTCATTCAGTATTACAGGAAATTGGGGGGGGGGGGGGAAATAGATTTGTGACGTCACGTGAGATGGGGTCTGGATTTTGTGACGAAATATGACAGTGGGGTGAAGGGGGTTAAAAAGTGGCAAAAATTGCGTGGCGTCATATGTGTACGACCCTTAGTGTTGCTTAGACACGTCCATTATATCATACTAGAAAGGTCCAATACTCTCAAGAGAAAATGAAAGTAGCTAATTTCTGGATTGTCGTACTTCGTCAGTTTCCTTAGTAACATGCGAAAGACCCGTTAGCTAAGGAAATAATTACTGTATATTTATTTCATGTTGTAAGTAGCAAAGAAACTTAATGTTGACTTCTGGTAACAGAACTGAGTTTTCTAGAGCTGCTGTATTCAGTTCCCTGAAGTGATATTACTGCGGCTATTTCCTTTTGTAAAGCCCGTCTCGCGCCTTTAGCAAACTCGTGTGACCTACTTTTTTCCTTAGCCAATATCTCCCACTATTTTTTTTATTCACCAGTGCACCTGGGTTATGCAACTGTCCCAGTTAAAAGTGTGATCGCTGGCTATTTTTAGAACGGCGCGTACAAGTAGGTGAATGCCTCAAAAGCTGGGTAGTCCTAGTAGTAGTGAATGTTGCTGTATAACTAGAACTGCCGAATTTGTCGTTCTTTCGCAACTAAGTTGAAAATTTTGTTTGTGTTCTTTAGCTGTTAGGTGGTGCCGTGTAGAATGTTGTGTAGTTGCTGGAGGTTTTTTTCTTGTGTGGCGGAGTCCAGGGCATCCCACCAGCACATGTTGATTTATCTCGTACGGAGGAGTAGAGTTACGGCAGTTAGGCTCAAATGTGAGGGGTTTAATGACTCGTATAGTTTACCTGGGGTCTGTAAAGAGACAAATAAAGAATATGCCTACTGCACCCTCCTGCATGTCGTACAAGGCAACTAATATGAGATTGTACATAGTCTAGCAACCTCATCATGTCAAGCAAATTACTACATAAACATACATCACGGCTGCAACAGCATGTGAATGCTTTGTGTAGGCTTCCATGCAAGTAGGGGAGGGGGGGGGGGGCTACAGTGGTGGTCCCATGTCCATAGAGACGAAGGGAAATTGACGATGATGAGGGGTTTTATTTGTGGAGAATATAGCAATTTACAATGGAAATGGGTAAAGTAGGTTGGTACAAGCAAAAAAAACCCAGAAAGCAACGGTAAATATGCCTTTAACTGCAATCAAACATGGGCCAATGACCGATCAATAGAACACTCGATGAATTTGTGTGGCGCAAAAAAATTACGACTTACAGATATATATAGATTTTAAAATATGAGCTAAAAATATAAATTTAAAAAAAAAAAACACAAAAACTATCATGTCAACTTTCAAAACGTGCCTTGTCTATACTCAATCACGCCCACAACAGTCAAGGAGAACATACAATCTCTTTTATATACTGCTTGTGCACAGAAAGATCACAGGGAGAATTGATTATTTGTGGCAAGTTGACTCTCTTATCTGTTGCCTCTCAAATCACCTTCTCATTGGCTGCCTCTTAATTAGAGGCGTACTTAAATTATTTGGCGAATCCTTCCTTTGCACCCCGCCCATAAAACACACACACAAAATATAATATGCTTCAAAGTGGTTTTTATAAGTGCAGTAGTGTCTTAATAGTATCAGATGGCACCACCCTCCTTGCGGACCGCCCCTTCGCCGCCCCCTTGGTAACGCCACTGCTCCTACCTCTTACCACTTTGCCTTTCTTCCCAAGATTATACTCCCATGCTACTGGTTGACTGAGGTGTATCCTCAAGAGATGTCCATACCAGCACACCCTTCGTCTACCATGGCCGTGAAGTTTTTATCAGTGTTGTCCCAACCATGGCCGTGAAGTTTTTATCACTACGTCATTTGTGTTCTGTTGGTTAATTTATTTCATTTTATAAGTATAGTGTGACTTTTCTCTCTTGTTCTTTGATTAACAGTTTCAAAAAATACTAAGCAACTCACATAGAAATGAACAGCTGCAAATCAAATAATGACTTAAAGATAACAAATATAGCAAACACTTGAACAATTTCATACATGGATGCTTACGCAGAAAAGAATAGAAATGGCATGACAAGATTGTCAATATGGAACAGGTATGATAAAACCAGACAAACACCAATGGAACAAGAAATGAGGAAAACGATCTGCAATGAATAAGAAACATTAAGGAAACCGGCTAGTAGCATTACAAGGCAATTCCTGTTCTGGAATTACCATGGTAAGAGGTGGAGAGAGATAACAAAAACACACGGAGAAGAGAACTGGAGACGTATATGAAAGGGATTTTTTAGTCATGGAAGGACACTGAACAGATGTTGGGTAGCCACTGCTCCGCGGAGAACAGAAATATATTCACCGATTGACTGTAACAAACAGGTTAGCAACAATTCAAGAAAGACACATGAAAGCGGCTGTTTCTGGCCACGGAAAGATTTTTTTGCATTCAACTTTTTTTTGGGGGGGGGGGGGGGGGAGCCAATAGATGGCAGGTCAAATCATACCGTGCTCAGATGGGAACCTTAGTTGACTTAAGTGCACTAACAAGTCACGCGTGATTGTTCATATTCCTCCAGCACGCCACGTGATTTACCAATTATGTGACAAACAGAAGACTAAATTAGAAACACGACAAACGAGCACGAACTGAAGTCATGATAAAGAACTTGGAGACACATAAAACCATACCATAAGTAGATGTACGGAGCTCCAGGAATTTGAAAACAGCTTATGTAAGTGACAACCCCTTACGTAAGAAATATATGTGACGCTAGGGGGATTTAGCCAACTTGGCACCCAAGACGGTCCTGTAACAGTTAATATGGAGGAAGAGTGAATATTATTGTGTTTAATGTGATCCCAACCACCTCCTCACACGACCACTGTATGTATCTATATATCTATATATGGGGCCAGCCTTAGACCAACTTAACCTATTTGTGCCCTACGCTCACATGGGGCGGGAAAGCTGCACTAGGGTTGCCATCTCCAGCCTTTAAAAAAAAAAAAAAAAAAAAAGGAATTTTAAGATTTTAAACCAAATATCTGTAACTTTATGCTATTACATTACAGTAAAAAAAATTAATCGATAGTTATATTTTGACATCTAACGTGTTACAAGAAAACTATAATCTTAAGTCCAGGAAGCCCTACCAGAATAATCCAAATCGGGCTTCGCAATTATTAAGGCGTGCTTCAACATTGACTGATAAGTCTGAGCCAAACAAAGCCTAAATTAAGATAAGCCAGGTTAAACAATGTTCTATGTGGACAAACTTGCTGAAATCCATAACAGCTGAAGGGTACTTTCTAATTCATGATTGTTCGAAAACAATAATTTGCATTAATGCAAATCAAAGTAATTACCACTAGTATGACAGTAAGCACTAATTTATCTGCCTGTCTCACTCGTAATTATAAGAAGCATATCATTGTCCTCGTAACAGGTTCAATACAGTGGCGTGCTGAGGTGTTGGTCTTCAGGTGAAAGACAGGAAAGTGGGGAGGGGGGATGCCCTCGGACAATATTATGATAGAAATTACTGTTTAAAATATACCTGCAAGTGTGTTTCTTTGTGAGGAAAGGTGGGGGTGTGAAAACACCTTAGTACGCACCTGGTTCACTACATAACTAACCAATTGACAGAGATCACATAGTGGTTGTATTTTTCAGCCGTCAGTACAGATGCCCAAGGTACCAACAGGATACGTTTACGGGTTGAAGAAAGGCAACCATTAATTCTGGTAATAAACAAATTCAGAAAATACAACTACTTCATGGCTCACATATCCCTTACCTAGATTTCAGTCTGTTTCTTTTGGTGATACAATTTCTGAGAGTGTATCCACAGTCGAAGGTAAACGGAGAAGAGGAAGGCAGAGAAAATCCTGGGCTGATAACATCAAAGAATGGGCAGGACACGGTTTTTCCACACTTGTACGCATTGCTGAGGATAGAGAGCAATGGAGGACCATGGCACCCCTACGACCCATGACGGGTTACGGGCTGAGATGAGATGATGATCCACAGAATCAGAACTTTTAAATGGGATCTCAACCTAACTCATAGTTGACCAATAGTGTAGTAGATGGTTTGTTAAATGAATGGATGTGTAGGTATTAGCCTTTTAACATTTTATGGAAGTAATGCTTTTACAGCTTGCAATTTGTTGGCACTACTGCACACATTTCTCCTGGTAGATTTTTTAAAAATTGTGGTATAAAATGCCTTATGCGCTCTTTTATTTTATAATTGTGAATACTTCACTCTTGTTCAAGAATTAAAAGTGGTCTTGTTCTGTGTATTCTTGGTTCTAGTTTATGAATAACCTATATTAATCAACATATTATCGGCACGTAGAAAAAGAACCAAATCATACTGCAGAAATTTCTTCAGAAGTGCCTTAAGAATGTTAAAAATCAACTGACCTGATACCATCAGTCATCTTATGGATATGAATAAGCTGAGAAACAATGCAAACACGAACAGCAAGAAGGAAGTGGAAATGAACAAAATAATCTTATATGACAGGCCTGCATGAGAATTCATGAAGGAAAGGGAAAGTACGAATATTGGGGGGAATGAAAATTTAAAAATCATTGTTAAAGATTATAATTTTGATCGACAAGGTGATTGAAACAAGATGTCAAAAAGCCAGTGCCGTGTCACCACATCTCATCAGAAAATCACTATGGAAACTAAATGACAATATTTTGCTATCAGTGTCCTAGGCACATGAGAGGAGAATCATGTTGTATGAAGCAAAATGCTCGAGAAGATCAGTTAATATTATTAGGAAAGACAGATGAGAAATGATGACAGCAGACAAAATTTTACAGAACACATCTTGCATAGAATGTACAGACAGTGAGATAGAATATAATGAGAATGGAGCCTAATCAGTTGCCCCTATGCACCTACAAAAGTAAAATTTCAGGTTTCAGGGCACAAGGAATAGCAAGCGGCAGATGGATGCAGTGTTGCAGAAAGTCTACAATGACATGGGATCACAACAGCCATCCGCTCAAGAATGAAAGATTCAGCTTCCCACAACATCTCGCAGCAAGAAGGGAGCAAAACAAAATGACAGCAGTCATAGTTAGGGACTACCTGTGGTAAGACCAGACAGGAAAATGTGAAGACAGAAAACATTATCGGAGAAGGGTTTTCTCAGCCTATACCAGGATTGTGGAGTCTCCCAAAAGACGTTTCGACTCCGACTCCTGGAATTTTAGAAGTCCGACTCTGACTATAGTTTTTTTTTATTAGTCATATGGTATAATATTCAGTCCAGACATTTTTTACTAACTCCAACTTCATTAACAACCGACTCCACAGCCCTGGCATATACCATCACTTTGGAGTCGAAAGCTAAGAAAGTAATTATGGACTCCTTTTTTAAAGACTACCAATAAAACATAAATGTAATGATCTAGATTGTTAACAATCTTTTCAACCTTTCCCATTTTACTCACCACTACTTTCACAATAGCTTGTAACAAGTCACAAATTCAAATACTTGGAAACAATTACAGTTTAAGTAAATAAATTAATGGGCTGCTGTAAAACTGGTAAGGAATATAACGATTTCTTGGACAAGGTGCCTCAGTGTTCTATTCCAAGCATCTACGGATCTAGCTAAATGACCTTTTACTTGTTCCGAAGTTTTGTTTATTCTCTTTTTTAGGTTACGTTGATTATTTACTTTCTTGTTTCGGTATTTCTTTCAGGTTTTACGATTTTCTTGTATTATTATTGTTCTTTTTTCGCTCATCACTGTGGGTGTTTACTTTTTCCATCTGCTTGTATCGCTCATTTGGTGTATGTTCCTCATCATCGTATGTTTTTGTAGTACCTATATGTAATTCTTGTCCTTGTCACCTGTTTGTAACTCTGGCTGACGAAGGGTAAAACCCGAAACGTCCCTTGTTTCATGTGAACCGTTAATTTGTAGAACTGATTCAATACCATTTTATTGGTTTATATACTTATATTCCGGAAACAATTACAATATCACATGCCACAAAGCACCACCAAGATTAAGGATAGAATTTGTCAAGCAATATCGGTGTTTAAATAAATGAGAAACCACTGATCCTTGTCAATGAACTGCATGAAAGAGGTGCTCAAGTATGAAACTGAGCCAGTTTTATTGTGTGAAAGAGAATCATGGCCACTGAGTAAGCAAATGAAAAAAAAAAAAAAAACCCCACTGCAGACAACAATGTGGATGTGGTGTTTCAGAAGAATGGTAATACCCCTTATCTCAGGAGAGAGAACCAACCTTCTGGTGGCATTACATCACCCATCAGTTAGTGGGTCTGGTGTGACCTCCACCAGCTGAGTTGAGAAATCTTCTGGGGTTGCCAGAAAGACCAAAACCCCATCCCGTAATAGCCACAAAAAGTTCAGTAAAGGAGTGAAAACTCCAATCCATGGGGTTCAGAAGAAGAAGAACGGTGAGAATATCACAGACCAGCAAAGATTAAGAATGCCTCAGAATAGGGCGGAGGCAGTCATTGTTAACTGACAGTTTTATGTGAACACAACAAAAAGAACAGTCTGACAACAGGAAAAAACACTGAGAGTTTAGGAGTATGATAGAACAGATAAAGGGACAGCCTAGTTAGCATGACCTGCCAAGAAGTTTTAAAAAAAAAACAAACAAACTAAGAACATCAAGGGTCAAAATGTGTGGAAAGATATCGCCACTAAGACCTAGCAGTATGCACATCATGATGATAAGTTACAATTTACATACAGTAGTGTTGATAATGTGAACCAGCCAGCTAAAAAATATTATTATTTTCATTAACAGTCTCTACATGTCATGCTGATTTTTATTTGTGGACCCTTTTGCTGATTTTATTTGGTTAATTTTACACTCGTATTTATATGATTAAAAATTCACAAGTACAACTCTGTTTTTTATTACCTGTCTTGTATTTTTAGTCTGTGTCTTTTGTTTATAGACTGCAGATCAATATCAGAACTATTCCCAGTCCCAATGAGTTTGGAATATTGACACTCAATTGTAAAACAAAGATCAAAATACAAAGAAATGCATACAACAGGAACAAGCACTTATTACACCAACATAATTTTATTGTAGAAACTGTAGATCTATATACTGAAAAAAAGATACTCAATCATGAAGCACTTTTTGTAGCATACTGAATCAACAGCAGAAAATTAACAAAACAATATCAGAAACACACACTACTGTGTTAAACTATGGTCAACCAGTGCACGCTTTCTTTCTTACAGCTTCCAATAAGTCATCAATTAAAACATCTACTGTTCAAAACCTGGCCAACCCTTTAAGGTAGTCCCATAGCAGATACTGATGTAGGGGAGTGAAGTGTTAGAGACTTCACTATACACGGTCTCAGCTTTAAGTGGTAGGGTGACTGCTTCCTTTCCTCAGTGCCCTTGCCTCTCATTCAAAAGCAGTCAGGTACCTATTTACAGCTTAATAGACTGAAGAGTGACGCTACCGGGTTTTAAACCTGGTAACTCTGCCTCAAGAAACAAGCACTTTAACCACTCGATATTCTCTCCTGTTCCGCAACCAGACGATACGTCAAGGCCTAAAATCCCACCCCCTGCAGACCCAAGTAGAACAGTCCCAACTAAGATGGTTTGGCCATGTCTGCAGAATGGGAGAAGATCGGCTACCACGACAAGCATGGGAAACAAAGAGCCAGGGATCCAGACCCCCAGGATGACCCAGAGTCCGCTGGGAGGACAACATTAGACAATCTTTGAAGGACCAAGGACTAGAATGGAACCAGGCCAGGAGGAAGACAGCCGATAGGATAGTCTGGCACTCTCTCTTCCAAACCTCTACACCTCACAGTAGAAGGGGAACGACTAAGTAAGTATTCTCTCCAGTTCCAGATTGTTATTTCCATTTTCCCTCCTAAATTCAGTTTGTATTTACATGTAAATTTCCTTCTCCCATACAACCTGTTTGTATTTACATGTAAATTTTCTTCTCTCATACAACCTCAGTTTGTATTTACATGTAAATTTCATGCAACACTCCCTTATAAGCTAGTAATGATATTGGTACACATAGATCAGAATATATGTTACTGATACTCGCATACAAAATTAAAAGACAAGGAAAAAAACGTCTATAAAATTTTTTTTAAGCCTGCAAAGCACGTCTCCAATCATACCAAGGTAAGAACACCTGAGCAGAGCTGTCATGTCCATAAAGTAATCTTATGCTAAGTCAAACTTCAATTATCTGGCCCTAACGCACTCAAAAAATCAATATCTTGCAAGTTGGCAATACTAGCTTTAAACCATACATGATAAGTTTTTATCTCATCACCTGTCTGCCTTGACTGCATACTGAAAACTTTGCCCTAGTAAAAGATTGCGTGATAGATACCTTGAAAATGGTTTTGCATGCATTTTGAAACGATTTTTGTTTCACTGGTATGGTCCTTTTAAAGTCCTGTATTAGTGAGAAAAAGTATTTGAAGCAAAAAGTTGTGTGACAAATTACAGCGTGCTTGAATATGTTAAATTCTGCAAAAAAATTGCTTCAAAGCTCAGTGTTGTTGTTATTGATCCAGTGGCACTTGGGCTCTCGCCCTTCGGTCGAATGCCATGTAGTGATATCTGCAAAAAAAAGCTCAGTGTCATATAGATTATTCAAAAAAGGTTATTTTCGAATTATGCTAAATGTTTTTTCAAACTAATTTCAGAGGCATCCCAATATGATATATTGAGGCAAACCCACTGGCCCATAGAAACAACACTGGAAGCAAAACTATATGGACCTCTGTATGAACTACAAAAGACAGTGAAGTTTATACAAGAAACAACATTGCAGATATAGACAATATAGTTCAAGCGAACGAAAGAAGAAGAAGAGGCGTCCCTAAAGTACTTGGCACCCGAGGCAGTCCTATCTTCGACACCCCAGCCCCTATAAAGAAACACACGCACAAGTACATTTTTCACAGTAAATACTATCTTAATAGTGTCCGATGGCACCCTTATCCTGGCTGTCACTGGGGCAGACACCCCCCCTCCCCCCCCCCCCCCCCCCCCTTTAGTACGCCTCTGACTAATTTTAATATGCATAGGGCCTAATATACTTTTAACAATTTAAAAATCTATACTGTATTTTTTTTTTAAACAAACAGCTAAAGTTGTTTGTTTGTATTCATCTTTCTCTGTGTAGGACATAGCAACATTACCCACTTTGTTGTGTTGCTTTACATTTAAGAACAACTTTTCACAAAAACAATATCTACTCAGCAGATGTTAAGCTCTTTACAAAACACAAACTCATACATTTCTATACATGTTTTATAAAATATAAAGTGTCTAGTTTGTGAGCTGGAAACATAGCTACAAAACTGTATCTTCTGTTTTCTTTTTTAAGTGTCTGCAAAACATATACATATTTTATTACAATTTATTGTGCAGTTGGGCCATCTCACCACAAACTGAGTCTGGGTCCGAGTTAATAGTAGTGTAGTAAATTAAGAGTGCTATTAACTCTTAACTTCAAGATAATACAGTTAGGGTTTAGCCTTAGGATTTTTTAAATAGGGTTATACTGCTGCTAAAGCTAATCTTGACCTCAGCCCTGTTTGTGACAAGATGTCCGACCGCACACAGTAAACTGTGATTCAGTGAGGTTAACTTGCAATTTGGGTTAAATTAAGTGACGATGAGATCTGAATAGAAAAAGCAACATAAATTAATTTACAAAAACCCTGCATGTGTAAATTGCTGCTTTACAGTTCAGCATGACGAAAGCAGGCCTATTTACCTGTGGTATAGCCTACAAAAATAATTTACTGGTAAGAATCATGCTAACTATATTGTAAAGACTAATAAACATCTCAAAATTATTTAAACTTGCCTAAAATAATATAGAAGTAAACAATTTTTACAAGTGGCACAAACATCCTTATTGAAGACAAGATAATTTTGGTCTAAGTAATTCAACAATACGCTATCAACAGTAACTTTTGGAGAATTTGTAGACAACATACAAAACAACTTTGTTAAATACATATTGCACTTAATATGATGCAAGTTGAATATTTAGGCAGCAGCTACTTTCCTTGAGATTTATACTGTTCATGACAATCCACAAGTAAATATAACATGACTGCATCGCTCTGAAGTGAACTGTCAACATTATCAATCAACGAAGCGCAAGACTTCACCTCTGTAATGTCATCAGATGTGTACAAATGTCTTGAGGATGAAACAAAGTGTCCAGTGGTTTGTGTATGTTCTCTATTTACATATGCAGAGGATGATATGAATGTGCCACGAAAGATGATGGACGGCTACAGATCTGAAGCAATCACATGTTGAATGAAGATACTGACGAAACACCCGTCTGTGTGGATGTAACTTCTCTTTCATATCTGCTGCTTAGGAGCTTAGCCGTTTCTGTCAACTGATGCAAAAGTCCAAATAAACCTCTGAGGTGATATCTGAAAGATGCAGCAGTCTTTCTTGCATTTTCGCTGATAGGGTCGTTTTCGTTCAATTTATCGTCTGTAAAATTGTCAATACTGTGCTCGCCTTCGGTTGTTTTTGGCCCAGCAATAATTTCTGATTTAATGGCGTGGAGCATCACATAGAAATGATAGAGATCGCCATTCAAATGTATGGCAGGAACAACTGCTTTATTGTTGTTTTCTTCATGTACGTCTTGTGCAGTAATGGTCTCGACTGGGATATCTCTAAGGCGGCATGGAATCATGACTGTGTCGTCCATTGCATCAACGGCTTGGACGAAACGATTGATGGCACTTAAAAGTGACTGCTGTCCATCAAGGCCCAGAATTGTAAGCCTCATGTTGTTATTCATGCCTGACATATTGGACTATAACTTAAAATACTGCTTCACAAATAAGATCACCACTATGAAAAAATATACACACACAAATTGACTGTGTAGACAACTTCAAATCGATGAATTTCTTAGTCACAAGTTTCTTGCGCCGGCTTGAATCGCATAGACAATTAGGATCAGCGAGTGATTTCAGATGAAGGTAACGGTCAGAATGTGACGATAAATATGATATACAAAGTTTATATTTTAACTCTGTTCTCCGAACCGTTTCGTCAAAATTTACTATTGATATGCTTAAAATTTTAGACTTATATAGCCAGAAAATGTAAGGAAAAATTCCTTACGTAGTCGCAGTGGAAGCTTGTTTACCTCTAACTGAAATGAACTCGGCCTACCAAAACATGTGAGCGCAGAAGGGGTCACTGACACGCGTTTTGATTGGTTGTTGGCGATCAGCAGTACAGGGAGTGATTTCCAAGGACAGAGTAGTAATCACCCTGTAGATAGAACTGGAAAACCTTAGCTGAGCGGGCAGCCACGTTTGTCGACGTTGAAAAAATTGTGGGTTGCAGAATTGGTGATGAAATGTCTTGTTCCACGACAGTGTTTCTCAATCTGTACGTCCCTATTAGCGCACTGTGCTTTAGATAAGATAGCCAGATTAGAATAAACCGAATACTTTATGTGGCAGTTTGTTGTACATGATAACATTACCAGCCCCATACGCTACCTTATATTAGTCGACTCGTATGACATGCATGAGGGTGCAGAAGTCCTGTTATTTCTTTGCCTCTTCAGAGACCTCGCGGGAACTACACGGGCGAACACTTTACCATGAAGATGGAGGAAAATTATCTAAAATGTTTATTATTGTGTTTATCATATTGATATTTATTACACCCAGGACAATATGTCGCAATGAAACTGAGATAACCTTTTTTTCAAAACATCTTCCCCAAGACGCAACAACAGTGATAAATGCAGTCAGCGACCCATAACTTGACTGCTTGCGTCAGCGAACCAGAGCTGACCAAGACCCTACCCCACCTCCAAGTGGTGGTCCTGGAAACAGGCTGCATCACTGCAGTCTGGCTGAATGAGTAGGGATCGAAGTGGGAAGACAAACCCGGTCCCAAAAATGCCGTGCCGAAGTCGGATGTGTCGGGCCGAAAGGCGCAGATATCGCAGCTTTGCTGTTGTCACGAGAGGGTTAGATGTTATTGAAATTCTTTAGTATCCTGGACACAAAATTGTATCAGGTGATACCAGGATAGTGCCAGATAAGAGTCTGGTCTAATAAGAAATACCCCCTTCTCTTAAAAGAGTAAGGGTGTATAGACATCAAAGGTAGGATCAAACTGTATAAGTTCCTAGAGAAGATGGTAATGTATTACTCTAAGTCCCTACGTGTTCCCTCTTCAGATCCTCCTCTGTTAATTGTATTATTATTAATAACTCTACTAGGGGTAATAACTTAATTATCTACCAACAGAAACTGTAACTTAACTTAAAGAATTTAAGTAAGTCTGCTGGTAAATATTTACAATTTATTTTTACACGTTTTCTTTTCTTGTGAAACTCTTTCACTGAATTCAAAAGTTGATTACAAAATTAAATAAATAAAAACACTTGCAAATCGTTAAAATTATTTACAGTCTTTTATCTTTGTATGGACGTTCTCCTTCTAGGCTGAAATCACTGTAGGTGTAGACTGTCTGTACTTTATGATTTATTTTTATCTTCTTCACAGTTATTGGAATTAAGTAACCACTGACTAGGACGTTTGCCTAGCGAAAATGCACTGTCTATTCATCATAGTCTATCTAGTTTGTGGTGATGCTGTGATAAACTATACAGTAGCCTTGGGTGGCTACTTAGCTTGAGGTCTTGATTTGGTAGTCTGTTCAACTGGCAAGAAGACTGTCTCGTCCAGGCTTTTGGATCTGGGTGACTGGCCCTGTATCATTAAAGGGCACTCGCACCTCTGAATCCTATAGTGGAGTCTGGCTCCTAAAGGTGGCAGGTAATTGCAGGATATAACCTGAAAATATATTGAATTTCACCACTGTATTGCCTATCTCCATCTCCCTATCACAGAAGTAGGAGATGAGAGATAGTTTTCAGACAACAGAGTGCAGGTAGACGCACAGGTCACATCAAGTCAGCATTAATACAATTCAGTTCACTGTGAATACAATTTTCCTTCAAATCCTTAGTTAGAGCTATTTGTCCATGATTCGCCTCCATAAAAATATTAGGTTTTGTGGAAAAATACCAAGTGATATTTTAATCAATGCAGTAAAACAATTCCTTTCATCCTCCCTCATGTTCCTGGTATGTGATTCATTCCATCAAGAAATAATTCTTTAAATACTTTTCTAAAGCTATAGACACAACCTTGCTACCATTCTCAATCGATTTGAATATTTTCACAAGCTTGGCTTTTGCCTCCAGAAAATTACATGGTAGTTCAAACACGTTCCACACACTTTCTAACACACACTGTAATTAATCCATAAAAATACATATATATTTATACATTCTTTCTTACCCTCAGGCACACACAGTCGAGCTGTTAATGGTTGTAATGGTCTGCTCTCAGATACATAAGGTAAAGGCACTACGTATTAACACTTGTGTTACCGCTCACCATGATTTTTTTTTAAATGACTGTCGTGGAATATTCTAATCCACATATATAAATTATCAAGTAAATATAAAGCCTAATAAATACATATAATAAATAAAGGAAGAAGAATGGTAAATAACAGTGCTGTCACAAAGACTGTACTCGAAATCCCCTTGTTTTCTACTGCGTAAGCAAATTGTAACGTTTCACGTTGATATTAAAGGCCTTCTGCAACATACACGCGTTTCCCAAACACACAATAAAATGTGCTGCCTTTCTAAGAAAAACCTTGAAATATGCAAGTTGACCTAAAATTTAAATTCCATTCATGTCTTTTTCTACACTGCGTTACCAAAACGAACGAACAGATGGACAAAAGGATAAAGAGAGAGGGGAGGGCTGAAAATCAGGAACGCATGCAACACGCGTCGCGCGATACACAAATGCTGCCATCACGCGTGTAAGTCTACATGCACTAATTTTTTTTCAGACGGACAGTGATAAAATACACTACCCTTTCCCAGAGTTAGGTTTATAAATCATAAAAAACGCTTATTAGAAAAGATAACATTAGATGGGTTTACGGTTGAAAACATAACAGTACCCAGACAGCACATCTTCGAAACAGGAGGTAGAAAATACATATTTTGAACGCAGCCACGTAGCTCTTTCAAATTGGTATTTTTGGGTTCCTTAGGGCTTGCTGACAAATAATATGTAAAACGTTACGCAAATAGTCCAGGAATTAATAAATTATACCCAAAATAAAATATTGGGGGTGCCTGACAGCCTAAAATCATTTCTGCTCATAAGATTTTTTTATAACGTGTTTGAAAAAAATTTACGTTACATAAATAGCCTACCATGTAAACTCCCAATTGATTGGAGCGCAACAAATGAAAGCCTAACCACGATTGGTCGGACTATAAATACTATCTTTCGTTGTTAGGGGAAACGGGGAAAGGTAACATTTTTTCAAACACTTGTCGAAACGGGGCTCATTGGTCAGACTCGCTGATATACACACTTGGGAGCGTTAGTTCGAAACCACTTGTTTAAATAAGCTTGATAAAGCATCAGTGCGTTGAAGCCAGCTTATATTGTGCTAAATAAAAGCCTGGAAGATAAGCAGATGGGAATTTGTGCCAGTTTGTGCCAGAATTCATTGCTAATCAACGTATCTGTGTTTATTCGTATGAATTGTGGTAAGCTTGAACCATTCAGTATCTTTTAATGAAAATTGAATGTGAATTGTTGATTTATGCCTGTATATATATGTGTAGTTCAGTGGCAAACGTGAGATAAAGCCTATAATGCTCCAGCCTGAACAGAGGGTGTCGGAGAGAAGTAAAACGGCATGGAATGGCCAAACAGTACACTGACACCTGGATGATTGAATAGAAAGAAATAATGCTGGAATTGCAGAGGCGTAGTAACCATTAAGAAGGGTAATACTGGAATAAAGTATTTCAAATGAAGCTGACAGTTGGCCTAATGCTCTGAACTCAATGTTTGTGCTGTGTTGTGATCAGTGTAACAAGAGAGTTTAAGTTAGTTATGAAGTAGAAGGTACATCCTTCTTGATTTCAGGGACAGTGGTCTTGATGGTAGTGAGCAGCACCTAGTCAGAGCTTTGCTGAATCCAGAGTCGGACAGCATACTCCTTGGTCCTTTTAGCTATCAGTGAGGTGTCTCCTGAGCCCAGAGGAGAATTCGAGCAGAGGAGTCCTTTCCTGCCGCCATCACGCCAGATAAGCTAACTTGGCCAGCTGAGCTCAACATTATGTCCCCTCATCTTGAAATGACTTTATAAAATTAACATTAAGAGGGGAATTTAATTGTCTTAATATCAGGAACTGAGAACATCTCCAATACTAGTCCCAAAAGACAAACTATTGAAGTCATGATGACAAATACCAACAGAGCTTGAACAAAACAAAACCAGTATTACCTCATTTTACTACTACACAACTGACACACATAGAATATTTGTAATAATATATGTCACTACAATATTCATATTAAATACATTCTGTACATAACTTGTAATTTAAATTGATTGTGATTCCTGGTTCCCTTGTAGTTGAATCAGGACACATATTCATTCATGCCAGTAATGAATACATATTGTTATTTGAAAAGTTACGAGTGACTTCTTTAAGATATTCTCATAGAGTGTTATATGTATGTGAGTGTCACAGTGTTGTTAAGAGTAGTGGATTAAATTAAATTGTTTATCTGTCTGTTGTTGTGACTTACACTTCATCATACACATACCCTAGACACATAACGTAGTCATCACACTATTCCAGAATAATTCTGACTGAGATATATAGATATGTGGTAGCAAGTAAGGTTATATATAATACACTACTCTTATTAGATATATATACCTTCACAGCTGATCTCAGTCAGTACACTAAGTCCCCTATAAATATTTATAACATCCCACTTCACCACAATGACTGGCCCCATTTCGTTAGCATACACGTTATTTATAGTGTGAGGTCGGGCGTCCGAGGGGTTTTCCTGCTCGTTTGCATCCGAAATTTTTTTTGTAAAATCTGCCTAGTTGTGCAAATCAGGAAAACTATGATTTTATTTATCTACGTTATTCCTGGGGCGATTTTCTGCATCTAAAGCTTTAAATACGCTCTGTATTATTCTACACTTTCCTAGCTACTAATCTGTTACTTTCCTAAATGCATTTATTTCTATGCGTACTTTAAACAGCCAAATTATGGACTAACCTGTGGCCTCGATGCATTCAACCAAAGATTTCTCCCGTCCTATACTACTGATCGTGAAAGTCTCTGCACAGACATGCAGAGCAACATTCCCGTTGTAGAATTGGAGACCTCTTCCAGGTGGTACTTCTTTCCTACTTATGTAATTAAATGGCATCCTTCACTCGGTTGCACGGATTAGTCCTAGCCATTTTGTCTGTTCAATGCGTTAGTAAACACGGCAGAAAGGTACCTTCCGATTGATAGTGTATCAAGCAGTTATCATAAAGTATGGCGCACGGTTTCGTCAGAGTATACAGAAGGACGTGATGTGAAAACAGACCAACTCACGACAATAGCCTCCCCATTCAAAAGCGTAAACCCTCTGTTGAAGCTTCCTGTCTGGATTCACAATCACGGCATTCTCCCAATATGGGGTTCACTCTGCCTTCCTACTCTCCTGGTTTCCTTCAGGTGGGTGCCTACTTAAGAAATCTGCCCCAACATCTGAGATCCAGGGATATGCACCGCATGTTGTGTTAAAATAAATAGCACAGGTGCTGCTGTCTGTCTAATGCTGATTATCGACTACTATTCCTTTTTCACCTCTCTGAGTCTGTCTAATAACATGTCCAGAGACGATAGATGGTCCTCAAAAGTTCCGTTGTTGTGAGGATGTCATCCCTAAAATTGGTGATAGCTGAGTTGTGTAAGGGATCCAATAATTTCCTCATCATCCTGGAGAAAACACTCGGAGTATTCTTCAACCCAAAAGGCAACATATTGAATTCATAGTGCCCCTCTGATGTGCTAAAGTCCAGTAACCGTCTGATTTCAGGCTTGACGGTTATCTGGTAATGCCCTTTACTTAGATTCGCTTGTCCCTCTGTTATCCTTTATTTTCCTGCAATCCATGCAGTCTATTTTCACCAGAGGGTTTCCTCAGCTAAACCTCACTGGCACGATAATATGATTCATATGGGGAAATGAATTTTCCTGCACCAAGAAATCAATTCTCCCTTTAGCATTTTCTATATAATATATAATCTCAGTCCATGTCCGTGTCAATACTTCCAATGGACCGTGTATATGGGCCGGCCAACTACCACTGTTGCCGTAGTCCTTTCTATTGCTAATTTAATAACTGTATAGTGGAGCTGGCTTTGCATCAGTCAATTGGTTCGCACAAATCAATCGTCCACAACCTATTTTCTTGGGGATCCCCGTAGTCTCGTTTTCAAAGGTGGCCTACTAACCACAGTTCCTGGTATTTCGAATAGATTAGTGTCGGGATGGGTTGTGTCCCCTCTCTGTACAACACGGAGAGTTGCCATGGTAACTGGTTTCGTGGAAGACTGTTTGTGAGAAGGTACTGTCCTATCTACTATGTCTACCTTTTTATATTTAGTTTCAGGCCTATGTCCGCCCCAATGCGTTCCTAGGTCCTGTTGATTTTCCCAACATGTGGGATTCACCTTGCTACATTGAGCACAAGCAGTCACATACTGAGCTATGTCTTCAGCAATACCTGGTCAATAATCTTCTTCTTCTTCTTCTTCTTCTTCTCGTTCGCTGTTGTTTAGAAATGTCTACACAAGAAGTCCGGTTTTCTGGATGTATGTTGCTGTGGTTGAAAGTTCTTCAAGACTCCCAAACAGCTTTGTGTGGATGTGCGTCTCTGTGGGCCAATGTTCAGTTCGCAATTGACTAAGCATGTGGCAGTCTTGCAGGATGTGTTCGGCTGTCTGTGCTGCCTGTCCACACGTACATAGGGGTGATGGGACCAATCTCAGTCTGTATAAGTGACTGTTCAGTCTGTTGTGTCCTGTTCTCATACGGAACAGGATCACCTGTTTTGCTCGATCAAGATATTGATAGTTGTCTCTTTGTTGATCAATTTTCCTGATGGCCTTGATAAGGGTCTTCTTTTCCTGGAATGTGATTGTTTGTTCTTTTTGTTCCTGTGTTGCTCCCTCTTTTGCTAACATATCTGCTCTCTCATTTCCTGGTATGCCACAGTGTGATGGTATCCACTGTAGCACTACCCTTCTTTTGATATTTACTTCGCATAGGACTTTGTTTAATTCTGGCAGTTTATCACTGTTGAGGGCTTGCAGAACTGACATTGCATCGGTAAGGAATACAACCTGCTGACATTGGCTTATTGTGTTATTTATTATTCCTGCAGCAATGCTTATGGCCTGTACTTCAGCAGCATAGTTTGAACAGAATATTCCAGTAGGTGAACAGGTGGATTCATTTTCTTTGTCTGGATAGACCACATAAACTCCTGCGCCTCCGTTCTTCACTGCTCTGGTTGCAGATCCATCAGTATATACTTGGATCCATGCTTCTCTGGGGTATAGTTCTTCAATCATGTCACATGCTGCTATTTTCCTTTGGAGAGTATTTAGCTCTCCCATGGGGCAGGTGGTAGTTATGGAGGTCTTAATACTGAAATTTTGATGTTGTTCCCATGGGGTTGGGAGGAGTGTGGGAGTTATTTCCTTAGTGATGTCTGGTAGTTCATCCTTGTATGTTCTAATTAGTTTTTTGGACCGATGCACAAAACTGCTTCTCTTCAACCTCCCACTGGCTAAATCTCCAAATCTAGTTTTCATTGGATGTGCGGGCATGTTCTTGTACTTTTCTGCTTGGATCAGGGTCTTAGTGTCTCGTCTGTATAATAAAGGTGGAATGCCTGTGATTTTTTCCATTTCATTTATTGGTGTGGTCTTCATGGCACCCGTGATCAACCTAAGCGCTTGATTTTGTACTTTATCTAAGGCTTGTAGGTGTGATTTGGCTGCTGTAGACCATGCTGCTGATCCGTACTCTAATATAGGTCTTATTGCACCTGTATACACTTTCTTTAGTGTTGTTTCGTTAGCTCCCCAACTTGATCCAGCTATTTTCCTCAGTATGGAAAGTTTTCTTCTCGCTTTAGCCTCTGTTCTCTCGATGTGGTGCCTCCATGTCATTCTCTTATCTAATGTAATGCCCAAGTACACCGGTTCCTCATCTGTTTGGACATGTATATTTCCAAGTCGTATCTCTCCTGCTTTGTCTTTGTTGGAGAGCGTGAAAAGTGTTGTTGATGATTTTTCAGCGTTGATCTGCACCATCCATTTCTCTGCCCATGCTGCTATGTTGTCTGCTGCCCTTTGTATTCGCTTATTAGCGATAGTTAGATGTTCTTCTACACACCACACCACCAAGTCGTCAGCGTATAGGGCAGCTCTCACACCTTGTGGCAGATCGTGGATGAGGTCATTGATGAATACAAGGAACAGGGTGGGAGACAATACTGAGCCTTGAGGAACTCCATGTTTTAGGAGGATTTTCTTGCTGTTGTGACCTTCCATAGTGACTCTTGCTTTCCGATTGTGTAGGAACGACTGGATCCATTTTCTCATATTACCCTTGATTCCGTTCCTTTGCAGTTTTACTATTAACCCGTCTTTCCATACTTTGTCAAAAGCTTTTTGGAGATCTATCCATAGGGTAAAGACTTTTCTCTTTTCTTGGAAGGCATCTTCAACGATCTGTGACAGGTATGTGATTTGGTCTTCTGTGCTGCTGCACTCTCTAAACCCTGCTTGTTCTGGCACTAAAATTTTCTCGGATTCCAAGTACCATTTCAATCTTCTGTTGATCATCCTCTCCATTGTCTTACATACACAGCTTGTTAGGCTTATTGGTCTGTAGCTGGTGGCCTTCCTGTTGTCTTTTCCTTTCTTTATGATGGGACACATGAGCGCCTCTCTCCATATCTGTGGCACACTGCCTGTCATCCAACTGTAGTTGTATATTTGCAACAGTTTGCTCATTGCTGTATATCCTAGGTGTTTTAGCATTTCGTTGGTTATACCATCCGGGCCTGGTGATTTCCTGTCTTTAAGTTTCCACACGGCTGTTTTTAACTCGTCCATATTGAAAGGTTTGGACATAACGTCCGGACTGTTTCCATTAGTTCTAGTGTGGATTATTTCTTGACGAATGTCTCGTTGTCTGCGTAAATTGACGGAGATGTTACTTTCATTTCTGTAGGATTCCGCAAATATGTCTGCTGCTTGTTTGCCGGTATATAGTTTCCCTGCATCGTCTAGTGTAATGGTTTGTCGTTGAGAATTGTTATCGTCATTCAATTGTTTAGTGAGTTTCCACAACTTTCTCCCTTCCTTTTCAAGGTTTAGTTTATATGTTTTTTCCCTCCAGCTTCTCCTCTGGGCTTCTAGCTTTCCTTTAATGAATTTTGCTTTTGCCTTTTGTAGCATGATATGGTTCTGTTGGGATGGTTGTACCTCTGCAGTGTGCCTTGCTTCATTCATATCTTCATGTAGGTTTTGTAGTGTGTTGGACCAATATGGTACATAGTTCTTCCTCGCTCCTCTCGGTATTGTCTCCTTTGCTGCCTTGAGTACTCCATTATTAAAATCCCAGATGACTCTGTTAATGTCTCTGTCTAGTACCTTAATATCTTTTGTAAGCAGATTTGCTCTGTGTTGATAAATGGACCAATTTGCTTTTTTATAATTCCATCTTGGCTGACTTGGACTTGTATTAATTGTTCTATTAATTTTGATGAATACAGGACGATGATCACTTCCACCGAGTTGTTCTCCTATTTCCCTTTCCACTATCCCAGCCAAATCAGGTGTGCAGAATGCCAGGTCTGGAGTAGAGGTGCTATGCCATCTTCTGGAGTAAAAGGTTGGAGGATCATTAGGGTTGTTTAGAAGGGTTAGGTTATTGTCGTCTTGCCAGTTTTCTATCTCTTCGCCCCTTCTATCTAGCTGGTTGTATCCCCAGCTTTGGGAATGGCTGTTGAAGTCTCCCACCGCTATGAAGTTGCCAATGGGGACATCTATGCTAGTCATGTTCAGTGGTATGTCATTGGGGCAGTAGAAGTTTAGGAGATCCAGTTCCAGAGTGTTATGTTTTAGATGGATTACTTGGTATTCTGCACCTTCTTTATATGTCTTGGATTCTATAGCGTTGAGGTTATTCCTTATCAGTGTTAGTATGCCACCCTTCTTCCGATCTTTTCTGTCAACTCTGAAGCATTGATAGCCCCGTATCTTAAAATGTTTTCCTTCCTGTGGTCAATAATGATTCACAGATGTCCTTTGACAGGTGGTACCGATTTTTGAAAGCTCACCGTCTGGTACAACATGTGCTAATTCCATAACTTTGTCCCTATAACACAATGGCAGTACTAACTGTCCATGCCCTTTTTGTCCTGCTCCAGTTTTCCTCTAAAGCAATCCATCCTTCAAATAAAACTGTCCTTTCTTAAGGGGGGGGGGGGGTTATGGCTGTCTAGCAATTTACCAAAGCAAGGTTTTAAGGTGCTATAATTAGCTTGGGCCTTTTTCATCTTTTTCGGATGAATGTTTAGTGGAATTCCCTCCTCCATCTTAGGGCTTGACCTGGTCTGGAGCGTTACCATGATCACAGGTTTTATTGGGGTACCCAAAAAGACATATCTCCATCCTATCACCAGCGGGTAACTAGGATCATCACACACTGCTGCACTAATCACTCCTTCCACGTAACGAGTTCTGACATTGCTATGGGAAGTGTCATGGTGTCGGTTCCTTTCAATGCCCCTTGTATCTCCACTTTTTCTGTGGTATATTGATCAGGGTTCACCAAGGATGCACTCACGACTGAGTCATATTCCAGTCCTGAATCATACAGACACATATTTTAGTGCCGTTACATGTTACTTCTTCACATATGGCGGAATGATGGAGGTCTGTCTGACTGTCTGTCAGATTCTTCCTCTCTTGTCCACTGTTCTCATGCATGCAGCGTAATATGGAGAGATTTTCTTACCACAGTAGAAAGTATTATGGTTGTTCTTTTTACAAATTTTACACCACTTTTCTCCTTGTCTGTAAAGTTTCTTATCCTGTGCCTGAGGGTTCCTGTCTCTTTGGTCATATTTAGGTTTGTCATAACCTTGTTTGTATCTATGTTGTTGGTCCCTATTGTCAAACTTATTCTGGTTTTGTGGGGCTTTACTACAATCTCCTTGTTTCTTCTTAACTCCAGCTATTTCTGCCTGAGCTGCTTGATATCTCTCAGCAACTGTTAAAATCTCCCCCAATCTCTCTGCACCTTGTTCTATAAGAAATTTTCTCATGTCTGGAAGCATAGACTCTCTTACTTGTTCCATCATGACCATTTCTTGTAGGTCTTGACATTTTCCTGGAGCAGTCCACTTCTCCAAGTAGGTTTCTAATCTCGTAGAGAATTGGTGGTAAGTTTCTCCAGCAAGCAGCTTGGCAGTTCTGAATTTCTTCCTATAAAATTATGAGTTCTTTTCATAGCGAACCAGCAATGCCTGCTTCAAGATTTCATAATCTTCTTGTTCCTCTCTTCCAAGTTTTGCAGCAACTTCATAAGAAGCTCCTCTCAGCCCTTGTGATAACTTAAGACTCCATTTCTCTTTCTCTAGGCCATAGTTAGTAGCTAATCTCTCGTACCTACTTAGGTAAGACTCAATATCATCTTCTTTCTCCACAAATGGATCCAAGTGAAAGTTCATGGCTCCATTTGAGGCACCTTGACTTGCACTAGTGTCAGAGGTAGTTGGACTGCTTCCATTTCCTGAAACATGTCCTTGAAGTTCAAGCTCTTTCAGTCTCAATTCATGTTACCTTTGCAACCTCTTTTCCTCTTTTTCAGCCTCCCTTTCAGAACTTGTCTTCTCTCTTCCCTATCAGCTTCTAATTTCTTAGCCTTCCTATCAGCTTCTAATTTCTTAGCCTCCCTATCAGCTTCTATCTGTAATCTCCTTTCTGTTTCCAACCACTTATCTTCACACTCTATAAATTTATCACATTCAATAGTAACATATTTAATCAGTTCCTCCCCTTCTTCTTCTTTGATCCTTAGCCGCCGACCGTCAAAGCAGTCAGTAGCCATTACGCATGGTGGCGTCTTGTAGGGCAACAACAAATCGATTCCACTTTGCTCGGTCGGCGGCCATCCTTCGTACAGTGCCTCAACTCTGGTTCATTCTTTGCATCTCAGCCTCCACAGTCCTCCGCCAAGTTGTTTTTGGTCGGCCTCTCTTTCGTTTTCTTTCAGGGGTCCATAGCATAGCTGTTCTTGTGATGGCATCGTGGTCTCTTCTGAGGACATGGCCAACCCAGCTCCAGCGTCTGCCAGCTATTATGGTGTGCATGTCCTCTTGCTTGCTCCGAGTAAGCAGATCTTGGTTGGTGATGGTATTCGGCCAAAAGATTCGGAGAATTTGTCTTAGGCATGTTGTGTGAAAAGAGGACAATTTCGACATTTCCTTCTCTGTAACTCTCCAGCTCTCCGCGCCATAGAGAAGCACAGAAAGCACACAGCTTTGATATAATCCTAATTTTGTGCTTGTGGTGTACTGAGAGGACTTCCAGATGTTGTTTAGACTAAAAAAGGCTGTTCTTGCTTTGTTCATTCTGTTGTTGATGTCTTTGCTTGCTCCGCCGTCTGGTGTTACTATGCATCCTAGGTATGTGAAGGCATCTGTCTGTTCCAGTTGCTGATTCCTTACTGATATGGGCTCAGGGTTGCTCACATTGAGCGTCATGACCTCTGTCTTCTTTAGGTTGATGTTCAAGCCTACCTGCTGGCTATACTTATTTAGTAGCTAATATCTCGTACCTACTTAGGTAAGATTCAATATCATCTTCTTTCTCCACAAATGGATCCAAGTGAAAGTTCGTGGCTCCATTTGAGGCTCCTTGACTTGCACTAGTGTCAGAGGTAGTTGGACTACTTCCATTTCCTGTAACATGTCCTTGAAGTTCAAGCTCTTTCAGTCTCAATTCATGTTCCCTTTGCTACCTGTTTTCCTCTTTTTCAGCCTCCCTTTCAGAACTTGTCTTCTCTCTTCCCTATCAGCTTCTAATTTCTTAGCCTCCCTATCAGCTTCTAATTTCTTAGCCTCCCTATCATCTTCTATCTGTAATCTCCTTTCTGTTTCCAACCTCTTATCTTCCCACTCTATAAATTTATCACATTCAATAGTAACATATTTAATCAGTTCCTCCCCACTTAATCCAAACTCCGTTGCCGCCTGCACTGTAACAGATCTAACCTTTGCCAAGTCCGCCATTCACATACACTCTTATCAATATACTAATTACAAACTTTATATATATATATATATATATATATATATATATATATATATATATATATATAATATATATATATATATATATATATATATATATATATATATATATATAAAATTAAAAACCACTGTCAGTGTATTCAGTCACCAAACTTTTGTGTTGTACTCACTAATATTACAATGTGCTTTATTTAGCTTTTATTTTTCTTACATTTATCTTTATTATTAAATTGCTCCTACTGCCAACCATAATACTGAATGTCTCAAAGAAAAGACCCCAGGGTAGTAACTGAATTCCCGGACTGAGACACCAGTGTCACGAGAGGGTTGTTATATTATTGAAATCTAAGGTATCCTGGACAAAAAGATGTATCAGATGATACCAGGATAGTGCCAGATAAGAGACTGGTCTTACAAGAAATACCCCCTTTTCTGAAAAGAATAAGGGTGTATCGACATCAAAGGAAGGATTTAGCTGTATAAACCTCCAGGTATGATGATAGTATATGTCCCTGAATGTCTATGGGCTCCCTCTCAAGAATCCTCCCCTGATATTATTATTCTTATTATTAAATGTATTAGCTCTGCTAGGGGATTAATTAATTAATATAAATATACCTATATATATACCAACTAGAACTTTAACTCAACTTAAATAATTCAGCAAGTCTGATGGTACATATTTACAATTTATCTAACCTATACTGTTTATATTTTCGGTTAGGCAACTTAGAATGAACTCAAATTTATTTACATCAGAAAATAAATAAGCATAGAAAATTTAACCATCAAACTGATCTATGTGCTTAAGTTTCTCCTTTTAAACACCAATGTTCTAATTTCACTATGTTTTGTCACTGTTTCTGAACTGTGAAGTTAGTAGTGAGTAGCATTCTGTCCATAAGGAATCATCCTTCACTGAGTCTTTATTATTTTATATTCTATTATAGAGGTAGAGTCTGAATATGCTGACCAGTGGCTTTGCGTTGCCACTTAACTTCTATGTAGAGATCAATCACACTCCCGCCATGGACTAACACGTCTGTGAATTGCCAGGCAGTGGATGCTGGGTATCTGGCTCCAATGACTTTAAGAGCACTTGCACCTCAGAGTCCAACAGAGATAGTTGATTCATATACTTCTGGTAGTTTGCAGGATAAAACCTGTAATACAAATAATCACAATCCCAGTATGGTCCAGCACTATTCTGTCCTCACATACAATGGACGTAACAAACAGTGTCAGACATCGTGCTAACATATGCACAGGACAATTTACCTCAATACCACTCACAGCCAGTTCACTGTAACTACACTTTCCTTATAATTCTAAGTTAGATCCAGTTGTCCATGATCCGCCTTAATACAATGATTTGGTCTAGTATAAAACACTAAGTAATACCTTGATCAATTCCTTAAAACAATTCCTGTCATCCTTCCTTATGTTCCTGGTAAGTGTGTCGTTCCTTTCAGAAATACTCCTTCAAATACGTTGTCAAACTTACAGACGTACTTTGGCCATCATTCTCAATTATTCTACACATTTTACAAGGCTGGCTTTCGTCTCCAAAAGTTTACACATGCTACACACTTCCTAACGCACAAGTGGATTAATCACAGGAAAATTACATAATTATATACATATATATATACAAAGATTCATTCTTACCCTCAGGCAAAACACACAAGCTGTTAATGGGCATCTAATGTCTGATCTACAGATGCGGATGGCAAAGGTACATGACGTTTACTATTTTTCTGCTTCTTCTGTTCAGCTGTGTTGTTTAAAATGTTGTGGCCTCAATTTAGCCAAGGGCAAGGTCTTATATACTAGCACATCCACCGTATCGGATGGCATGGGGCAAAAGGGGTATTATAAATCTCAAAATGAGGCATAATTTTGCTCTCTGTTCAATCAGTAAAAATTATTATCTCAAGTATCTTTCTTATTTATGGGGCGATTTTGGTCACCTAAAGCGAGTGTGACAGGGAATGCGTCATTTTAGGAACTATCATTTATAACAAATACAGACCATAGCTTAGGTGATAGAAATTAGTTAAAATTTAATCGTAAAATTATAATAGGAACGGACCATAAAAAAAGAATAGCGTAGATTACTTTTTATCCAATCGTGAGATAAATAAAGATGAAGCAACGCTGACCTAGATTTGAGCTGAACCCAAGCGAACTAGCCGGCAAAGTTAGTTGCAGAAGAAAGGTCGAAAGTGTCAGACGCACTTTTTATGCTGCAGATTTTTGAGGATTTTTCAAATATTACTAAAGGAGGTTTTTCATTTAGTATTTTCCCAGCTCTAGTGTTTAATATGTGCATTATTTCTAACAAGGAAAGCAGTAAGTAAAATGCTTTGAATAACCTATACCATTTTCATGTCGAAGAGAGATAGCTTTTGCCCCCGCAGCACACAGTAAAATGGCTGCAAGTTGTACTTTGATGCAGAATGTAGACTTTCTATAGCCATGTATAAACACTAGTAGTTTGGCAGAACATGAAGCTCTTCAAGAAAATGAGAAAATGGATTAAATCTCTGAGGAACTGCTAGTATGCATTTACCGCTAGCTAATAAGGAAAGAAATGTACTGGGAGTTGAATCAGAGTGGCTCATCATCTGAAGACAGAAGCTTCTGCTGTATTAAAAACATAGAACAGAAATGCATTAATGGATACATGAAACATGCATGCTATTACTCTATACGTTTACCTGTAAAAAGATGATGTAAATAAAAGTTTACGTTTGATACCAAAGGCAGGTCGTCTCTCATTTTACTTTGCCACTTATTTATGAGAGTAGAAGGGAACGGTTTTGCTGGAAAATAATGTAAATGAACCAATACTGCTCTAACCAAATACACCGTAGAGGATCATCCTAGAACCTGGTAGAACCTTAAGTCTGTTAGAGATAAAGCTCCACCTCTAGCGCCTTAGCTAGTCTATCAACTCGACTCTCTGTACAAACAGCAAACCCCAACTGCCCACCCCGTCACACGAGAATTATTCTGTGAATTATTCTGTATTGATCTATCTACTAATTGGATAGTGTGCAAAATGCATTTTAGTATATGCATGCTTTAACTAGCTAAATTGGAACTAACCATGATGTAACGAAGCCCTTTCCCTCGATATTTCTATCTTACTAAAATACTATTCGAGAAAGTTTTTACACCTACCTCTAACGTAACATTCCCGTTGTTGAATTATATAATCCTTCCCGGTGATACTTCTTTATTCTTTCCAAAATTAAATGGCATTGTACCATCAGTTACACAAAATGGGCCTCTATGTTCAAGCATAGTACGTTTCACAACACACCAAGAAGGGCGCGTTTTCATTGTCTAGTGTATCAGAGAGTTCTCAACATATGGCGTGCGGTATGGTCAGATTTACTCCTAAGTATACAGAAAACCGTGTTGTGAGACAGACTAAATCACGACAGCAACCAACGTCCTTTTCAGGACGAACGCAGAAGAAGAAGAAAAGATCTTCCAGGGTACAGTGCCGACTGCCGTAGACGATCACATATCTTCGCAGTTTCCGGCCATAATAGTGTTATCAACTGTTTATTGTCTTTAGCTCACTATATTCTTTGTTTTTTTTTTAAATTAAGAATTTTGCCGAGCCGCAGTCTGTTCAATCCAGACAAAAGTCCGTCGGTTATATTAGGACTCTTGTCCAAATATAAAAGACGTTGTAGTCTGGTATTACAGTATATTACGGGTCGCACTAATGACCCGTCATCGAAGCATCATTTTTTGGTGATGCCTAGATGGCAGGGAGGATAGTGTGATTCGCTTGCATAGCTAGGCGAGGTTGTCGCACGGAAGTTCCTGGGTAAGCCACTCACGTCTGTTGTTTTTCTGTTGTCTAGTTTTCTTCTTCTTTATTTCTTACGAGTGCCTGAAAACATACCTTTATGTTTGTCTAATATTTATTCTCTCTTTGTCACCATTTATCTACAAATGTTGCCGTTAATCTTGGTTTCTTCAAGTATTCTAAGGAATTAGTTCCATTAACACTGAAGAATGTTCGTTCATACCTCAGTGTTACATTCATCGGAACGACGGGATCCGTCGGCCAAAACAAAACAAATCAAAACTGGATGATCTCGTTAAAAAAGAAACGTCTGGTTTCTCTAGTCCTACAGTTAAAACTTGTGATACCAGTGAGGTATAACCGTCTTAAGTTATGTCAAAATTATGGGTAGTTGTCGTAACTTCGAGAAGATAGGACTGAGGTAATTATGGTCCCTTTTTTTTATAGATGATGATGACAGCTATATGAAAGGAAGGTGTAAGAAGTAGTTTCTGTTTCACGAGGAGGGTGATAGTGTAGAGAGAAAAAGCAGTCTTGGATTGAGTAATTGCTCTAATCCAGCCTATCTTTTACGACCCTATTTAACTTTCAGACGCCCTTACTCTCCTTGTACAACGTACAAGTTACACAAAATTCTGTGACATATAACACTTCGTACAGACGTGAAAACAAACTATGAATAACATATAAAAAGGACAGTGGCTTGACCAACACTATAGCTTAAGGTTTATTATGTTTTATTATCGCTAGAAATATCACAACATCAAGAAAAGCATTATCATTACATCCATGAATTATAGTTTACAGACAAGAAATGAAAATATAATCTAATACGCTTCCCTCTTGTATAGGAAAACTAGGAAAGATCCCAACAGAGGTAATTAACCCAAAGAAAAAGATCAAATTAATTAACAATGGGAGTAGGGAATAGTCAGGACGGGTAAGACTAAGTCCTTAATTTAACCTATCCCGAGAAAAAAATACTCAGATTAGTGAGAGATAAATAAAAGAAGGTTGGTAGATTAGTAGTAACATAAAATATTAGTATCTTTCTATCCGTTCACTCACACAGACAATACAGTGGCCCACTCTCAGATATGCTTACCAAATGTTGGCGCTGCATACATTCCTCGGAATTTAAAAACGCTAGCAGTTATTAGAACTAATCAGTCATATTCAGGGTCAAGTGCAGCCCCAGACTATCCGATGAGCTGACTGCTATTTTTCGGGGAGTCGCTGCAATTGATGCGGTAGTATTTGTGCCTGGATATTATTCCTTTTCACTGCAGGTATTTGCTTTGGCTAAGTGTTTCTATTGTGGTGGCACTGTCCTGGGAATTAATATGGTAAAATATTGTTCCAGTGGGGTCTAGTCTCAGGTGGCTATAACACGCGGTGACGTGATGGGGAAAAAATGTTAAATGATAATAATCTGCTGTTCGTTGAGGTGGGAGCCGAGTATGAACAGTGAGTTCTCTTGAATAAATCCGATGAAAAAAACTCCTGTCAAGGGTCAGATGAAAAGTACTGACTTTCTGCTTCAGCAGACTGATAATATATTATGATATGAAAAAAACTTGTATTCTGGGAATGTTCCGTACCAGTTAAAATTTATCTATTATTGTTTGTTTTCTTGATTTGGCTTCTCGTCATAATTAGAGAAGGTGGACCGCGCAATGGTCACAACATGAAGATGGTCATAACAATAATTATTTGGATGCCGATAGGAACATCAGATCATAAAAAAAACGCTGGATCGCAAGGTTTGATCAGCCTGGATTATATAGGAAGAAAAAATATAAACGCTTTAACAATATTATCAATATCCGAATCTAACACACATTTAGGTATGACTTGTTAAGCACTCCGTTATTAAATTAAATTTAAACTCCACAAGTGTCTAGCTAATCTCGTCGCTCCTAACATGAGAAATGAACACTAGTCACTTAAAATTTTACACCAGATGAAAATAGAAAATAAATCGCGTTCTCTAAATTATCCACCGTCTAGAGTCTTATTAATTAATTTAAAGCATCTCTTACTGAGGAAATAGCGGGTAATTAATGTTACGTTTATAGCTGGTAAACTTTGCTATACGTTATTTAATTAACACAGACCAAAAAATCCCCAGTGAAATATAATGGAAACACTTTAACAATTAAACCACTAAAAACTCTAATATATTATTACCGCAGCACAGAAAAAAAGAATTAATCTCCACGTACATAAGTAAGTCCAAAATGGTAGTATGGTCTCATATGCGAGCTAGGTACTTTCTTCAAAATCTCTGGCGCTACTGATAACTTAGTTTTAAGAGATTGCCATATATATATTAAATGGATGAAAATCGTTAGCTACATAGGAAATTTTTCACCTCTGCCCGTTTCTGGGGGATTTCTGCGGTCGAATAGCGAATGAAGGCTATTTCTCGCGCCTTCGCCGACCGCAGATTCCGTTCTCGGACGAGCAAACCCCCTTGCCCTTCCCCTTTTTTGAAAGAAAGACAGTAAGAGATATGAATAGCTGTATAAATAGTGCTTGAAACTAAGACAGGTAGGCGTGGCTAAACTAGAAAATAAGACAGATAGCGAAATGCATGGCTGTATGCGCGATAACCCTTGCATGCTCATTAGAAAGTCTGTGAGAAACTACGTTGAGCGGTTATATTGAACAAGAGTGAGGGGTGCCGGTGCGATTAAAGGGGCTCGATCAGGGTTGCTCAATTTTCATGTCACATTTCATCAGTGAATATTGTGACGGACAACTCAGCTGACCTGAATTATTAAGATGACAGGGTATTTCCCTCTCTATAACATTAGAACCCCTGAACATTTGTTGTAACTTTTCATCAGTCTAGAACGTTGCACCTGGGCTAATTAAGCATGCAGCATTTCCACGAGGATTTTACACGTTGGATCATTAATATGCAGACTGCTATCTTCTGTGAACTTTTGAGATCGCATGGCCTTTGATGGGAGGTTAAATCACGCCCACGACCATCTCTGAGAACGATTTATAGCAACCTTTTCCTTAACGCCGGCCCAAAGGGGACGTGGACAGAGACTCACTCCTGTTTCTAGAGCAATTAACAGCAGTTCAATTTGCGGTTCTTGTGCGTTAATTCACCGCTAAAATCAATTTCTGGAAATTTATTACCCAAACTGAGAACCGTACTTTTTCTTGACTGAAAAAGGTTGATTTCACATTGTGGTTTGGGAGAGCAAGTTAAAAAAAAAAACGTTCCTCGTGCATTCATAGTTGACACGCTTACGACAGCCCGCCCTCAACCCCCCCCCCCAGTATTTTAAGTTTATAAACCAATAAAATGGTATTGAATCAGTTCTACAAGTTAACGGTACACAGGAAACAAGGGAAGTCGCTGCCGTTGCCTTCTCTAACTCAAGATCAGAGTCAGGTACCCATTTACAGCTGGTTAGACTGATGCGTGACACTACCAAGCTTTGAACCCGAAACCCGGTAACTTATTGCGGTAGTGGAGCGTTAGAGACTTCACTACACTAGGTCCAGCATCGAGAGGTGGGGAGACAAGTTTCCTTCCTCGCTGTCTTTTCCTTCCCTAACTCAAAGTTAAGAACCTATTTATAGCTAGGTAGGCCCCAGCCTCAGTCAGTGGATCTCTCCAGTACTCAATCTGCCCAACTAACTGCGATGTCTTTTGCTTTAGAGTCTTTTCCTAGCCCTAACGAAAAAATTGACAGCTTCCTAGAAAAATTCGAGAGGCTCGCCAATCTGTATGGGTTAGAAAGTTCCCGTTGGGCATTTAAACTCTCAACGTCACTGAAAGGCAATGCTTATGACGTATACACAAAGCTGGGACCGAACCAACATGATTCCGACATGCTGAAGAAGGCCTTGCTAGAGCGGTTTGAGATGACGGCCCGAAAGTTTCTGCAGTTGTTCAGAAACTGCCGAAAAGAGGGCACGGAAACATTTCCCCAGTTCTCTTCACATCTCACGGGTTATCTGACAAAGTGCATAGAATTATCTGAATTACCTCTTTCATATGAGGGACTTCTAGAAATTGTTCTTGTTGAACAGATAAAATCCACTTTGTCGAATGACACCAATAGATTTTTGGCTGAACAGGGGGCAGTCAGGCTTGAGGACATCCTCAATAAGGCAGAACACTGTACCAATGCAATGGCCGAACTTCCCAGCACTAAACGTAAACCCACAGATGAGCCATCTCGAAAACAAAATCTAGAGCAGTCATCCTATTCTTCCAATCCTTCTCAACATTATAACCAACGAGATAATAATAACCAGAGACCTCCCCAGGAAAAATCGAAATTCTACAAAACCGGATACCCCCCAAATAATACTTCTGATCAACCCACCAAGCCTACGTGGCAGCGCGGCCACCAAGGTCAAGGAAAAGGGAAGACCCTACACCAGGAACGTCTGATCAGGGCAAACAAACCGGTCCAAACCGCATCGGATGTTTGCATACAGCCTCGAAAGGTAGAGTCAATATCAGTGATTCTCAACCTGAGGGGGACCGACCCTCAACGCGAGGAACTGTACTTTTGAATGGTACCTCTACTACTTGTCTTTTTGACACAGGATTAAGTTTTGATTGTATTGTCGCCAGACACCTAGTCAAACCCGGTCAGGAGACAGAGAAAACCGTCAAACTAAGTGGAGTTTTCAAGAGTGATGCACCCAGAACGCTTCCTATCGCACTGGTAGAAATACACTCTGACTTTGTCAGAGGGGTTATTAAAGCGGCCATTATGGATGATCTTATCTACCCAGTTATCCTGGGATGTAGATATGTGTTTATTGGGAGACCAAAGGAGCCGATTGAGGCAGCGGTAACCACAAGAGGGCAAGCCAAGAAGGAGAGGGAGCCTGCGCCAAATTTGTTGCCGAATGAACCGAAGGAGGCGCAACAAAAGGACCCTACTCTGGAGCTCTGCTTTAGAAAACTGCCCATGGCTAAGGACCCCAGACACAACGGAGACATCTTTTCTAAGGATGGCGTATTGTATCGTAGAACGGCCAACCCGGACATGGGGAATAACCAACTCCTAGTACCGACGCAGTACAGAAGCCAGATATTAGAAATGGGGCACTCTCTTCCCTTTAGCGGACATATGGGACAAAACGCCACTATTCAGCGAATAAAAACCCACTATTGGTGGCCAGGAATGAACTCTGACATTATCAGGTATGTGAAATCCTGCGCCCAGTGCCAACGGGTAGCACCCAAGCACTTGACACTCCCAGTACCCATGGGGCAAATGCCAATTGTGGGGACTCCATTTGAACGGGTTGCTGTCGACATCATTGGACCCCTGGAAAGGACCAAAAGAAGGAACAGGTTCATCCTGACCTTAGTCGACACTTGCACAATGTGGGCCGAAGCTGTACCGCTAACATGCACAGATTCCAAGCATGTCGCAGAAGCCCTCGTGCAAATCTTTACACGGTTGGGATTCCCTCAACAAGTTTTGACGGACAATGGATCCCAATTCCGTAGCCTGTTAATGGAGGAGATCTTTAAGATCTTGAGGGCCAAACATATCCACACAATTCCCTACCGTCCGGCCGGAAATGGGCTCGTGGAACATTTTAATGGCAGCCTCACCATGATGTTACGTAAGCTGGGTCAGGAGAAACCGGAAGACTGGGACCTATATATATATATATATCTGCTGCCTTATTAGCCTACAGAGAGGTACCCCAAGCGTCTACGGGATTCCCGCCTGCTACACTTTTATTTGGCAGACCTATTAAGGGGCCACTAGAAGCCTTACTTCGGTCCCTGACAGACCAAAAGGCTGACGAGACAGTCGTCTCTGCAAGCAAGTATTATCTGAGCTCAAGGAAAGGTTGAAGCTAGGATGGGATCTAGCCAACACCAACCTTAAGAAAGCCCGCGCTAAACATATTAAAAGATACAACAAAGCTGCAAAAGAGAGAGAACTACAATCAGAGGAGAAAGTTTTGTTGCTACTTCCAACCGGAAGCAATAAACTTCGCATCGGATGGCAAGGGCTGTTTACCGTCCTTAAAAAGATCTCACGTACTAGTTACAAGATCTGCATTAAAGAAAAGGAGAAGGTCTTCCACATAAATCTGCTTAAGAAATATCTGGAAAGACCAGTGCCATCCTCCGAGCATCTCCTGGCTGTCGCCATAGCAACGGAAGACGAGGATGATGATGATGGTTGCATGGAGTATCCATTGCAACCCACATAATCCTTTAAAGATGTCAAGTTCGGCGACAATCTCTCAGTAGAACAACAAACAGAAACCAGGGCGCTACCAAAGCAGTACAGTGCAGTCTTAACGGATGCACCTGGTCGAACAAATCTCATCGAATTTGACATGAAATTAACAAACGAGACCCCTGTTCGAACCAGAGTCTACCCCATCCCGTACGCAAAAGCTGATGCACTTCGCGGAGAAATAGACAAGCTGCGTCAGACAGGAATTATCAGCGAGTCGACATCTCCTTATAGGTCGAGTGTAGTGCTGTTACAGAAGCCCAATAAGGAAGTTCGGCTGTGTATAGATTACCGGCTGCTTAACGCGGTAACGGAATTTCAGCCCGAACCTCTCCAAACCGTTTCTGAGTTGTTCACCCAGCTCAGCAGAGCAACAATTTTCTCCAAAATTGACCTGAGTAAAGGTTATTATCAAATACCAGTCAAGGAGGAAGTTGAACCTTTGTTAGCTTTCAGCACTAGTGAAGGACATTACACATTTAATGTGATGCCGTTCGGATTGCATAACGCACCAGGAGTGTTTACTAGGATGATGAGAAAGCTTTTAGAACCTTTGCAAAGTCCCCATATCCATAATTTCATGGATGACATCTTAATTGCATCGGAAACCTACGAAGAACATATTGCTACAGTCGCTATGCTCCTCAGGAGACTACAGGAAACGGGTCTCACAGCTAGACCTAGCAAATGTCTCATCGGATTTGAAAAGCTGGACTTCCTGGGGCATACTATTTCTCACGGCTGTAGTTGGCCTATTAAGAAGAACGTGGAGAAAATAGTGGCAGCAAAAAGACCCCGAACAAAGAAAGACGTACGTTCCTTCTTATCACTATGTGCATATTACCAGAAATACATCCAGAACTTCAACGGACTCACAGCACCTCTGACTGACCTCAAAGAAAGGGCGTCCTGATAAGGTCATTTGGGATCAACAATGCGAACACGTTTACAACACGTTGAAAGGACAGTTGTCGGCATACCCCATTCTGAGGTTACCTGACCTCAAGAAACCTTTCGTACTGAGAGTCGACGCGTCAGGTCAGGGCATCGAGTCAACAGTGCTTCAAGCCGAGGACAGTGACCCGAATATGTTATTCCCAGTTGCTTATGGCAGTCGAAAGTTAAATAAGGCTGAACGCAACTACAGTGTCGTTGAAAGAGAATGTCTCGCTCTGATTCATGGCATCAGGCACCATCGTGAGTTTCTGTATGGTACTTCTTTCACGGTGCAAACAGACCATGCTCCATTAGCTTTCCTGGGTGCCAATAAGGAATTCAACGCAAGGAAAATGCGTTGGGCCTTGTTATTGAGTGTTTATTCCTTTAAAGTGGAATATATTCCGGGAAAACAGAATGTTAGAACTGACTTCTTGAGTAGAAACTGGACAAGGAGGAAGAGGACGAAATTGTAAATACCAATCATCCTAAAGCTACCGATCAGGGCAGCTTCATTGTCACGAAAGAAACATGAAAACGAATTTCCATGTCTCAAAAGAGGGGACGATTGTGACGGACAACTCAGCTGACCTGAATTATTAAGATGACAGGGTATTTCCCTCTCTATAACATTAAAACCCATGAACATTTGTTGTAACTTTTCATCAGTCTAGAACGTTGCACCTGGGCTAATTAAGCATGCAGCATTTCCACAAGGATTTTACACGTTGGATCATTAATATGCAGACTGCTATCTTCTGTGAACTTTTGAGATCGCATGGCCTTTGATGGGAGGTTAAATCACGCCCACGACCATCTCTGAGAACGATTTATAGCAATCTTTTCCTTAACGCCGGCCCGAAGGGGACGTGGCCAGAGACTCACTCCTGTTTCTAGAGCAATTAACAGCAGTTCATTTAGCTTACCTTGCTGTCACCCCGCCTAGTGGGAGTTGCCAAAGCTTCTCGGGAGAGCGGTCCCATCAAAGCCAGGCTGGTCTTCAGAATCAACGTAGAAGCGGTATACGATCTGAGGAATCAGGGAACTCCCAGCTAACGAAGTTAGTTTCTCGCAGAGATTTCGCACCCTCATGCGAGCAGCCTGAGACGAACGGAGATCGGAAGCCAGGGGGGCATCGCGGTTAACACGACGGCGTAGAACCTCGATTTTTTCTCAAGATGAAGAAAGGTGTGAAATTCTCACACGACCCCTTTAAGTTACATTCCTAATAGTATAAATAAAGACTCTGAAAAATTGCATTTTATCATTCGTTTTGACAGATTTTAAGAAACACTACCTATAGCAGAACCCTGCTAGATTCCATCTGGATCTTTCGGATACATATGTTATAGTGAATTCTTTTTTGTGCAGACGGTAATTTATACATTAGCTTCGAGTGATCAGTGGTCTAGTTATTTCATTTTATTTCACTGGATTGTGGTGTAAATTTAAACTTATTAAATAAACCCATTTTCAGAGTTCTAGTGCATACTAAATGTTACCTCTATATGTTAATTTCCTAATACAATAGACGCGTAAATTAATCTTGCAGTCGTTAAAGGAAGTTAGATTGTGCACGCGGGGAGCTTTTCTTGAATTTATATAATTGAAGACGCGAGTGCAGAAAATAGGCTAACTGTAAAATTTATCGCGCGTCAGATTTTATATGATTTTATTGCATTTCATGTTTTTTCATTCTTTCATACAGAATGATCACTAAACCTGGCATCCAAGCAATTAAATATAGACAGAGTTCTGCCATACACAGTCGATAACTCCAGTGACTTATGAACATTTTAAAATTAAACTTGTGGCGACTCGTTATGAGTCTCGTTCTCTGAATTTTACATGAGATTTAAGCAACCCAAGAAATCCTGATTCATAAAGTCTTTTGAAGTTAAACTGGAGCAGAACAGTTGCCAGTCAATATTTTATTTAATGCTCTATTTGTGAAAGAGAACCCAGATTTACCTGAACATTGTCTGCCTAGTATTCTCATCGGATTTCCCCCCCCCCCCTCCCCCGAAGAAGAACTTGCCTCAGTGTTTTAGTCTGTGACATTACGCCAAAAAGAAAGTTATCACCACCAGCTGTGCGAATCTTAGGAACCACACCATCCCTCACACCTAGCAAAGTGCCTGTGCCATTCATTAGGAGCTTTATCAAATAAACAAACAGTACCGTTAGACTTCAACGTCCAGCGATTTCGGGACACTTTGTTAACTTCAACAACCCGCTAATCTGGGGCTGTACACGGAAGAAAATACATTTACCTAAGCCAATGTTTAGTGCTGTTTTTTGGTGTAATTCCTATAAAGGGTCAGAACCAACGATTCGGTAAGTCTGTGAGCGTGACTGTGTGTAGGCCTTCACAAGCGTGTTTTTTTTTTTTTTTTGAATGAAAGGAGATTTGATCTTGCTACCATTTAATTAGTTCGACCTAGCATTGATTTTGTACTGTATTCATTACATGAGATTTCTCCTAGCGGGATTTATTAACTGTGTTTATTTCCTCCTCCCGTAAATCTGTAGAATACAGGGAAAACATTTGAGACCCCTAGTTTTTCTCTACCCCCCTTATTACTGTAACCCCTCGTCCCAGAGTACTAAATTTACCGTCGGGTTAAATTGCCTATCTCTGATCATCACCCCCACCCCTCTTCTTTGGGACCTAGCTTTCATTCACTTTAAAATATTATTATATAATGTAATGTATGTGTGAATGTACCCACATAATACTGTACTTTAGAAATGTGAGTCGTGAGAATGTACCCGCATACCAAAAATACAGATTAATTGTAGACGGATTGGCCGCATGAGTGAGTGTCGGTATACAGAATTTATTTATTTTTATTTATTGTTTTATTTATTTTATTTTATTATTACTTTTTTCCCCCATTTACTAGCTTGTTTGTTTAAAAAAAAAACAACCCTACTCATTTTTTTTATTATGCTTGCATACTGTAAATGAATGCTGTTATGGTAACTTTATAATGTTGCATGCCTTTAAATTAATGCTTAAAGCATCATGTGGGAATGAAAGGATATAGTATGCAAGATTAATGAGAGTGGAAGGGCAGAATGTTAGACGGGCCTGCGCGCCCAATTCTTTACCCTTCGAAAATAAAGTTCGTTCGTTCGTTCTGTCGTTCGCTTTTATTGTTAAATACAAGCGGGAAAGGTGTATTGGATACTTCTCCAAAACCCCTCCCCACCGTGTCATTTGTAGTTTTGTAACCTTTGATTTCTGCATGTAAATTGATAATTGTTTGTGAAGTGATTTTATGCTAAATAAAAGTAATAAAACTTTTAGCATTCGTGTCGGCTGGCCCAAAACCCACATAACTTACCCATATTCGTTATCGTAGTCTGTATTCACGTACGTTGTGTGTCAGAATCACCAAATCGGTGTGTGCACCTGAGTGACTGGAGACTGGCAAACAATTGTTTGTTCAGAAGAGTGGTAGGAGTAGTGTTGAGAGACAAATATTGTCGTAATAAGAGTACTTGTGAATCAACTATCTTTCTTTCCTAAATCCTTATTCTCACAGAGCCTTCACTATCATTCTACTCTCTAACGGGACCACTATCCACCAGAATTCTCTCAAATAAAAATTACGACAAATATATCATTCATTTCTCGACTTCTAACAACATTTAGTTCCTTCGTGGCTCACTCCAACCCCCGCACTACCCGCCCAGTCTGCCTTTATATAAAAATTCGTTCCCTTTCTTTAAAATCTCGAACAGCTCGGGCGTTGGCATAGCTGGCGAGTCCTTTTTTAGGGCTTTATGCTTGCAGATAGATAATGGTAGTCCTTTTCGGGACTTAGTATCTATCAAAGCTGATCGGGTTACAAGACAACAGAGGATGGGTGTGGAAAAAAAATCGAAAAAAAGGTGATTCGTCTTACGAGGACAGAAGACAAAGAAAATAGCCAACGTCAGGGAAAGTAAAGAAAGTGAAGGCTAGATAAGACACATAAGAACCTAAATAAATATAAAAATAAAAACTAGGTACTTCCCTGAAGGCATCGAAGTCCTAACACTTTTGCTGCCCGCGAACGGACAAGCCAGCTAATGTACTTCCATTTACGGGTCACATCATTTTCGTTAGTTTTTATATAATAATAATAATAGCCCCTTCAACCAAAACTATTAGAATGCGCCCTTGAGGTGACAGCCTCAGCTGCTTATTTTCCTGGTGTTCATGTCGACGTTTTCTCCTCTCTTCTGCCTGTTGTGTGAGCTTCTTTTTGCCAAATTTGAGGTGGCACCGTATATAGCATCGCCACTTGGTGCGACCGGCAGCTTCATCCTCCCAGGTAGCTGGATTTATGTCCAGTGCCCTCTTGTCTCTCTTGCACACATCTATGAATATCAGCTGCGGTCGCCCAACTGTTCTTTTGCCATCTGCCAGTTGTCCGTAGAAGATATCTTTCTGGATGCGACCATCTTCCATGCGGCGGACATGGCCAAGCCAGCGTAGTCTGCGCTGTCTAAGCAGTGTATACATGCTTTGGTTTTATATATTTTGTATTTGTTAGTTCTCACGTTCTCTTTCTTCCTTTAAAAAAAAATTATTTTGCCCTTGTGACCGTAGCCTAAAGCAGGTTTTGTGTAATGACAGTAACGTATGCATTTTTTTTCTTAGTAAGAGGCATCATTTATTTTCATTTACCATGGCCTCTTATCAGATTGTCAAAATAATTGCTTTCATGGACCAGTGTAAGAGAGCCAAACAACGGTGAACCCACACAGAGAGAAAGTAGAGATTGATAGAATGTATAGCAGTAGTAGCCCACTGTTCAGTCATAACTGACTATGAGAATGCGTTCCTGAGGTGATAACCCTCAGCTGCTTGTTTTCCATGGGTTCCCTTGGGCGTATTGTTTTCTCTTATGCTTGTTTTGAGAGCGTTTTGTCGCACAATCTGAGGTGGCGCTGTAGGGAGCATCGGCACTTTGTGCTATCAGCAGCTTCATCCTCCCAGGTTGCTGAATTTATGCCCAATACTTCATGTGTCTCTTATACACGTATTTGAACCCCGGCTACGGTCATCCAGCTCTTCTTTACCATCTACCAGTTGTCCGCAGAAAATATCTTTGCGGATGCGACCATCTTCCATGCGGCGGACATGGCCAAGCCAGCGTAGTCTGCACTGTCTAAGCAGTTTATTCTGCGCTGTCTAAGCAGTGTATACATGCGTTGACGGCCAGCACCTCGACATTTGTCACTTTGTCCTTACGCGAAATACCAAGGATGTGGCGTAGACACCTTAGATGGAAGGTATTGCTTAGCATAGCTTGTCCATATCTCGCTACCATATAGAAACGTGCTGGTGAAGCAGGCATTATATACCGCAGCTTTGGTCTTCATTGTGAGTTTAAAGTTTCCCAAAAACGCGTTGTGAAGCGGGCAAAGATGATTTATAGAATATATACTGAGACACGTATGCAGACCACCAAGAACCACTTTTGTCAGTAGTGAAACGTCGAAAGCTTGCCTGGTTTGGGCATGTAACTCGTCATGACTCCCTTCCGAAAACGATCCTCCAGGGAACAGTCGAAGGTAAACGGAGAAGAGGAAGGCAAAGAAAATCCTGGGCTGATAACATCAAAGAATGGGCAGGGCACGGTTTTTCCACACTTGTACGCATTGCTGAGGATAGAGAGCAGTGGAGGACCCTGTCTACTGATGCTTCCAACATGGCACTCCTACGACCCATGACGGGTTACGGGTTGAGATGAGATGATGATCCTGAGACTAATAATAGCTATCATTGTTTTCCTTTACACTCTTTACAGAGCGCGGAATCATCACTGTAGCTCTGACCCCGGAGTCATCACTGTAGCTCTGACCCCGGAGTCATCACTGTAGCTCTGACCCCCTTGCTGGAAACCTTCACTAAGCATTCACATGCTCATGTAGTGGTGATTTATGTGGCAACTTGTTTAACAAAATGAGGTGCCATCCCCATGCTCAACCTCACATTAATCGCCTTGTACGACATGCATTATGGTGCAGTAAGCCTATTTTTTTCTTTGTCGTTTCAGAGATCCACGGGGGGACTACACGGGGCTAATAATATCTAGACATGCCCTTAACTGACATCCACAGTGGAAGATAAGCGTTCGGAAGCCAAAGAGAACCTACAGAAGAATGGCATAAGATGAGGATTCAGTAAACGAGTTCTCGTGAAGTTTAAAAAGATGGTACACCAAAAAAAAAAAATGACGTCGAACAACAGTAAATTATGCTAACGTATGAGAAGGGGTCAGCTGTCTATATGTTTATCAATCTACTTTATGTCTGTGGCATAATTCTGAGTGTGTCGGTTTTTATAAAAGTTGAGAATCACAGGTGTAGACGTCAAGGCAAAACGACAGCCCTTACGGCTGTTATCTGGGGGTAAAATAAACTACGTCCACAGATTACCAAGGCCTGACACTACTTTTAAACGTGCCTAAATTAGCCGTCCGGCAAGTATATTGTGACGTAATTTTTCATTGTTAAAACACGCCCACATTGTTTAAAAAGCTACTTCAGTATTTGGGCACACGTGAAAGTTGTTTCAGATCTTCCAAAAGCATACACAATTCAGTTATTCAGCCACATTTTGATCATTTGGTCAGACAGAAAAATTGCAAGGTTTCACATTGTTATTGCTTCTCGTTGAATTTTTTTGATTTGTATTTGATTATATTAGCAAAAATAATGCTTGAATAAAGTCATGCAAAGGAATTTATGAATTTTCCACTTTTATCAAAGTACAGTTTTTATGAACCGTTTTTTTTTTTTTCTTTGTTTGTTTTTTTTTTTTTTTTCATTCATGAAAATCCTATTATTCACACGAAGTCTACGCGAACGGTCATTATTAAGTTCATCACATATCCGAATAGGAAACATTTGTACCAAACATATGATAAACGAACGCCCGATTCAAACAACCGAACTCCCCAATTCGAAAGTGGGCGAAAAATGCGGAAGTAACGAAACTCTCGGTGCATGAGAAATTTGATTACGTCGTGCACGAGCAGTTTTTCAGCTGTTTGCTGCTTAAGCAAGGTCTTTTATATTTGAACATGCGCCGAATATAACCAGCGGACCCTTGTCTAGGTTGAAAACGAGGCAACGTTTTATTTATTTTTTTAAAAAGCTGTTTGCTAAGGAAGGATACAGTGAATAATAATAAATGAGGTGGCTGCTGTAAAACTTGTAAGGAAACTAATATATAAAATTTAAAAAAATAAAATGGTATGAAATCAATTTTAAAAGTTAACGGTACACAGGAAACACGGGGCGTTTCGGGTTTCACCCTCCGTCAGCCACAGTTACGAACAGGTGACAAGGACAAGAATTACATACAGGTCAAAGAAATATACTACAAATATACCCTTCAAAAGAAGTTAAGGACCATTTTGATTAAGGGTGCAAAGTGAAATGAAAATGAACAATAAAAACATAGCACTTCAAAATATAACATGACAAGCTTATCAGTGACAATCAACACTATTTTCATGCAAGCCTCTGAGCGACATTTCGGACAGTAAGACCTTCCTGCAACCACGCAATGGCTCTTCCTTTATCCACAACACTCAGCTTTCGTCGTTGAGGCATATTGTTGTGCAATGGTTATGCAGCACTTGTGTTGCTTATAAAGACAATTTTGTGAGTACAGCTCAAGACCAACACTATAGTCTCCCACATGCATCACGCATTTTTGGAATAGCAGGTATTTTTTTCATGCTCAGACATCATTAAAAACACCCACATTTTGGCGTCTCAGAAGCATTTTTTCAGCGTGCTTGCTGAGCTGAACACTAGCCACACGGTATGCTGGTGGCCCATGCAGCACGTGTTGAATGTTTGTCGTTCGAGAAAAATCAATGTCAGATTAATTGCTTATGAAATGTAATTTTTATAATTTTTTATTATTTTTGGGTCATTTTCACCTACTGGTCCTTAACTTCTTTTGAAGGGTATACATACGATGATGAAAAACATATACAAAAAAAGAGCAATACAAGCAGAGGAAAACGTAAACAACACAGGTGATGGGCCAAAAAAGAACAATAATAACGCAAGAAAATCGCAAAACCAGAAAGAAAGATCGAAACAAGAAAGTAAATGATCAACAAAATTGCTAAAACCAGTCCCGATCTAAGTAGTAATATCCGTGGAATAAAACAGAACAGCGATAGTCTGGTAACGTCCCATGGAAGTGAAACATAAAGATAGCGGCAATTATAAAGGATATAGTAACAGGGGAGTTAACATTTTCATGTCACCATTTCTATCCTAGCTCTTCTGTCCCATGGTCGTAACCACATGCAAGACAAAATGGCAGTACTCTCTATGAGAGGTCACAGTATCTTCTGCGCTTCTTGTAGATCATGGAACCACCACTGCTGCTGGTCTCCCTGCAGAAATTCTGCAACAAGCAGTCACGTGCTCTTGTAGTTGTGGTTTCGGTAGCAGTATGTTTTATATGATGAGATTGCCAGCCACATATCGCATTGTACGACATGCCTGAAGGGTTCAGACCTACAGGAACTACACAAGGCTCATGAATTGTATGCTTCCGTGTAATAGAAGGATTGAAAAGGTATGACAGAATCACTAATATGGAACAGATGACATGAACCAAACAGTGGAATGGTCGATGAGAAGAAGGCACTGGAGATGGATATGACACACGCTCGGGAAACCAGCTCATAACAGTTTAAAGTCTTTGTTCTTGAATTCCTACGTTAAGAGAGGCAGAGGTTGGCCGAAAAATACACGGGGAACAGAACTGGAGACAAATATTTAAGCCTTAAATTTTAAGGGATGAGGAACACATGGAACGACCTTGAGCTGACAGCACGGGACAGGAAGACTTGGTATACGTTTGTTGTACATGATCTATGCTCATTTAAGAGTTATATATAAATTAAACAAGAAAATAGTATGAAATCAGTTTTACTTACTTGTTTTCCTTTAAGAGGTGAACGAACAAACTTTATTTTCAAAGGGTTAAGAATTGGACGCGCAGGCCCGTCTAACATTCTACCCTTCCACTCTAATTTACCATGCATTCTATATCCTAGCAATATATGTAATGTATATAGCAATGTATATACTAGAAATAACCCGTCAAGCTTGACGGGTTTTTAATTATAGTGTGCTGTTTCCGTTCCCGGATGAGCAGATAGAAGTACATTCTTAGAGTGTTTTTGGTTTTTTTCCATTATACAGTGTAATGAAACTGTTCATGAACACCATTTGAACGCTTTTCTTTGTTGATTGTAACTATTTTCGGGAGAGTATATATAATGGAAACAATACAATATTCTACACGGTTGCATTCCTCAGCTGTGACCAACGTACACACGGCGAGAATTATGTTATTTTAGATTCAATTTAAAAGTTCTTTGATGACAACATTTCGTGTGAAAGTGCGTGGATTGTTTTCAAAGAGTGTTCCCTGATAATAAGTGGTTTTAACAAAAACTTTTAAGTTTTCATGATTTGTACATCGGGTGAGGGCTCATGCACACCAATTTTTACGCACTTTTTCTTTGTCGAGCGCTACTAATTTCGTGAAAGAATTTAAAAAAAAAAAAAATCAAAGTATTTGTTTTATATAACACCCACGCCGCGCAAGTTGCACACCGTGCGTTGCGCACTTTTTTTTCTGGCGCGAGTTACTATTTTGAGTGTGACCGACCGACGTAACATACATAGGTAATTATGTTAGTTGGGATGGGATGGATAACTATATATATATATATATATATGATACAAATATTCGAGACATTGCTAGAATTCACGTAGAATAGAGAAGCTAAGCAGATTGTGAAATACAGATTGGGTTCCCTAACGACTGCTCAGTTCTCGTGATGTTTTCTTCTGTCTCAGGTATGTTCTCAACATCGTCAGTAAATCTCCCCATGAGTCTTAACGGCAGTAACAATGGAGAAACAAAACAAAAGCCATGGAACATACTAAAACACCATCTTGGTTTGAAGGAAACTGAAGGCCCAAGCTACGGTGATAATTTTTTTCATTTGCACTCTTTACCATCGAGCCACATTCAGCAGGTGGACGCCCTTCCAGACATCCTGCATTAAGCATTCACTTGCTGTTGTAGCGGTGGGTTTTGTAGCAATTTGTTTAACATGATGAGATGGCCAGCTTCATGCAGAACCTCAAATTAGTGGCCTTGTACGACATGCATGAGCGAGCAGTTGTTCTATTCAATCTTTATCAAATGAGAGATCGCCCCGGCAACAACGCGGGGTCAAGAAATGATGACATGGCTGAAATAGTTGGTCGTGTAAGAACTTGATTATTGTGATTTCGAACACATCTCACATCCTGTATACCGAGTTCTTACCCTGTTGTTTAATTTTTCCATTTTATTTATGTAATTATCGTATTATTCATCATTTTATCTTTTGGTAACTGTGCCAAACAGGTCAAGTGAAACCAATGCAGTTCTTCTTTTCCCGAAATGCACAAACAACAAAACAATAACAGCAGGTTTGCACTTTATAAAGGCTGCGAATGTCAAATGTTTTCTCCATGCGTTACCCCGCCACAGCCACCCAATGTCTTTTTTTTTTTTTTTTTTTTTTTTTTCCTTATCCAGCGGCACTTGGGCTTTCAGCCCTTCGGCCCAATGACATGTCATTGCGAGGCTGGGGAACCTGAGGACTTTCCTTCCAACCCGGTCAGGAGCTTCGCTCCTTCCCATCCACAGAGGGTTTATCACAGGAGCCGTTCAGGCTATTCAGTCAAATTTCCGGCCGTAAACATTTCTTCAAACGCCGACGCCCGGGTTTGAACCATGAACACCTGGTCGCCAGTACAACGCCGAAGCCATTACACCAGCGCGGCTCCCACCCAATGTCTTCACGGAGTATTTTAGCGCAAATGACGCATAACGTTGACGCCTGCTGAGAGTCAGGCCTTGACCTTATCTGACCCACTTCTTTCAAACATTGGTCCACTTTTTATAAGCTCGACACACTAACTTATCAACTTTCAAGTACGGTCATATTTAGCTAACCATATCTATAACAATCATATCTTCGTTGATTTCCATGACAAGCATGTTTCAGCCCTTGTTTCATCGGCGTCGAAAAAAAAATGGATTATGATGATCCAGTGGCAAAGATTTTTTGTCTGTTGGGAATATCTATAAATAATTTTGAGGTTACACGTCTGCCTGCACGCGCACGAGCATATAAAGACAAGGATTTAAGATGACAAAATCAGAGGAAAAACAGTACATGTTATTCATTGTCATGATTAAACTATCAAGACAAAACTATTTATTGTTATAACTCTGACGAACTGAAAAAAATTTACAGTTTACAAGCACTTTTTAATTACTTACTTGCTTAGTCGTTCCTCTTCTACCGTGAGGTGTAGAGGTTTCTAAGAGAGAGCGCCATACTATTCTATCGGCTGTCTTCCTCCTGGCTTGTGTCACGGTATTGCCTCCCCTGCTTTGCAGTAGTGGTCCAACAGTGGCCAAAACTCAAGAGTATCTATTATAGGCTTCAATGGGGTCTATCTTTACACACGATTACTCTTGGCAGAAATGTAGATAGAAGAGTAGTAAAGCTTCTATCACATGGGAGTCTTCACAATATATTCAGGTAAGCGAAAACAATGCTGGCTGTTACTGAGCACTCTAATTCTGTAATCTGCCGACACCTTTTATGAAGAATTTAGCAATGGTTTATTCTAGCTCGTTAAGCCCTCACCGCTGAGTTACTCAGTGGAATTATTATTATAATATATCTCTGTTTAGCGTGGGTGTAGTAATTTGACTGAGACAAAAATGCAGTAACTTTTAAAATGATTAAATCGAAGTTAAATTTGTTACATTACAAATAACAAAATTTAATAATCACTTTAGGTTGTAACAGTTGGAAAATAATTTGAATATTTATGAAAAGATTTTCATCACTTGAATGGTTTTTTTATAAGAAGTTCAAGTGGCAGCATATAGGTTAACTTAGCTGCCATTGATAATTCTTATCCTCCTTATGGGTTGGTTCTTTTCACTCTGCTCGCGCTCGTCTCTGGTCAAAGTTCAGGCGCCGCACGTTCCCAGAACGTCAAGAAGTAACGGCCAAGCTGGTTCTGCGTCTGTCTATAAGACCCTCTTATGATGGCGTCTCGCACAACGTTAGCCCACTTCTATCTTCACTTTTTTCCAGAGATAGTACTTTTCTGCTGTTACCACCAATAACTGGTAATAGAAATAGAAACAAAACGCTCTTCTGAGTATGGCGTTCTCCCGACACAGTTATGTGCCCCCCCCCCCCCCCCCCTCTTCTATTCTACCATCCCATGTCAGAATTTACCCTCGATGAGAATTAAATTTAATCCTCCGGGATAAAACTTCATTTACATTTAAACTGAATAGCTTTAGCTTTACATAACATTTAAATGAAAAGGTTAAACGTACAGATATAATATGGTTTACATTTAAACCTCCACTGTTTGAAAAAAAGTTCACAATATAAATTCATTTATGTTTCATTTATGTTTACATTTGTTGAAAAGTTTGAAACTTCTATTACTTAAAATGAATATTATCACATAGACATTTACACTGGTTTAAAGCTTGAAAACTTACATTAATTTTGAAGGGAATATGTTTATAGGCACATATACACTTCTTTGAAAGTGTAAGTATTATACATTTCTTTGATCTTTCCCTCCCTGCTCCATAGAGAACCTGGAACTACTTTATGCTTTTAGTTCTCTTTACGAAACTATCAATAAAGCAATCACCAGCCCTTGTAGTGGTGGTTCATGAATCATTATTCTAGATACTGAGGTTGCCAGCCTCAAATGACTTTGACATCCAATAGCGAGTTCCACACATTAAACTTTACATGGTAATATATTGTGGTGGGTTTTGATGTTATGAATTATTGTTATGGGTTATTATTGTATTGAATGAGATCAGCTATGAAGTCCCTGAATTTAACAAATAGTATTGTAAATTTTTCAGAGTACCTTTCCGCTACCACCCTTTTTATCTCATTCAAAATTAATCTATATTATTATTAAAATGACTTCGTGTAGTGTCTAGGGTTATGAATGTAGAGTGTAGTGTGCAATAACCAACTAACGTACAAAATAATAGTTTATTATCCACAACAACCAACAGTATTACAACAATAACATACAAACGACACTTTAAAAGGCTATCTTAATTAAGACAGTGGTTGAAATTTGTGTAAATAGAATTTTTTACAATTTATTATCCTGATTCTAATTTATTTTGAACCAGGACTGACAATCAAAAGTGAAATCAAAAGAATCATTTACAACAGTCCAATAACACAGTAGATCTTCTGTCCATACATACAATATTATTCTAATATAAGTGTGTTTATGGTGCGGAATGCTGGAGAGTTACAGAGAAGGAAATGTCGAAATTGTCCTCTTTTCACACAACATGCCTAAGAAAAATTCACCAAATCTTTTGGCCGAATACCATCACTAACCAAGATCTGCTTACTCGTAGCAAGCAAGAGGACATGCACACCATCATAGCTGGCAGACGCTGGAACTGGGTTGGTCATGTCCTCAGAAGAGACCCCGATGCCATCACAAGAACAGCTATGCTTTGGACCCCTGAAGGAAAACGAAAAAGAGGCCGACCAAAAACAACCTGGCGGAGGACTGTGGAGGCTGAGATGCAAAGAATGAACCAGAGTTGGGGCACTGTACGAAGGATGGCCACCGACCGAGCAAAGTGGAATCAATTTGTTGTTGCCCTACAAGACGCCACTAGGCGTGATGGCCACTGACTGCTTTGACGGTCGGTGGCTAAGGATCAAAGAAGAAGAAGAAGAAGATAAGTGTGTAGTTGTATTCTTCTACTTTGAGGTAATACTGGTATCAAACAATAGGTTGTTGGTTATAATCACTCCCTTTAAGTTATGTCTGTTTTCGTTTGTCACTTGTGGAAATATTAATAACTATTCAGTTTTCTTCACTATCACTTTCTAGTTCTTTTAAGTTGAGCTGCCAGGTGCCGAACAAGAACTTAACTTGGCAGGAGAATACAGGTAGATCGTTTCCTCTGCTCTCTTGTCAATCTGTTCCACCTGTTTGATAGGCAATGGCCACTAGCATGGGCTCGAGGTATACAGACAGAGTCCTGAATCGAGCAGTTCTCAAGCGTTTGGTACTACATTAACGTCAGTACCCAGGACCCTGAAATGTGAAGGTTATGCATCCTTCTTTATACCTAGTATATAATACTATTCCACATTTAAGTACAGGTACATTACAAACAAACGAAAAGGGTCATAGCTTTATACCAACCTATGCCACCATTATCTTTTGATGTGACAATGTACACCAGTATTCCTCTCTCCTAATAGTTACAACGCCACTGCAATTCCAGCTGTAATCTTTTCCATACAATAGGATAGGTGTTATGCTCCTTGATGACAGTCATACATATTTTCTTGTAGTCTAACACCTCTCTGATAGTCTACCACATGGTGGATCAATCTCTAGGCTCTGCCTAAGTTTGCTACAGACCCACTTACTTATGGTCATACATTATTATCTCACATTCAATTTTTATTCTAGATACATGTTAATAAAGTCAATCTTACCACATTTATTCAATGAAATACACAAGTGAACGATGACTGGCACACTTTCGATCTGCCGTTCTGTCCAGGCTTTTGAGAAATATTGTTTACACAGCACAAGCCTGCTCTCATCGCTCCTTGGCAACATTTTGTTATAAAATGGCGTCCTCACCTAATGCTTTTCCCTCAATATCAACTACTCTGGCCAATGATTATCCTTATTTCACTTGTAAACAAAGTCTTTCAAAAATACAATTCAACTTTCTACTACGTTACTCGGGTAATATATGTTTAGTACGAAGTCGGCCAATAATATTTCGCCTCACTTCAAATCCCACCTAATCCCCTTCATCGTACTATCTTAGCCTTTCTTCGACCTAATTTTTTCCCGAAAAAATATGCTATCCACTCTTAAGCAGACATGATTTGACCTGACAGTATCTCCGATTCTCTATGTATTATCCCCAATATTTGATTATCCAATGGACTATTTATGTAATTGATAACATATTCTTAGTCAGCAAAGCCACAGGTACACGAATATATGATTTTTATGGGGCTACGTGGATTGGTTCAATATTCCATATTTTTTTCCATGTTAGTTGTTGATTTTTAAACTACCTCCCGTTCAATTCTTTTCTCATGTACTTTCAAGCTAATTACGAGAGTTTATGTCATTCGCAATAAGAGCTAAGCGTGTTTCCCTGACCGTAGTGTCCACTTTTTCTAACTTTTTCATCGTAATTTGAAAAACCGCCTAAGGCAATACTAGCAAGTAGTTTTATTTTTAGAACAATGTGAGACGTGATTTGCGTTGGGTTTTCTCCGTTTCCCCTCTCCTCTACAATGTATTTAGGCAAATACTTAGTTGACCTAGGGAAGTGGAACGTTTGTCTCAATGACGAATTAGAAAAATAGGGTACCCTTTTGGTTCGGCCATTGCGTTATCAAATAATACGCTGAAGGCGTAGACGACAACTTACGATTCTCGCCGAAAATTTTTAGTACTTTCTTATCTTTGACTTTATGCACTATACTGTTATAATCTAATTTAGATAGTGTATTTAGAAGATTACCACATATCTCACCACTTAGAACAGACTATCATATGTCAGTTCCTACTTCTAAATACACATAGATAAATTTACTACTTAGGCCTGGTGACTACTCTGATGTTCGTCGTACGGATGTCTGCTTAAAAAATCGGCGCCAACATTGGTTTTGCCTGGAATATATTCTATGGTAAACTGGTATGGCTGTAGGAGCAACGACCAACGTAATAATCTAGCATTTTCATGCCTTGCTTGTGACAGACACATGAGTGGTTTATGATCTGTTTGGATCTTTAATGATTTACCATAGAGATAAATCTGGAACTTTTTTATAGCCCATATGACCGCCAAACATTCTTTTTCACTTGTTGAATATTTTTGTTCTGCTGTGTTCAACTCACGACTAGCATAAGCTACTGGGGTTAATTCCCCATCAAGTGAAGTTGACCTTTGTAATAGAGCTGCACCCAAACCTATATTACTAGCATCCGTTCTCACAATGAATTCTTGACTCAAGTCAGGTAATTTCAAAATAGGCCTGCTTGTGAGTTTTTCCTTCAACTCTTGGTAGGCTAATTCACACTGCGCTGACCAAGTAATTCTATCAGGATTTCCTTTGCGCTTTAAATCAGTCAATGGCGCACATATGGCGTTAAAGTTTTTAATATTTTTTTGGTAGAAACCACATAATGAGACAAAAGATCGCACATCTTTTTTTGTCTGTTGGTCTTGGTGCTTTTTTCAACTTCTCCAGATTCTTGGGATCAGGGGTCATGTTTCCCTGATGTACTATGTGTCCCAAGAATTCCAGCTCTTTACATCCAACACAGCATTTCATCGGTCTAGCTGTCAAATTTGTCTCTCTAAGTCGATTAAACAACATATCCAGAAAGTTAATGTGTTCCACAAATGTTTCAGTCGCTATGAGAATATCATCCATGAAGTTGGTGATGCATGGATTATTCAGGGGATCCAGTAAATTTCTCATCATCCTCGAAAACCCACTCGGTGCATTTTTCAGCCCGAATGGCAACATACTAAATTCATAATGTCCTTCCGAGGTGCTAAAGGCTAAATAAGGGCTAACCTCCGGCTTTACTGGGATCTGATAGTAGCCTTTGCTCAGATCCACTTTAGAGAAATATTTAGCTTTATTCAGTCTGGCAAACAGCTGATTTGTATCAGGTAATGGATCCACCTGACCTTCTGTGACAGCATTCAGTTTCCTGTAATCTATACACAGCCTGTGTTCTCCAGAGGGTTTTCTTAACAGAACCACACTGGAGCTGTAATGAGATTCACTGTGCGAGATAATTCCTTCTCTCAACAGATAATCTATCTCCTCCTTCAAAGCTTTCTCCTTAGCGAACGGAATCAAATAGGCTCTCATACAGATTGGTGTGGGGTCTATGAGTTTCATATCATACTCTAATAAATTTGTATGCCCCGGTCGGTCCGTTAACACATCTGTATGATCGTTCAGAACCTGTTTAACTCTCTCCCTCTGATTTTTCGTTAAGTGGTTACTGATTTTTACCTGCGCAGCGGTTTCACAGGGATGTAAAGGATATTCATGAGAGGTGAGTGGTTCCTTTTTCATTTCCATTGCAACAGACAAGGTCAGTAGGTGTGTCTCCTCCTGGTTTTCTCTTTCCAGATATTTTTTCAGGAGATTCACATGATAGATTTTCTCTTTCCCTTTCTTATCTATCTTATAATTTGTTCTAGACACCTTCTCTAGAACTGTATATGGACCTTGCCATCCAATTTGCAATTTATTATGGCTGCCGGGCAGTAGAAGGAGCATTTTCTCTCCCACAGCTAATTCTCTATCCTTAGCTTTTTTATTGTAATAGGCAGCATGCTTTTTCCTGGCTTGTCTCAAATTTTCATTGGCAAGTTTCCAGTCAGTTTTAAGACGAGTGGTCAGCTCGTTCACATATTGATATGATGAGGTAATATTTTCTTCTGCCTTTTCATCGGTCCATGTCCTTAACAATGTTACATATGGACTTTTACTTTTACAAACTTATTGTTCAGGGCACATGTCAGGTCCTTAACATTGGAAGCATTGTTATGAGGACGTTTTTGTCTTGTATCATGACTTACAAATCGTCCACTACCAATTCTTTTCTTCCTGGGGTTTTCTCCCCACTTTAAGTTCCTTGTGAGAGATCTTCTCTCTCTTTTATCTTCCTCCAGTTCACATAAGTCCGACCGAGGGTTTGTCGGCTTATTCTGGGGGTAAGACATCTCTTTGTACTCGCTGCATAGTGGCCATTGTAAAACATTCGAGTGAAGACTGTCTGTGAAAAGGGGGTTCCCATTCCACTTTGTCCACTTTATTATAATTATTTTTCTTTCCAGGCCTAAGTTTGCCCCGTGGCGTGTCTAGGTCCTGATTCATTTTCCCACGTGTGGGTGTTCCCTCTTTATTTTCTGGCCCAGGTTTTCCATAATGCTTCTCTCGCATTTGGTTATTATTTTTCCACCCTGTGGAATTTTTCTTATTGCACTGGTCGCAGGCCTCGACAAATTTTCTTATGTCTTCAACCACTCCTGGCCAGTAATAAGACATAGATGTCCTTGAACAGGTGTCACCCATCCTCAGGTGTCCACCGTCTTGAACATGTGTTTGTCTCATAACTCGTTCCCTATATTTCGAGGGCACTACCAACTGTGCACACTCGTATAATCCTGCTTTATCCACCCTGTAAAGCACTCCATCGTCCAAATAGAATTCTCCTTTTCTGGGAGGGGTAAGGAGTTTTTGGAGTTTGTCAAAACATGGCTTCAGTGATCTATCTTTAACCTGTGCCTTCCTACACTGTTTACGAGACATAATTTTTGGTGGTTCCTCCTCTTTTTTAGGAGTCGACCTGACCTTAAGCGTGGCCATTACTACATATTTCCTTCTACAATTTTCGGTGTTATCGTTGTCCATACTACACCGGCTACATTATAATCTACTTTGATGAAAAGGTTTTCTTTCATCATATTTCCTTTCATTGAATTGTGGGGTTTTATTTTTATAGTCATTGCGTGGCCTATCAAACTGGTGCTTACCTTTGTTCCGTTCTCTATGGTCAAACTTATTAAAGTTCTGAGGTGCCTTAAAATTTTCTACCTGTTTCTTCTTATTACCAACTACCTCTGCCTGGGCTGCCTGATACCTCTCAGCGACATTGAGTAACTCACCCAGCCTCTCTGCACCTTGTTCCATGAGAAACTTTCTCAGGTCTGGAGCCATGGACTCTCTTAGCTGCTCAATAAGGATCATTTCCTTAAGATCTTGGGTTTTCCCCAGAGCAGTCCATTTCTCCAAGTAGGTCTCTAACCGTGCAGAGAACTGGTGATAAGTCTCACCCGACAGTAGTTTGGCATTCCTAAATTTTTTTCTATAAAATTCTCCGTTCTTTTCGTATCTTAATAAAAGAGCCTGCTTTAGCATGTCATAATTGTCTTGGTCATCTCTGCTCATCTTGGCAAAAACTTCATAAGCCGTTCCCCTAAGCCCTTGGGATAACTTGAGGCTCCACCTCTCTCTCTCTAACCCATATGTAGTGGCTAAAAGTTCAAATCTACTTAAGTACCCTTCTATGTCATCGTCTTTCTCAACAAAATGGTCTACATGAAAACCCATAGCTGAGGTTGAGGCTCCCTGACTAGCAGTGGCATCTGAGGCAAAGGGGCTGGCACCATTTTCAGGAGCATGGCCTTAAAATTCTAACTCCCTTAGTCGTAGCTCATGCTCCCTCTGTAATCTCTTCTCCTCCTTTTCTGCTTCCCTCTCTGCAGCCTGTCTCTTTTCTTCTCTTTCTGCAGCCATTCTCTTTTCTTCTCTTTCTGTAGCCATTCTCTTTTCTTCGGCCTCCAACTTCTTCTCTTCATACTGGAGCCTTTTAATCTCTGCCTCCCTATCTGCCTCAATCTGCAGCCTCTTAATTTCTTTGTCAACCTCAATTTGTAACTGTAATTTTCTTTCTTCTGCTATCCTCCCTTTCAATATACTTGTCGCATTCTGAAGTTACATATTGGATCAAAGCTTGACCCTCCATATTCATTTCTTTAGCAGTCTGCACAGCAGCAGATCGAAACTTTGCCAGATCAGCCATTCTGTACTATGCAACCTTTAAAATTTCTAACTATACAAATTTCTAATTATGGCTAACAATTTCTAATGATAACCAAGAACAACCACAGGCACGGATAGCTCAACCACTATTTCATTTCCACAAAAGGAATACTTTTAGTTTTATACTGTCTGAGATTCCTAATATAATTGATAATATTTTAAGAATTTAAAATCCCAGAAGCGAGCTACCCAAATATAGCTGGTGCTATGAGAAATTTAATACCAGGAGCGAGACCCCAATATATGTGGTGGGTTTTGATGTTATGAATTATTGTTATGGATTATTATTGTATTGAATGAGGTCAGCTATGAAGGTCCCTGAATTTAACAAATAGTATTGTAAACTTTTCAGAGTACCTTTCCGCTACCACGCTTTTGATCTCATTTTTTTTTTTTCGTACGCCCGCTAATACTCGAGGCGAAATCTCAGGTTATTTTTAATGTCTAACCTGACATTGATTTTACGTGAGTATCCTTTTTTTTCCTTGTACAGAGACAGGTGTCCCTCGCCATTCAGGCAGATACTCGCCGATTTCGGAGGTACCCATTAGAGCTGGGTCGGCTCAGGAGCCGCCAATCCCTAGTCGGCGACACTTCTTCAAATGTCCTCGCCAGGTCTCGAGTTAATCCAGTCCAAATCCCGGTCGATGAAAAATCCTCAAATGCCGTCGCCCGGGTTTGATCCTGAATCACACGGTCGCCAGAGGGGTGTTGTAACCACTTTGATCTCATTCAAAATTAATCTATATTATTATTAAAATGACTTCGTGTAGTGTCTAGGGTTATGAATGTAGAGTGTAGTGTGCAATAACCAACTAACATACAAACAAATAGTTTATTATCCACAACAACCAACAGTATTACAACAATAACATACAAACGACACTTTAAAAGGCTATCTTAATTAAGACAGTGGTTGAAATTTGTGTAAATAGAATTTTTTACAATTTATTATCCTGATTCTAATTTATTTTGAACCAGGACTGACAATCAAAAGTGAAATCAAAAGAATCATTTACAACAGTCCAATAACACAGTAGATCTTCTGTCCATACATACAATATTATTCTAATATAAGTGTGTAGTGTATTCTTCTACTTTGAGGTAATACTGGTATCAACAATAGGTTGTTGGTTATAATCACTCCCTTTAAGTTATGTCTGTTTTCGTTTGTCACTTGTGGAAATATTAATAACTATTCACAGTTTTCTTCACTATCACTTTCTAGTTCTTTTAAGTTGAGCTGCCAGGTGCCGAACAAGAACTTAACTTGGCAGGAGAATACAGGTAGATCGTTTCCTCTGCTCTCTTGACAATCTATTCCACCTGTTTGATAGGCAATGGCCACTAGCATGGGCTCGAGGTATACAGACAGAGTCCTGAATCGAGCAGTTCTCAAGCGTTTTGTACTACATTAACGTCAGTACCCAGGACCCTGAAATGTGAAGGTTATGCATCCTTCTTTATACCTAGTATATAATACTATTCCACATTTAAGTACAGGTACATTACAAACAAACGAAAAGGGTCATAGCTTTATACCAACCTATGCCACCATTATCTTTTGATGTGACAATGTACACCAGTATTCCTCTCCCCTAATAGTTACAACGCCACTGCAATTCCAGCTGTAATCTTTTCCATACAATAGGATAGGTGTTATGCTCCTTGATGACAATCATACATATTTTCTTGTAGTCTAACACCTCTCTGATAGTCTACCACATGGTGGATCAATCTCTAGGCTCTGCCTAAGTTTGCTACAGACCCACTTACTTATAGTCATACATTATTATCTCACATTCAATTTTTATTCTAGTTACATGTTAATAAAGTCAATCTTACCACATTTATTCAATGAAATACACAAGTGAACGATGACTGGCACACTTTCGATCTGCCGTTCTGTCCAGGCTTTTGAGAAATATTGTTTACACAGCACAAGCCTGCTCTCATCGCTCCTTGGCAACATTTTGTTATAAAATGGCGTCCTCACCTAATGCTTTTCCCCCAATATCAACTACTCTGGCCAATGATTATCCTTATTTCACTTGTAAACAAAGTCTTTCAAAAATACAATTCAACTTTCTACTACGTTACTCGGGTAATATATGTTTAGTACGAGGTCGGCCAATAATATTTCGCCTCACTTCAAATTCCACCCAATCCCCTTCATCGTACTATCTTAGCCTTTCTTCGACCTAATTTTTTCCCGAAAAAATATGCTATCCACTCTTAAGCAGACATGACTTGACCTGACAGTATCTCCGATTCTCTATGTATTATCCCCAATATTTGATTATCCAATGGACTATTTATGTAATTGATAACATATTCTTAGTCAGCAAAGCCACAGGTACACGAATATATGATTTTTATGGGGCTACGTGTCTTGGTTCAATATTCCATATTTTTTCCATGTTAGTTGTTGATTTTTAAACTACCTCCCGTTCAATTCTTTTCTCATGTACTTTCAAGCTAATTACGAGAGTTTATGTCATTCGCAATAAGAGCTAAGCGTGTTTCCCTGACCGTAGTGTCCACTTTTTCTAACTTTTTCATCGTAATTTGAAAAACCGCCTAAGGCAATACTAGCAAGTAGTTTTATTTTTAGAACAATGTGAGACGTGATTTGCGTTGGGTTTTCTCCGTTTCCCCTCCCCTCTACAATGTATTTAGGCAAATACTTAGTTGACCTAGGGAAGTGGAACGTTTGTCTTAATGACGAATTAGAAAAATAGGGTACCCTTTTGGTTCGGCCATTGCGTTATCAAATAATACGCTGAAGGCGTAGGCGACAACTTACGATTCTCGCCGAAAATTTTTAGTACTTTCTTATCTTTGACTTTATGCACTATACTGTTATAATCTAATTTAGATAGTGTATTTAGAAGATTACCACATATATACATATATATGTTAGTTCACATGTTAGTAATAAAATATGAAATGTAAATCACAACTTACGCCAATCTTAGCTACAGACTTGTTGCTCAGATGAATAAAAGAGAAGAATCGTTCTCTTACACGCGTCTGGGATGTCTTTAATTTTACAATAGATTCCCCCTCTGACTCCGTGTTTCTTCAGTTTCCTAGTCCCGGGGTTCCTTATTAAAATGTAGAGATTTCCTGTGCTTTGTAAGTCTTATCTGGTTCTCCAATAAAAGGTCCGGTTAACAAAAGGAAGAATGAATCTAGTCTTCACTCTGGCGAGGTCTGATGTTGTCTTGGCGAGCGTGAAATTCACAGTGAAATGAAACTGCGAAAATCGTCAGATTATATTCCATATCCTCCCAAGCATTGTTATGAATCTAATCAGAAAGATCCAATCATTTTAAACAGGTTGGGTGTGGTACTTTAAAAATATTTTCGACATGGAAAAATTTTGCAAAGGTCACGTCTCCCATATATCGCAATATTATGTCCGATGCCCTTGTGTACAAACTTACAGACACACCTCTGTCCATCATAATATTGTGACTTGTGTTTTTCTGGCGTAATGACTCAGGGATGGTCGCTAGTCACCTGTGTTTCGCCAGACAAACAAATCTGGTTCTATTAAGCACTCCTGCCCAACCAAAGCTTGGATAAACAAGCACCGTCGCTTGAAAAGATGGTCAGACAGATTATGCGATAAAATACTGTCGCTGACCGTCTAATAACCTGGCGTAACTTAACACGTCTTCGTGAAGTGTGAATGTGACACAATAAGATAAGAATTACCCCCGTAGCAAATACTGCCATAGGGGAGTGGCGTGTTAGAGACTTTCAAGCATAAAGAGGAAAATGTATGAAAGGGAAAAATGAAATGCCAAATAAAAGCGATCGGAGAGAAAAATGAAGAAGAAATGATACTGCCGTAGGGCTGGAGGTGTGAGAGATCACAGAAAAGGACAGGGGCAAACATTTCGTCACAGCTTGGCTCCATTCTAGTCCTCGGTTCTTCAAAGATTGTCTAATGTTGTCCTCCCAGCGAACTTTGGGTCGTCCTGGAGGTCTGGATCCCTGGCTCTTAGTTTCCCATGCTTGCCATGGTAGCCGATCTTCTCCCACTCTGCAGACATGGCCAGACCATCTCAGTTGGGACTGTTCTACTTGGGTCTGCAGGGGTTGGGTTTTAAGGCCTTGACGTATCGTCTGGTTGCGGACCATGTCTCTTCTTGTTACTCCAACCACCTTTCTCAGATACGTCATTTCTGAGGCTTGTATCTGGCTTTTGTCGGTTATAGTCATTGCCCATGACTTGCATCTATACGTCAAGACTGGGACATAGGTGGAGCGGTATACAGCCATCTTCGTCTTCTTACCAACTTCTCTTTTGCTGAGGAATCCTCGATTTATGGCTTGAAAAAGTCTCCCAGCTGCTGCTCTTCGGGTAGCCAGCTCTTCTTTGATGCCTCTCTTCCGATCTCTGACAGCTCCAATGTATTTAAAGTGGTCGACCTTCTCCAGGACCCGTTCTCCCAGCTAAATCTGATGTCTTCTTTCCTCTCGTGATATCACCATGGTTTTTGTTTTCGAGCTGCTTATGGTCATCCCTCTCTTCTCCAGCTCTTCCTTCCAGACTTGCAGGTTGGATTGAAGATGTGCCTCTGATTTAGCTATCAGGGCAACATCAGCAGCAAATACGAGCTCTGACATACAGACCTGTCTCATCTTCCAGTACCCCACTGAATACTTTCCTGTCCTCTCCTTACATGCCTTGATGACATCGTTCATGAGGAGTATGAAAAGATAAGGCGACAGGATATCACCTTGTCTTACACCAGTGGTGGTCCTGAATTCTTCTTACTTATGGTTTGCCGTCCTGACATAATTTCTGCAAGACTTGTAGAAGCTCTGTATAGTATGAAACAGAGGTATTGGAATTTCTTCCTTGCCAAACAGTCCCAGAGTTTGTTCCAGGGGACCTTGTCAAATGCCTTTTCCAGATCTAAGAAGCAAAGTTGGATCTCACTCTTATACTCAAGGGCCTTTTTACTCAGCTGTCTGAGTGTGAAGATTAGGTCTTGAGTACTTCGGTGTGCTCGGAAGCCATACTGGATCTCATCCATTTGTGTCTCAGCTAGGCGTCAGAGTCTCTGCTCCAGGATTCTAGAGTAGATTTTACAAGGGACACTGAGAAGGGATATGCCTCTATGGTTTCCACATTGTCGGTTGTCACTCTTTTTGAAAATCGGTGTTATTATGGCAATCTCCCAATCCTTTGGTATGGTCTTGTTGCACCAAGCTGCCTGTAGGACCTTTAAGAGTAATAGGTCACCTGCTGCTCTCATCTACATAACCATTTCTGGTGTTATGCCATCATGTCCTGCTGTTTTGCCCATCTTGATTTTCTCCAGTGCTGCCTTCAGTTCTTCCATCTTTATGTCATCTTCATCACGATTGGTTTCCTCTTCTGTGTCAGTGGTTATCATTTCTGATACTTGACCTTGCTCACCATCCAGAAGTTCTGAAAAATATTCTTTCCACCTTTCCATTACTTCCTTCGGGGCAGTGAGCAATTTGCCTTGCTTATCCTTTATAAATTTAAGAGGGCACTGTTTTTCCTTCCTCATATTCTTTAGGGTCTTATAGAATAATTTCTGATTTTCTTGCGCATCACTTTCTAGCTTTTCTCCAAATTCTTCCCAGGACTTCTGTTTTGCTGCTAGCACTTTGTTCTTTGCTTTTGTTCTGAGTATCATATATACCCATCCAAGTATTGTTTTCATGACTTTCTCTTCTCTCTTATTTTCTCTTTAACCTCATCTGTCTACCAAGGTGTCCTCTTTCTCTTGTTCCCAAGTCGAACTTCACCACATGCTTCTGCTGCAGCTGTTTTTTTTTATGTCCTTGAATTTCAGCCAGAGTGTTTCCAGGCCATCTGGTTGTTCTGTGTTTCTGTCGTAATTTTTACAAGATAGGTCTGAGATATTTATGGTCCCGTCCGAGCGGAGGTGATAGTGGTGACTATGTGAGAGTAAGGTGTATGAAATAGTGTTTCTCACGAGAGTGATAGTGTAAGAGGAAGAACAGTCTCTGGAGTGAGTAGTTTCTCTAATCCAGCCTATCTTTACGACTATATTGTAATCAGACGCACTTTCTTTCCTTATACAGAATACAAGTTACACTGTACCCACATACATACAATTCTGTGACAAATACGCACAAACGTGAAAAACAAACTATGGATAGCAGATATGGGTAGGGGTTGACCAACACAATAACTTAAGGTTTATTAAGTTTATTATCACTAGAAATTCACAACATCAAGCATATACATTAATAAAGCATGGTTTATAGACAAATAAATTAACCCAATAGGTACTCCCCTCTTGTAAAGGAAAAGCAAAGAAGATCCCAACAGAGGTTAAGTAACCCAAAAGATCGAAATTTAACAATAAGGTATGGAATAGTCAGTAAGGGAGAAAAACAAGTTCCTAATTAAACTATCCCGTAAATATTCAGGGTAGTGAGAAACAAAAAGAAGATTTGTATGATAGTGGTAACAAAAGAAAAATATGTTTCTCTCTTTCGGTTCATTCACTCATTCATACTGTGGCCACACGCATATTCGCTTACCCAATAGTTGTCGCAGGTATTCCTTGGAAACAAACACTAATAAGTACTCTGACTCTACAGGTCAGATTATTTGCCAAATCCAGCACCAGACTATCCTTGGTGCTGACTGCTTAAATAAGGTAGTCGCTGAAGTTGGTGCATTAATTATTGTTCCTGGATAATTCCGGCATCACTGCGTTTAATCGGTTGGAATAAGTCGTAGTAGTGATGGTCACCGTAATAGACAAAAAAAAATATGGTTCCGGTGTTGTCTAGGCTATGGTTCTGAGACACTTTGTTACGTTATGAAAAAATGTTAATGATAATAATTATCGGCTGTACTCTGAGTTGATGGCCGAGTCTGAATAGTGAGTTCTCTTGAGTATAATCCCCGTGAAAAAAATACTGTCATAGGTCAGATAAATAGATATATATTTTGCCACAGCGGGCTGATTCAATTTATATAAACTCTGGTAATGTCCAGGTCCAGCTTATTTATTATGTCTATGGTCTCTAGATTGGTCTCTCTCATAAATGAAGAAACTGGACCGCACAGGTCACAAATCACAGATCCAATAGGACAACAATAACTCTGGATAGTTTATAAGACCGCTAGTACGTTGGTTTTTGACCGAGCCTAGATTTAGGAAGAAATACAAAAATTTTTACCACATTATAAATATCCTAACCTAACAAGCGTAAGGTAAGATCTCTTATCCGTTCCGTTATTAAATTAGATTAGAAACCACAAATGTCTAGCTTATCTTATCGTTTTTAACACGTGATATAAACCCTAGTCATTTATAAAATTACACAAAATGAATTAGAAATATCTATATATTCCGTCAGTAGTCGGTTGCCTAATGTATGTACTAGTCAATTAAATCATCTCTTTCTGGGAAATAGCGAGTAATTAAATTTACGTTACAGTTGGAAAAATTAGCTATATGTTATTTAATACGCTATTCAATTAACACAGAAAATCCCAGTGAAATATAATTAAGAACTTTAACACGTTAAATCACTTAAATGCTAGTAGATATATTTACCGCAAAACAGAAAAATGAAAATATCTCCACGAATCTATGTAATCCACTTTGTACGAAGGCTCTAAGTTGTCAAGCTAAATATTTCAAAAATTCTCTGAAGCGACTAGATACTGATTTTTAGGAGGTATAGTTTTTATACCCGAATAGCGTTATTTCGCTCACTGGTGCCAGAAATCGCGCCTTCGGCTGTATCAGGGCAAATCTACGGTTCGATTCCCGAATCAGAGATCTCTTGCACACCGATGCCGCGAACAACATAGACGTTTTCTAGCGAGCAGACCTAGCTTTGATCTCGTCTCTCTCTGTAGATAATTACGTCCCCTGGGATCACGAACAAACGAATGTGGTTGGTAACTGTGATTATCGCCCCTTTTTGCATTCGCTTAAGTCCCCCTGAGAAATGTAACCATCAAAGGTACGCCTTCTGTCTTATCGCCCTTGGTTCATCCCCTTTACAAGGAATGACAGCTACGAATCTAGTTAGCCGCTCATCCGCTCATGAAACAAGAAAAAATAGGCGTGGCTAAACTATGAGTTAGACAGATAGCGAAAAGGCATGGATTTTGCGTAACGAACCGTGCATGCTAATGAGGTGCAAAGGTGGTAAACAAGGTATAGGGGCAACGGTGGGAGGCAAGCGGACGGATTTCTGTAGTCTATTCTCATAACCTGTCACAGTTTCTCACTGCTGTAGCAGTAAGCCCCTGGTATCTGGTTTTCACTTCTGGCTCTCTCAGCTTGTAGGTCTTAATGCTCGTTTCCCCTGTTTCTTTACTTAGCTTCTTGCGTGATCTTAGTCAGTGCCTAAGTCGAGTAACTCTTTCAGTTGTTCTTTTAATTGTTAACAAGTAGTGGTCACTTCCAATCTCTGGCCCCCTCCACACTCTAGCATCCCGGACATACTTGAGTGAGCTCTTCCTAACTATGGCATAGTCAATCACTGACTTCTCATTTTTTGTTGGTTCACACCTAGTGTATACATGTATGCGCTTATGGGGGAACTTTGTGTTTGTAATGATCAGATTCTGCTCAGTGCAGAATCTAAGGAGTCGCTTTCCATTGTCATTAAGAGTATCTTCTCCATATCTTCCGATAACTCCACCCCATCCATTTCCAACTCTGGCATTGAAATCTCCGAGCATGATAATTTCATCTAGGCAGTCATCCACTGTCCTTTGAAGCAGCTCGAAGAATTCCTCCTTGATCTCTGCTCGCTCATCTTTATTTGGCCCATACACAATGACAAGGTTGACTATGGTTTCTCCTTCTTTTAGTTTTTTAACCATAATGCGTTCTGAGACAAAGTTCCATTCCTTGATATTATCCCGTTGGTTTTTGGCCACAATACAACCCTCGCCCCCTTTAGCTCTTTCAGATGTGGGGACACCACTGTAGACCATCGTGTTGCCATTGAGATCCATAACTCCTTGTCCTTTTTTCTTTGTTTCTGTTAATTAAAGCCAGGATTTCTAATTTGGCTTTCGTCATCTCTTCCACCAGCTCCTCTTCCTTCCCATTTATACTTCTTGTGTTCCATGTTCCGTAAGTCGTAGTCCGTAGTCCGTTCCAGTTCGTCGCCTTTAGAATCAGTCCGGGACCGAAGACGCAGCAACAGTGATAAATGCAGTCAGCTACCCATAGCTTGACTGTTTGCGTCAGGGTCAGCGAACCAGAGCTGACCAAAACCCTACTCCACCTCCAAGTGGTGGTCCCGGAAACAGGCTGCATCACTGCAGTCTGGCTGAGAGAGTAGGGATCGAAGAGGGAAGGCTAACCCGGTCCCAAAAATGCCATGCTGAAACCGGATGTGTCGGGCCGAAAGGCGCAAATATCGCAGCTTTGCTGTAAACGGCGACACAACGTAACAAACGTCCTTTTCAGGACAAACGCAGAAGAAGCAGAAGAAGATGAAAAGAATCAGTCCGGTTTTCTCTCCTATGTTTCGCGTAATCTGGTTTTTAAGATTTAGTCGCCTGACAAGATCAAACACAGGAAAAACAGTACAGGGTATTCATTGTCAAGATTAAACTATCAAGACAAAACTATTTAATTGTTATACTGTGACGAACTGGGAAAAAAATTACAATTTACAAGTAATTTATAATTACTCAAAGTTAATTACCCGTTATAAATATGACTTTTCTTTCCAGCTTCTGATAGCGTCTTGTAAACGAAAATGTGGCCGCCTGTTCTTCAGTCTTGCAAAATGCTTAGCGACTGTACTGTTTAATTCTGGAATGGATTTTATTAGTTCGTTCACTATCAATAGGACATTGCCTTTCTTCGCTTATTGTGGCCCTTAATGAAATCTTCACACTTTTCAGCGTAGAGAAATACGTGTCTGATTTAGATGTTGTCATGGATGTGGTGATAATTATTTCAAGGAGTTTGATCGTTCTGAAAGCGACAGTAACATCGCCTAGTACTAAGAATAAACAACTCTAGTTATCATAGGGACAGCCAAAAGTATTCCCATCGGGGTATTTTGCGTAATCGCATTTAAACATATTTTCCCAGCATTATGATGTCTAGTTTTATGAAACGTACAACTTTAAATATTGTAAATTTACCAAATTAGGAAAAACCTACCCGCCACTAAAATATTTATAGAATGAGTGATTCTTGTATACACACATTGTGATTCTTGCCGGTGCTACAGAGTTCGTGCACTGTGCTGAGACCCTCCTTGTGTGATCAAAGGGAGGAATCGGAGCACTGATGGAGCTATCCGTGTTCAATGAAAATGATCCTTAAAACCAAAACCAAACCAAACATCTTCAAACAATTCTTTCGCATTCTTGGAGATGGCTGTCAATTATCGCCCCAAAACAGACATGAATTGGAGACGATACACGCGCACTGAGGAGGTGGGAATAGGAGGGGGGTAGCAGTGAGAAAAGGAGTGTTTATGAAGACTTGTTTTATGTCACGGTTAAAACGTGAAACAGAGCTTTTAGTTTCAAAGTTCTTGCGGGGATGAACCCTGCTATCCCTTAGCGACGAGCGGCCATTGTGATGCCTATATCCTCTTACCATTTAAAACCAGCGTACATCTATCTATCTAGTGGCGTATTTAGGGAATTTTTTTTTTCGGGGTGTAATTTTCACGCGTGAAGCGGCCAAAAAGGGGGTGGAGGGGGGGGGGGGCGTGTTCAGTCTTGGAAGCAGTTCCCGCCTTCTTCACTAATAAGCCGTTTTGTTATAACGAGCAAGTGGCCTGCCAAAACATGGCGGAAAATAATTATGTTGCGCTATTGTTGCTTCATATCCTGATGACGGCCCTCTTTCTCGGGTAGTCATTTTATCCTTTTACATTGTGTCTGCATCACCTTCATTGGATCGTTGGAGTCAAAGTTTAAATAACACACACACACAATAGCAAACAACACATTTCTGAATACACCTTGTACGGTACTACTTTCCGAATCATTATTTAAGAGCGTATCGACTTGGACGACTAAAGCGGATGAATTTAGCAATAATTATTTGGGCGAAATGGGAAATATGCCCCTCTCTAATTCCTTTGAACCTCTTAAAAAAGCTCGGCACATAAGCTAGAATTTTCAGTCAAAGATATATGGAACTCCAAAATCTGGTTCCGAAATATTGAGGACTAAAGCTACAACAAAGACAAAGGAGACTTTCAGATGGGCCATTACCATAGTAAAGACTAGTGACCTGATTAGTGAATATTCCATATAGAAGGTGAATAAATATAAACAGGCTGTTGACAAACTGTCAGCAAATGGTGTCTTAAGTGAAGCATGCAGTTGGCGCCATGCTGTCGTCAACATCCGCTTATACAAATAGTTTATGAGCACTTCTGTTGAATGCTATCGATGTGTCTCGTTAAGTTCTAAGAAAGCACTGGTTTAGTAAATATGTGTCGCTACATGGATTTATCTTTACAAACTGATGTACGGTACTGCTGGTATTTTGTTATACTGGACACTGAGCTAGGATAAAATGCTCTTCTAATACCACATATGACCAGTTATGTTATATATATATGCACACACACACACACACACACACACACACACACACACACACACACACACACACACACACACACACATATAGATGACTTCTGTGTAATGCTGCATGGGGCTAAGTACTTTATTCGTACGTAATGTTACAGTTAGGAGCCGAAGTCAAAATATTACAAGTTTCCATTAAAAAAATTGCAGATAAACAGAAGGAAACAGAATATACGTTCCATTTGTGAGTGTCTCCATGTGAAAAACGGGACTATTTAAAAAAATAATAATAATAATAATAAATTAAAGGTTTAAAAGAACAGTTGAAACTTAATTATTTTAGAGTTTTACAACACCAGCTATTTTTATCTTTGCATTGACTTAATCCGGGGCCGTAGATAGGACTTTATTAAGGGGAGGATTTCATTAAAAAAAAAAATTTAATGCACTACAGTAGAACTCCATTTATCCGAACCCCAATTATCCGAACATCCAATTATCCGAACACTTTTTCGAGAGAAAAAAATCAGGCGCCACCAGTCATGTTAGACTTTATTTTTGAATCTTTTGATGCTGCAAGCTTCAAATGTGTGCGAACAATTTGTAGAGGATGGAATGGGCTAATGGTCGGTCGCTTACGTACAGGAAGTCAGTTAGATCATAAAGTCAGTTAATATCTGGTTTACCAATCTAGTGTACGTGTGCGTTCTAGGCAGAACACTGGCTAATCAGACAGTTCAACTTAAAATAATTGTGTCTGCTACTACAGCAGAATAATTTTGGTGTACAAGTATTTCTCTGTGCGATATGGCATCTTCCAGTAGGCCTAAAGCATATAAAAGGAACCGCAATGTTTTGTCAATTGAAACGAAAACAGAAATTATCAAGAGACTAGGAAAAGGTGAAACTGTGTCTTCACTTGCGAGGATTTTCAATGTTGGGAAAGCTACCGTCTCTGACATCAAAAGTAACAAGGATAAAATTATGAGTTTTGCATCGAAATTGGATAGTGAAAATGGGTCGAAGAAACGTAAAACCATGAGAAATGCGAAAGATTTGAAATTGGAAGAGGCTTTGTATATATGGTTTGTGCAAAGAAGAAGCAAAGGGGAAACTATCTCTGGTTCTCTATTGTGTGAAAAGGCACTTCAGTTCAACAATCAACTTGACGGTCCTCCTGACTTTAAGGCTAGCCAGGGATGGTTAAGAAACTTTAAATCTCGTCATGGCATACGAGAATTGGAGATTCAAGGGGAATCTTTATCTAGCGATGCAACTGCCGCTGAAAATTTTAAAGAAACATTCTTGGCTTTTTTGGAAGAAGAAGGTTATTCACTCGATGTGTATAATGCCGATGAGACTGGCTTATACTGGAAATCATTGCCTCAAAAATCACTTGCATCTCAGCGCGAAGCAGCTGCCCCTGGGTTTAAAAAGTGCAAAGAGAGAGTAACAATTTTGGTAGCCGCGAATGCCAGTGGAAGTCATCGTTTACCGGTGCTAATGATCGGCAAAGCCAAAAAACCACGTTGTTTAAAGAATGTGACATGTCTCCCATTGTGCTACAAAGCACAGAAGAGTGCTTGGATGAATAGTGAAATATTTCTTGATTGGTATACAAATCAGTTCATCCCAAATGTGAAGAGGTTGAGAGAACAAGAAAAGAAAACTGGAAAAGTAATTCTTCTACTGGACAATGCACCATCTCATCCAGAGACGGATACATTGAATGCAGTTGATGCAAATTTTAAAGTAATTTTTCTGCCTCCCAATGTAACAGCACTGATTCAACCAATGGATCAGGGTGTTATAGCAAAGCTTAAAAAGATGTACAAGAAGGAAGTCCTGCGTCGTTTATTGTTGGCTGAAGATGAAGAAAGTGTGGTGGCGTTTTCCAAAAAGCTTAATCTCAAAGACTGCTGCTATATGTTAGCTGATGCTTGGACCACCCTGTCACAAGATAATCTCAACAAGGCTTGGAATAGATTGCTTGGGAAAAAAGGAGGAAATGAAACTACTGCAGTGGACACAAATGATGATTGTATAAATGAAGTTGTGGAACTGTTTCAAGCAATGCCCGGATTTTCGGACTGTGACAAAGATGATGCACACATGTGGCTAGAAGATGATAATGATTCTGGTTTTCAGTTTTTGAATGACGAAGAAATTTTGTCTTTTGTGCAAGAAGAAAACCAAATACATGTAGTGACCGATGATGAAGACTCCTCAGAAGTACATGATGTACTTGTAGATTATGAAGAAAACCCAAAACGTCGACCAAGTCCTGAAGAGGCCTTTATAGCACTAGAAACAGCGATGGCTTGGTACGAGCAAGAAGATGACAGCTGTCCTACACAGCTTCTGCTGTTGAAGAGAATGCGGGACTTAGCAGCCAAAAGGAGACTATCCAGTTTGGTGCAAAAGAGGATTCCTCATTATTTTAAATAGTGGGCTACATCTGTGCAAGTACATGTATACGTAAGTTGCGCCTGGTTTTGAATCGTTTGTAATGTTATTTTGAAAACATTTCTCTTTCTTAAAAAAAATAATTAATACAAGTAGTACATGCACTGCAGTGTAATGAAAGATTTTGGTGATACAGTGATCTAATACAGTGTGGGTATGATTATTACAGTACAAGTAAATATGTTTTATAGTGTAATTTCCTTGTGATGGTTAATTATTTTTAGAAATATGTGTACATGTACTCGATACATTATGTAATCCAATTATCCGAACATTTGATTATCCGAACGATGCTCGGTCCCATGGGGTTCGGATAAATGGAGTTCTACTGTATTTTGGTACCGGTACAGTATAATTTGAGAGGGGGAGGGGGTGTTTGAACCACCCCCCACGTATCTACAGCCCTGCCTTCATCTCTTAAATATCGGTACCAGTACTGTATACGTTGTTCGAATAGTCTTTATTAATCCGTTTTTTTTAACAGCACACCGAGCGCCCATAATTCAAGAGGAATTTAGAAAACAATGACATACCGTTAGATTTTAGATATTGATATATAAATGCATTATATTTTTGTAAAAATGCTACAGGGAACAGGCTTTACAATGTGATCCTACTCAATGCCGCGGAATAGAATCTCGTTAGAGCACCTTACAGTACGGCAAGGAGGGCCATTACGAGACCCCCACTACCTTGAAAAATTCCGAGTATCTTGTTGTGTTTATAAACAAATATTGTTAACGGTATATGATTTACCAAAGAGCAAACGACGGTTATCTTGTCATGTAAATACAATAATAGAGTATTCAGTCACATCCGGGTTACTCATGATTGTATCCATTCATCTGATGTGCCAATATATGCAGAACATTATTATTTCGTCCATTCATATATGTTTTTTTTTTTTTTTTTTTTTGGTCCTTCAGCATATCTCCGTTCATCATACATACATCTTGGCAGTAATGTTGACATAGTTGAGGCAACAAATGATGATATCAAACTAAGAATACAACCGACTAGATGAGCTTTCGGTCCACTCCGATAGACAGTCAATGGAAATAAAAAGATAGCATGCCCAATACAAACAGAATAAGATAGCATGCCCAATACAAACAGAAGAATTGACAATTCAAATGTCAAGACGGGCCTATTGGAAGTTTTTGAAAGACAGGGAACAACACTGATAACAACTAGGAACATACAGACTTTCATAAATTGCTGCTTACGCTGAATAAAAGGATTGCAATGGTATGATAAGGCCACCAATGTGGAACCGATGCCACAAACCAGACAAGCGCTAGAGAGGAACAAGAGATTATGAAAAAATACTAACATTGGATAGGACACAGATTGAGTAATATACATCCGATATATTAAGTGCAAAAGGTCTAGCCGCTGTCTCCGGTGAATGATCTACTGTTGGGCGTGTAAAGACAATCAAGAAGGAGGGCTCTTAGGCTCAGCGAAACTGCGGAAATGGCATCGTATTGTAAGTTATACACAACATAATGATTACTGTCGTATTGTAAGTTATATACAACATAATGATTACTGTCGTATTGTAAGTTATATACAACATAATGATTACTGTCGTATTGTAAGTAATATACAACATAATGATTACTGTCGTATTGTAAGTTATATACAACATAATGATTACTGTCGTATTGTAAGTTATATACAACAGAATGATTACTGTCGTATTGTAAGTTATATACAACATAATGATTACTGTCATATTGTAAGTTATATACAACATAATGATTACTGTCGTATTGTAAGTTATACACAATGTAGTGAATTTCTAAATACAATATCTAAATTAATATATAACAGTATAGGGCATAAAGGCAAAAGATAAAAAAGTACAAAAGAATTTTCTGCTGAAACGGTTGGTATCGCCTACGCCTTCAGATTATTATTTGCTAACGAATAGCCGAACAAAACGGTACCCAATTTTTCTAATTCGTCCTTGACATAATCACTTTTCCTAGTTCTAAGAAAATATGTGCTTAAAATGCATTGTGGAACGTGGAGGGGAAAAGATAGATGAAATGCTAATTCGTTTCGCATTGATTTTAAACTAAAACCCAATACCAGCACAGGGTCAAGCCTTGCCTTAGGGGTTTCCCCAAAATACGAGGAAAAAGTTAGAACATGCAGACAACTCGTGTCACAAAAACAACCTTAGCTCTTATTTCAAAGGACGTAATTATCACGTAAATAGAGAAGACAACACATGGAAAAGAATTGAACGTGTAGTAGACTAAAAATAAAAACACTAACATAGAAAAAAAAAAACTGTGTACTTCTGAACCAAGCCAACTAGTCCCATATAAATTGTATATTCGTGTACCTTAGGACTTGTTGACAAAGAATATGGTAATAGTTACGCAAATAGTCCATTAATTAACTAATTATAGCCATAATACTATAGTGGATCTGACTAGACTGTCAAGTAAAGATCATGCCTGCTTATAATTTTTTATGCCATGTTTTGAAAAAACGACTTTGGGTAAATGAGGCTAAAAGGTACGGGATATTTGATTGGGTGGATTTTGAAGGAAGGCGAAGTATGATTGGTTGACCTAAAACTAAAAATATATTTGCCTTGGAAACATATTGGGAGTTGTTATTTGAAACGATAGATTCAAAAATAAATGTAAACATGGTCCCATTGGACAAAGCAGTAGATACTGGTACGAAACGGTGACTGTTCACTGCCATTTCAAATAAATTTTGTGTAAAGCAAGATCGATGAGAGCAGGCGGAGAAATTTTCTAACATAGGAAAAGCCTGGACATAGGGCAGATCCAAAATGTGCCATATTGCCTAGTCATCGTTTACTTGTGTTATTTCCTTGCAACTGTGGTAAGATTGATTTTCTTAACATTTTATTTAAAATAAAATTTGAATGTGAGATACTAACATACGACTGTAAGTAAGTGAGTCTATGGCAGACTCAAAACAGAGTCTAGAGATTGATCCAGCATATGAAAGACTATCAGAGAGGTGTAGACCAACTAAATTATATAGGATTATCATCAGGAGCATAATACCTATCCTATTGTATGGACAACAGATTATTGCTGGAATTGCAGAGGCGTTGTAACTATTAGGGGAGAGGAATACTGGTATACCTGGTCACATCAAAAGAAACTGGTGAAAGGGATTGTCGTAAAGAGCTGATCTTGCATGTTTGTTTGTAATGTGCCTGTACTGGTTGTTGAGTATTATTGTAGGCTGTTGATTACGAAGGAGGCATATCCTTCTGATTTCAGAGGGTTTTGGTTGCTGTCAATAACTGGTGCCAGACTACAGTGGGCCGATACATTCATGCCACAGTCTTGCCTTTTTCGGAGACAACTGTAAACCACCATCATTCTTGAAGAAGTGGGAGCTGAAGGTTGTCGTTCAGCGAAGTGCAGGAAGATTCCTACATCATATTACAAAGATAGGTGCATGTTTCGGCACCTGATCGCTCAACTAACATTATATTAAAATAAGAGACTGAAAATAGTGATATAAACATTCCATCAGTGTCCATAAAAACTTACAAACAACATGCAGAGATGATGATACTAAACAATCAACCAGTGTATACTAGAAGTCACCTCAGTTAGACAATACAACTACACTCTTATATAATAATATGTGTATTATGGTCAGAAGACCCATTGTGTAAATTGATTGATGTAATTAATTTCTATGATTTCACTATTGATTGTCAGTCCTGATTCCAAATAAATCAGATTCAGGACAATAAATTGAAAAATATTAACTTTACCAAACTTTCAACCACTGACTTACTAAAGATAGTCTTTTAAAGTGTAGTTTGTATGTGATTGTCGTGGTACTGTTGGGTTGTATTAGATAATAAAATAATTTGTGTAATTGTTTATATGTTCAGTTGGTTAATGCAACCTTACACTAACATTTCATAACCCTAGACACCAAACGTAGTCATCTTACATTCTATCTAGAATAAGTCTGAATGAGATCATAGTGGTGGTAGTAGAAAGGTGCCCTGGAAATTTACTCTAATATTTATTATATTCAGGGACCTTCACAGCTGACCTCATTCAGTACACTAAGATTTCTTAACAACAAACTGTATTAACATCAAACCCACCACATATATTGGGGTCTCGCTCCTGGTGATTAAACTTTTCATAACACCAGCTATATTGCTTCTGGGATTTTAAATTCTTAAAATATTATCAATTATATTAGGAATCTCAGATAGTATAAAACTAAAAGCATTCCTTTTTGGAGAAATTAAATAGTGGTTGAGCTATCAGTGCCTGTGGTTGTTCTTAGTTATAATTAGAAATTCTTAGTTATAATTAGAAATTTGTCTAGTTAGAAATTTTAAAGGTTTGCCTAGTACAAAATGACTGATCTGGCAAAGTTTCGATCTGCTGCTGTGCAGGCTGCTAAAGAACTGGGAATGGAGGGGCAAATTATGATTGCTTATGTCACAACTGAATGTGACAAATTTATTGAGCGTGAAGAAAGAAAATTTGAAGCAGAAAGAAAGTTAGAGGCTGAAAAAGAAATTAAGAGGTTGCAGATTGAGGCTGACAAAGAGGCTAGGGCATTGGAGGCGGATCGTGAGGCGGAAATAAAGCGGCTCCAGTTTGAAGAAAAGAAGATGGAAGCAGAAGAAAAGAAACAGGCTGCAGACAGAGAAGCTGAGGAAAGAAGACAGGCTGCAGAAAGGGAAGCAGAAAAGGAGGAGAAGAGATTACAAAGGGAACATGAGTTACGACTAAGGGAGTTTGAGTTTCAAAGCCATGCTCCTGAAAATGGTGCCAGTCCCTTTACCTCAGATGCTACTGGTAGTCAGGGAGCCTCAACCTCAGCTATGAGTTTTCATTTAGACCATTTTGTTGAGAAAGACGATGACATAGAAAGTTACCTAAATAGATATGAACTTTTGGCTACCACGTATGGTTTAGAGAGAGAAAGGTGGAGCCTAAAGTTATCACAAGGGCTTCGTGGTACAGCTTATGAAGTTTTTGCCAAGATGAGCAGGGATGATCAGGACAATTATGACATGCTAAAGCAGGCTCTTTTGTTAAGATATGAAAAGAATGGGGAATTTTATAGAAAAAAATTTAGGAATGCCAAACTACTGTCGGGTGAGACTTATCACCAGTTCTCTGCACGGTTAGAGACCTACTTGGAGAAATGGACTGCTCTGGGGAAAACCCAAGATCTTAAGGAAATGATCCTTATTGAGCAGCTAAGAGAGTCCATGGCTCCAGACCTGAGAAAGTTTCTCATGGAACAAGGTGCAGAGAGGCTGGGTGAGTTACTCAATGTCGCTGAGAGGTATCAGGCAGCCCAAGCAGAGGTAGTTGGAAATAAAAAGAAACAGTTAGACAATTTTAAGGCACCTCAAAACTTTAATAAGTTTGACCATAGAGACCAGAACAAAGGTAAGCACCAATTTGATAGGCCACGCAATGACTATAATAATAAAACCTCACAATTCAATGAAAGGAAATATAATGACAGAAAACCCTTTAACCAAGGAAAGAAATATTGTAGTTGGTGTCGGATGGACAACCATAACACCGAAGTGTGTAAAAAGAAACCTGTATACATGGCCACGCTTCAGGTCAGGTTAACCTCTAAAAAGGAGGAGGAACCACCAAAAATTCTGTCTCGTAAAGAGTGTAGGAAGGCACAGGCTAAAGATAATCACTGAAGCCGTGTTTTGACAAACTCCAAAAACTCCATACCCCTCCTAGAAAAGGAGAATTCTATTTGGATGATGGAGTGCTTTACAGAACGGCAAAAGCAGAATCATACGAGTGTGCACAGTTGGTAGTGCCCTCGAAATATAGGGAAAGAGTTATGAGACAAATACATGTTCAAGACGGTGGACACCTGAGAATGGGTCGCACCTGTAAAAGGTCATCTATGTCTTATTACTGGCCAGGAGTGGTTGATGACATAAGAAAATTTGTCGAGGACTGTGACCAGTGCAATAAAGAAAATTCCACAGGGTGGAAAAATAATAACCATATGCAAGAGAAGCATTATGGCAAACCTGGGCCAGAAAATAAAGAGGGAACACCCACTCATGGGAAAATGAATCAGGACCTAGACTCGCCACGAGGAAAACGTAGGCCTGAAAATAAGAAGAAAAATAATTATAATAATGTAGACAAAGTGGAATAGGAGCCCCCTTTTCACAGACAGTCTTCACTTGAATGTTTTACTATGCCCACGATGCAGCGCGTACAAAGAGATGTCTTACCCCAGAATAAGCCGAAAATCCCTCAGTCGGACTTATGTAAACTGGAGGAAGATAAAAGAGAGAGAAGACCTCTCACAAGGAAATTAAAGTGGGAAGGAAAACCCCAAGAGAAAAATTGGTAGTGGAAGATTCTTATATGATGACAAGAGGAAGAAATGTCCTCAAAACAAGGCTTCCAATATTATGAAAAATATGTCAGAAAAATTAAAAGTCCATATGTAACCTTGTTAAGGACCTGGACCGATGAAAAGGCAGAAGAAAATATTACCTCATCATATCAATATGTGAACGAGCTGACCACTCGTCTTAAAACTGGCTGGAAACTTGCCAATGAAAATTTGAGACAAGCCAGGAAAAAGCATGCTGCCTATTACAATAAGAAAGCGAAGGATCGAGAATTATCTGTGAGAGAGAAGGTGCTCCTTCTACTGCCCGGCAGCCACAATAAATTGCAAATTGGATGGCAAGGTCCATATACAGTTCTAGAGAAGGTGTCTAGAACAAATTATAAGATAGATAAGAAAGGGAAAGAGAAAATCTATCATGTGAATCTCCTGAAGAAATATCTGGACAGAGAAAACCAGGAAGAGACACACCTACTGACCTTGTCTGTTGCAATGGAGATGAAAAAGGAACCACTCACTTAACGGAAATTCAGAAGGAGAGGGTTCAACAGGTTCTGAATAATCATACAGATGTGTTAACGGACCGTCCGGGGCATACAAATTTATTGGAGTATGATATGAAACTCATAGACCCAACACCAATCTGTATGAAAGCCTATTCGATTCCGTTCGCTAAGGAAAAAGCTTTAAGGGAGGAGATAGATTATCTGTTGAGAGAAGGGATTATCTCGCACAGTGAATCTCCCTACAGTTCCAGTGTGGTTCTGTTAAGAAAACCCTCTGGAGAACACAGGCTGTGTATAGATTACAGGAAACTGAATGCTGTCACAGAAGGTCAGGTGGATCCATTACCTGATACAAATCAGCTGTTTGCCAGGCTGAATAGAGCTAATATTTCTCTAAAGTGGATCTGAGCAAAGGCTACTATCAGATTCCAGTAAAGCCGAAAGTCAAACCTTATTTAGCCTTTAGCACCTCGGAAGCACATTATGAATTTAATATGTTGCCATTCGGGCTGAAAAATGCACCGAGTGTGTTTTCGAGGATGATGAGAAAGTTACTGGATCCCCTGAAGAATCCATGCATCACCAACTTCATGGATGATATTCTCATAGCAACAGAAACATTTGAGGAACATATTAACTCTCTGAATATGTTGTTTGATCGATTGAGAGAGACCAATTTGACAGCTAGACCGACGAAATGCTGTGTTGGATGTAAAGAGCTGGAATTCTTGGGCCACACAGTACATCAGGGAAACATGACCCCTGACCCCAAGAACCTGGAGAAGTTAAAAAAGCACCAAGACCACAAACAAAAAAGGATGTGCGATCTTTTGTCTCATTATGTGGGTTTTACCAAAAGTATATAAAAAACTTTAACTCCATATTTGCTCCATTGACTGATTTAACGCGCAAAGGAAATCCTGATAGAATTATTTGGACAGCGCAGTGTGAATTAGCATACCAAGAATTGAAAGAAAAGACCACAAGCAGGCCTATTTTGAAATTACCTGACTTAAGTCAAGAATTCATTCTGAGAACCGATGCGAGTAATATCGGTTTGGGTGCAGCTCTATTACAACGGTCAAATTCACTTGATGGGGAATTAACCCCAGTTGCTTATGCTAGGTATAATTAGGTATAAAATGGACAAATGGAAAATTCCTGGGGGACCTGGATTTCGCAGATGATTTAGCATTCTTAAGTTCAACACCCAGACAATCCCAAGAAGCAGTAAATAATTTGTCATCTCTCGGTTAAAATAGGTCTCCAAATAAATGCCTCTAAAACTAAAGTTATGAACTTTTCTAACGAGACCTTTGATATCATCTTGAACGGGGAAAAACTACAGAAAGTTGAAAGTTTCAATTATTTAGGCAGTAAAATGACTCAGGATGGTGACACAACAAGAGAAATCCATACTAGAATTGCTTTGGCAGCTAGCGCCTTCAATAGATTATCTAACATTTGGAAATTACGATCATTGAATATACATACCAAGCTTCGTCTGTTTAATTCAAATGTTATCTCAGTGTTAACATACGGCTGTGAGAGTTGGAAAATAACAAAATCATTGGAGAACAAGCTGAATACATTCGAGAACAAATGTCTTAGAAAACTCATGAACATCAGTTGGAAAGAATTCAAGACTAATCGACAAATAAGAGAAGACTCTAGGCAGAAATATGTCTCCAACTATATAAGGAAAAGACGATGGTCATATATCGGTCATGTCCTACGAATGCAAAACAACAGAATACCACTACAGGCGCTCACTTGGGTTCCTAAGGGTAAGAGGAAAAAAGGAAGACCAAAAGAAACACTCAGAAGAACAATAATAAGAGAAGGAAGAACGTTGGGCCTAAATAATGTGCAAGAGCTAAGAGGAGTGGCGTCACAACGAACAACCTGGAGAGCACTGGTTTCTGCCTTATGCGCCGTGTTTGGCGCTTAAAGAATTTATTATTATTTATTATTATTATGCTAGCCGTAAGTTGAATACAGCAGAACAAAAATATTTAACAAGTGAAAAAGAATGTCTAGCTGTCATCTGGGGTATAAAAAAGTTCCCGATTTATCTCTATGGACAATCATTTAGGATCCAGACAGATCATAAACCACTCGTGTGTCTGTCACAAGCAAGGCATGAAAATGCTAGATTATTACGCTGGTCTTTGCTCTTACAGCCATTCCAGTTTACCATAGAGTACATTCCCGGAAAAACTAATGTGGGAGCTGATTTTTTAAGCAGACATCCGTACGACGAACATCAAAGTAGTCACCAGGCATAGATAGTAAATTTATCTATGTGTATTAAGAAATAGGAACTGACATATGATCGTCTGTTCTAAAGGGGGGACATGTGTAGTGAATTTCTAAATACAATATCTAAATTAATATATAACAGTATAGGGCATAAAGGCAAAAGATAAAAAAAAGTACAAAAGAAGTTTCTGCTGAAACGGTTGGTATCGCCTACGCCTTCAGATTATTATTTGCTAACGAATAGCCGAACAAAACGGTACCCAATTTTTCAAATTCGCCCTTGACATAATCACTTTTCCTAGTTCTAAGAAAATATGTGCTTAAAATGCATTGTGGAACGAGGAGGGGAAAAGATAGATGAAATGCTAATTCGTTTCGCATTGATTTTAAACTAAAACCCAATACCAGCACAGTGTCAAGCCTTGCCTTAGGGGTTTCCCCAAAATACGAGGAAAAAGTTAGAACATGCAGACAACTCGTGTCACAAAAACAACCTTAGCTCTTATTTCAAAGGACGTAATTATCACGTAAATAGAGAAGACAGCACATGGAAAAGAATTGAACGTGTAGTAGACTAAAAATAAAAACACTAACATAGAAAAAAAAAACGGTATACTTCTGAACCAAGCCAACTAGTCCCATATAAATTGTATATTCGTGTACCTTAGGACTTGTTGACAAAGAATATGGTAATAGTTACGCAAATAGTCCATTAATTAACAAATTATAGCCATAATACTATAGTGGATCCGACCAGACTGTCAAGTAAAGATCATGCCTGCTTATAATTTTTTATGGCATGTTTTGAAAAAACGACTTTGGGTAAATGAGGTTAAAAGGTACGGGATATTTGATTGGGTGGATTTTGAAGGAAGGCGAAGTATGATTGGTTGACCTAAAACTAAAAATATATTTGCCTTGGAAACATATTGGGAGTTGTTATTTGAAACGATAGATTCAAAAATAAATGTAAACATGGTCCCATTGGACAAAGCAGTAGATACTGGTACGAAACGGGGACTGTTCACTGCCATTTCAAGTAAATTTTGTGTAAAGCAAGATCGATGAGAGCAGGCGGAGAAATTTTCTAACATAGGAAAAACCTGGACATAGGGCAGATCGAAAATGTGCCATATTGCCTAGTCATCGTTTACTTGTGTTATTTCCTTGCATCTGTGGTAAGATTGATTTTCTTAACATTTTATTTAAAATAAAATTTGAATGTGAGATACTAACATACGACTGTAAGTAAGTGAGTCTATGGCAGACTCAAAACAGAGTCTAGAGATTGATCCAGCATATGAAAGACTATTAGAGAGGTGTAGACCAACTAAATTATATAGGATTATCATCAGGAGCATAATACCTATCCTATTGTATGGACAACAGATTATTGCTGGAATTACAGAGGCGTTGTAACTATTAGGGGAGAGGAATATTGGTATACCTAGTCACATCAAAAGAAACTGGTGAAAGGGATTGTCGTAAAGAGCTGGTCTTGCATGTTTGTTTGTAATGTGCCTGTACTGGTTGTTGAGTATTATTGTAGGCTGTTGATTACGAAGGAGGCATATCCTTCTGATTTCAGAGGGTTTTGGTTGCTGTCAATAACTGGTGCCAGACTACAGTGGGCCGATATATTCATACCACAGTCTTGCCTTTTTCGGAGACAACTGTAAACCACCATCATTCTTGAAGAAGTGGGAGCTGAAGGTTGTCGTTCAGCGAAGTGCAGGAAGATTCTTACATCATATTACAAAGATAGGTGCATGTTTCGGCACCTGATCGCTCAACTAACATTATATTAAAATAAGAGACTGAAAATAGTGATATAAACATTCCATCAGTGTCCATAAAAACTTACAAACAACATGCAGAGATGATGATAATAAACAATCAACCAGTGTATACTAGAAGTCACCTCAGTTAGACAATACAACTACACTCTTATATAATAATATGTGTATTATGGTCAGAAGACCCATTGTGTAAATTGATTGATGTAATTAATTTCTATGATTTCACTATTGATTGTCAGTCCTGATTCCAAATAAATCAGATTCAGGACAATAAATTGAAAAATATTAACTTTACCAAACTTTCAACCACTGACTTACTAAAGATAGTCTTTTAAAGTGTAGTTTGTATGTGATTGTCGTGGTACTGTTGTGTTGTATTAGATAATAAAATAATTTGTGTAATTGTTTATATGTTCAGTTGGTTAATGCAACCTTACACTAACATTTCATAACCCTAGACACCAAACGTAGTCATCTTACATTCTATCTAGAATAAGTCTGAATGAGATCATAGTGGTGGTAGTAGAAAGGTGCCCTGGAAATGTACTCTAATATTTATTATATTCAGGGACCTTCACAGCTGACCTCATTCAGTACACTAAGATTTCTTAACAGCAAACTGTATTAACATCAAACCCACCACACACAACATAATGATTACTGTCGTATTGTAAGTTATATACAACATAATGATTACTGTCGTATTGTAAGTTATATACAACATAATGATTACTGTCACAACTGCCTCAAGCTGATAGCATGGATAAAACCAGAAGTTGAAAGTCGCAATCAAGGTGGAGTGTGTTCAATTCCCAGCTTAGGCAGGAAAACACAATATGAGGCTGCCATTTGGGAGCCATGACCCAAGGGATACCGCCCGGCCCTTAGAGTGTGAAGGAGATAAAAAGGCCGAAACGCTTGTCCGACGGGGGAACCACTTCTGACGATCAGATTGCATCCTGTTGTAATGCTCTGTATAGAGTATCTTATTTTGAACTTATTTTATCAACTTGAAATCATCACTAATTATACAAGAAGGTCATGAGCGCTTCTGTTGAATGCTATCGCTGTGTTTCGCTAAGTGCTAACAAAGTACTGATTTAGTAAATATGTGTCGCTACATGGATTTATCTTTACAAGCAGACTTACTGTTGGTATTTTGTTATACTGGACATTGAGGCAGAATAAAATGCTTATTATAATAATAATAAAAGCCCCTTCAGTCATAACTGACTATGGGAATGCGCCCCTTCAGTCATAACTGACTATGGTAATGCGCCCCTTCAGCCATAACTGACTATGGGAATGCGCCCCTGAAGTGACAGCCCTCAGCTGTTTATTTTCCTGGTGTTCCTTTCGACGTTTCTCCTCTTTTCTGCTTGTTGTGTGAGTTTGTATTCGCCCAAACTGAGATGGCGTCGCCGATAGCATCGCCATTCGGTGATATCGGCAGCTTCATCCTCCCAGGTTGCTGGATTTATTAAACATAGAGGCATATGTTGTTGTTTCCCCTAGGGCTGCTGAATTTTTTGGTTTTTTTTTTTTTTTGCGGAGAATTCAAGTTGAAGAGTCTTTGGTATTATCTACGCCGTAGATCTAGACTGGTCTTGTGGTTTTTCTGCCATTCAGAAGCGTGTTAAGTTGAAGTCATGAGCTTCAGTTTCTCCAGCTTGGCTTGCATTTAAAGGATCATCACATCTGGTCCCAAGCTAGAAGGAGGAAGTGCGTGGCATACTGTGCATTCCACGCCATCCAGTGGGGCTCTCCAAATACGCAGATCTAAAACAATGTGCTCTGATTCTGGTTTCTCTTACAAGGAATTCTCACGTCCCATACACTGGCACTTCTCAGTTCCCCTTGCCTATCATGGGGTCCACAGTGAGATCCTCCTGCATACAGCCAACCAGTTAAATACCAGAGTTACCTCTGTGGTTCAAGTGACTCCTCGTAATCTTAGTGTGCAATGCTGGGTTCTCAACAAGTTTTACCACAGAGGAAATCCCTGGAAGTGCGTGAATGATTTCAAGAGTCAATGAGGGTGTAATTAGCCTCACAGACAGAGGTTCACATCCACATCTGTATACTGTAGCACTGTGCTTAGCTGGTGATCATATAAGAATGACCCCAGATATGCCACCATGCAAATAGAGACATATAAAAGGCTAATGGTGTACGTGTATGTCAAATCGATTTAGCACACTTCCCAACGACAAAGAAAGCTGAAATTTGAGGATTGTCTGATGTTTACCATCCGTGGACAGGCTTATATTTCTAGATATTTATTGAGGACATCATCATCTTCTCCTTTTATTATGTTCTTATGACGCATAAAGGCACCACTGCTTGAGGCAGCTTACTTCACGGTACAAACTCTTACTGTGGTGATTTCTATAGCAATTTATTCTGAACTAGTGTAAAAGCCCGCCATAAGACGGGAATTACATTCAAAAGCACCAATACCTAAAGGCAATTTTACTTATTCAAAACTATCGAAAAAAAAAACCCACTGAGCATCACCACAGTACACGAACTACGTAGCAGCATCGAGGATCCCAATGTGTGTATACGGGATCACACATTCATTAAATATATGTGTGTGCAAACCGTCATTTGCGCACTTTTCTTTGTCGAGTGTTACTATTGTCGGGAGATACATATAAGGGAAACAATACAATTAATGTCTAACTTTCAACCAAAGTTGCATCCCTTGGCGTTACGCACTGACAGACAAAGCTGGGATTTTATATATTCTGAATGATGACCTTGCCAGCCACAAACACAGCTTCGTATTGGTCGCCTTTCAGGACATGCGTGAGGCAGCAGTAGTCAAAGTCTCTCTTTGTCTCCTCAGAAGCCCACGAGAACTGCTCAAGGCATTATAGAAGACATGCTTTGTCAAAATAGGGGAATGGACATAATTTATTATGCTGATTCCATGGAGAACGATTTTGAAATCATTGACACTCAGCCGTTTATGTAGGAGGCACTAGATGATGACGAATCACAGCTGGATGCTTAGTTTGCTCTCCATAAAATTTTAAATTCTAGTCAGAGCGGAAAAATATGCCTATTCTGCATATTCTTAACATAAATTTACGCAATAACGTTACATATCACCGCTGTAGCATCTTCCGGATTTAAATCGAGTTATTAAATTTAATATATATGCCGCCTGACATTTAAGGAATATTGTTTTATAATATATGTTCTAAGCCTGGGATCGGCAACCGGTAGATCTTGTACACCGGTAGATCCCAATGCGGCATTTGGCAGATCTCAAGGTGACGGAGGGGGAAAAATGATATACCAGAGCAGCGCCGTATCTGTACTTCTGCAAAAACGGAAATGCCCAAACTGTCCTCTCTCCATACAACCTGCCTAAGGAAAACTCTTCGAGTTTTCTGGCCGACCAACCAAGAACTGCTAACTCAGAGCTACCAAGAAAACATGCGCACTATTATACTGGGTAGACGATGGAATTGGGTTGGCCACACCCTCAGAAGAGACCCTGACACCATCACTAGAATTGCAGTGCTATGGACTCCAGAAAGAAACCGAAAGCGAGGCCGGCCAAAAGCTAGCTGGCGGAGAACTGTGGAGGCAGAGATAGCAAGCATGATCCAGAGCGGGAGCACCAAATCAAGGATGGCTGCCGACCGAGCAAAGTGGAGACAGTTTGTTGCTGCCCTACAAGATGCCACTAGGCATGACGGTCACTGATAGTGATAACCTTGTCAGTCAGCGCCCAAAGAACCAAAGAAGAAGAAATGTCGGACTAGAAATGTCGGCACTTTCATGTACAGTGTCCACAGTTTTAAAAGTACTTTCACCGCATTCCCAATGAAAACCCACAAGTTGAATTACTAAATCCATGGAACTGCAGGAAGTGGTTCCTGCGGTACAGTCAGATGTTATATAATAGGCTGCACTTATTTCAAATATCATGAAACCTGGAAATCGATCCAGCGGCACTCGGGCTCTCGTCCTTCGGCCCAATGCCATGTAGTGGTACCTGCATGTTTTCAAACCTGGAAACATATATGATTTTGTCAAAGAAGGTCTTTAGAGAACTCAATGTTTTTAAAGTAGATCACCACAGCTCCTGGTTTACCTACCACTGCTCTAGGTTCTGCCGTTTTTGCGCGCACATGAGGAAATACTAAGAATTTAGCACATTAAAAACATAAAAAACAGCGTTAAGACTGTAGCAAAAAAGCTTAACTAATGACAAACTCTCATGCTAAAGTTACCGTTATTTTACGAGTATAGTGGCTGGAATTAACTGGTTGCGGAAGTTAAGCTGACATAAATGCCTAAGTGATGTAACGTTGTTGATTCATGGCAGACGTGTTTCTTAAATTTGGCTGCCTTAGATGATGATGATCCGAGAATACATTCATCTCTATTAATTACAGTCACGACTTGAGAATTATATCACTTTCATATAATCTTCTTTTCATACCATTTCTCTTCTTACTGGCTGTAGATTGGGCTACGAAAACATCGCCTTCAGCCAAGATTTCAAGATTATTCTTGGCATATATGTAAATAGAAGAATGCTGCTCCTATTTAAGGCAGCCTCACGGGAATTTTACAGAATGGCAAGCATAACAACTGAGATAATCTAAGCTGTCATGAACTTATTATTTTCTTATTCTCTCACCACTTCTGTGATGAAATTTCAACTCTTATTCTTCTGAGCCACTAGCTGAAGGTGATTCAGCAACTGTTAATTGACTAGCTCTGTATGGTTATGTATTAAAAAGACCCGAGTCATGCGGGTGCATATTCACTCAATAATGATTAGATCGACCATACATTTATATGTATATATAACAAGTTTAACTCCGCCTAGGCCGGTCCCAAGCCCGGCTGAAAAAGAAGGATGGCGGCCTGCATGGAGGCCGTAAGGAGGCAGCCCCTCCACCACGCAAAGGCACAACAGGCCAATCACCTGTTTGCTTTAAACTTTTGATTATGAGAACTACAAGAGAGAAAACCAGACTGATTCTAAAGGCGACGAACTGGAACGGACTACGACTTATGGAACTTGGAACACAAGAAGTATAAATGGGACAGAAGAGGAGCTGGTGGAAGAGATGAGGAAAGCAAACCTAGAAATCCTGGCTATAACGGAAACAAAGAAAAAAGGACAAGGAGTCATGGATCTCGATGGAACACGCTGCTCTACTGTGGTGTACCCACATCTGAAAGAGCTAAAGGGGGCGTGGGTTGCATTGTGGCCAAAAACCAAAAAGATAGTATCAAGGGATGGAGCTTTGTCTTGGAGCGCATTATGGTTGTAAAACTAAAAGGAGACACCATAGTCAACCTAGTCATAGTGTATGGGCCAAATGAGGATGAGAGAGCAGAGGTCAAGGAGGAATTCTTCGAGCTGCTTCAAAGGACAGTGGATGACTGCCTAGATGAAATTATCATGCTCGGAGATTTCAATGCCAGAGTTGGAAATGACCATGCTAGATGGGGTGGAGTTATCGGACGATATGGAGAAGATACTCTCAATGACAATGGAAAGCGACTCTTTAGATTCTGCAGTGAGCAAAATCTGATCATTACAAACACAAAGATGCATACACTAGATGTGAACCAACAAAGAATGAGAAGTCAGTGATCGACTATGCCATTGTTAGGAGGAGCTCATTCAAATATGCCCGGGATGCTAGAGTCTGGAGGGGGCCAGAGATTGGAAGTGATCACTACCTGCTTATAATCAAAAGAACAACTGAAAGAGTTGCTCAGCATAGGAACTGCCCAACATCACGCATGAAACTAAGTAAACGAACGGGAGAAATGAGCATTAAGACCTACAAGCTGAGAGAGCCAGAAATTAAGACCAGATATCAGGGGCTTATTGCTGCAGCGGTGAACAACACAGAAGAACAATCTGATGACTTGGAAACCCTCTGGCTTAAATTCAAGGACATCATAAAGACAGCTACTGCAGAAGCATGTGGTGAAGTCCGACTTGGGAACAAGAGAAAGAGGACACCTTGGTGGACAGAGGAAGTCAAAGAGAAAATAAGAGAGAAGAAAATGGCATGGAAACAATACTTAGGAGCTAAAAACGCAACAGGACAAATGGAAAAATATAGAGAATATGTGACACTCAGAACAGAAGCAAAGAACAAGGTGCTAGCAGCAAAACAGAAGTCGTGGGAAGAATTTGGAGAAAAGCTAGAAAAAGATACGCAAGAAAACCAGAAATTGTTCTATAAGACCCTAAAGAACACGAGGAAGGAAAAACAATGCCCTCTTAAATTTATAAAGGACAAGCAAGGCAAATTGCTTACTGCCTCGAAGGAAGTAATGGAAAGATGGAAAGAATATTTCTAAGAACTCCTGGATGCTGAGCATGGTGAATCATCAGAAATGATAACCTCTAGCACAGAAGAGAAAACCAATGATGGTGAAGATGACATAAAGATGGAAGAACTGAAGGCAGCACTGGAGAAAATCAAGATGGGCAAAGCAGCAGGGCATGATGGTGTAACACCAGAAATAGTTAAGTACATGGGAGCATCAGGCGACCTATTACTCTTAAGGGTCCTACAGGCAGCGTTGTGCAACAAGATCATATCAAAGGATTGGGAGATTGCCATCATAACACCGATTTTCAAAAAGGGTGACAATCGACAATGTGGAAACCATAGAGGCATATCCCTTCTCAGTGTCCCTGGTAAAATCTACTCTAGAATCCCAGAGCAGAGACTCCGACGCCTAGCTGAGCCACAATTGGATGAGGTCCAGTGCGGATTCCGAGCAAACCGAAGTACTCAAGATCTAATCTTCACACTCAGACAGCTGAGTGAAAAGGCCCTTGAGTATAAGAGTGAGATCCATCTTTGTTTCATAGATCTGGAAAAACGTTTGACAGGGTCCCCTGGAGCAAACTTTGGGACTGTTTGGCAAGGAAGAATATTCCAGCACCTCTGATTCATACTATACAGAGCTTCTACAAGTCTTGCAGAAATTATGTGAGGACAGCAAACCATAAGTCAGAAGAGTTCAGGACCACCACTGGTGTAAGACAAGGTGATATCCTGTCACCTTATCTTTTCATACTCCTCATGGACGATGTTATCAAGGCATGTAAGGAGAGAACAAGAAAGTATTCAGTGGGGTACTGGAAGATGAGACAGGTCTGTATTTCAGAGCTGGCATTTGCTGATGATGTTGCCCTGATTGCTAAATCAGAGGCACATCTCCAATCCAACCTGCAAGTCTGGAAGGAAGAGCTGGAGAAGAGAGGGATGGTCATAAGCAGCTGTAAAACAAAATCCATGGTGATATCACGAGAAGAAAGAAGACATCAGATTAAGCTGGGAGAACAGGTCCTGGAGCAGGTCGACCACTTTAAATACCTCGGAGCTATTATAGACCGAAAGGGAGGCATCAAAGAAGAGTTGGCCACTCAAAAAGCAGCAGCTGGGAGACTTTTTCAGGCCATAAATCGATGATTCCTCAGCAAGAGAGAGGTTGGTAAGAAAACGAAGATGGCTGTATACCGCTCCACCTATGTCCCAGTCTTGAAATACGGATGCGAGTCATGGGCAATGACTACAACCCACAAAAGCCAGATCCAGACCTCAGAAATGAGGTATCTGAGGAAGGTGGTTGAAGTAACAAGAAGAGACATAGTCCACAACCAGACGATACGTCAAGGCCTAAAATCCCACCCGCTGCAGACCCAAGTAGAACAGTCTCAACTAAGATGGTTTGGCCATGTCTGCAGAATGGGAGGAGATCGGCTACCACGACAAGCATGGAAAACAAAGAGCCAGGGATCCAGACCCCCAGGACGACCCAGAGTCCGCTGGGAGGACAACATTAGACAATCTTTGAAGTACCGAGGACTAGAATGGAACCAGGCCAGGAGGAAGACAGCCGATAGGATAGTCTGGCGCTCTCTCTTCCAAACCTCTACACCTCACGGTAGAAGGGGAACGACCAAGTAAGTAAGTAAGTACAACAAGTTTAATAATCAATTTATGAGTAAACAGGACTAAAATAAACAAAGTTGTTTATAATAATATTTGTCACCATCGGAGATATTAATTGTTGGTGGTAGCAAGAGTAAAATTGGAAATGTCCAGTGGATGCTACTTAACTGACGGAGTGGGGTCAGTTGGTGTCTGCTTCAGTCACTGTTGATTTCCACAGGTACTTTGAACTGGTCCTTTTGTTCAGGATCAAATATGGTGGCAGCACGTCCCTGCAGCAAGGCTGGGGTAACTACTAAGGTTGTAAGCGTCTTCATGACCCGTCTGTGAAGGTGTTTAGTGTTGACTGCTTGCAGCTTGTACCACAAACTAAACGGAAACAAATGCCTCTTTAAGTATTGGGTCTTTTGATATGAACATCAGACGACCTCCACCCTTTCATCTTCCTCAGAAATTTAAACCTCCCTGAGCATTAATTTTAGACCAAGTGAGTCGGATGAAAGTGCTTTTGGACAGCAGAAGACAATATATATATAACTTACTAAAGTGATAGTATGGTAAATATCTACACCATGATATCATCATCCACTTCCTGCTCCCTCTGGAGTCTGGGGCCGCCTCTGTTTTTGGTTCCTAGTGAGGAAACCTACGGGAAGCAGTGACCAGCTGTTGCAGTGGTGCTTCATGAGTCATCATTTTAAGTGATGAGGTTGCCAGCTGTACATCTACAAGCCATTTATCAAGTCAAAAGCAAATACAGGAAATGTCCGAGTATTGTCGGGCAACTGTTTAAGACCCCGTAGATTTCAGGTGTGTTAGGTTTCTAACTGGGTGCACTTGAAGTAGAATCCTAGAACTTGAGGCACTAAGTGATACGTCTGGAGTTACTCCTTTCTAATATCAGAATTAACTAGCAGTCCTCAGGCCTGTGCTATATTGGAGCCCTAATATTCCTTGTTCCTGGCTGTCTATGATTTCTCCTTGACGAAATTGGAAGTCAGTGAAGTAGTCTTAAAATTGCTGTAGATTATAAGCGAAATTTTCGCTCATGCACACATGTTGCTTCGTTCGGGAAAGCTCTAATAAGTAGTTTATTTTAGCATTTCAATGCGAAATCAATAGCAGATAAGCATCTGATTTTGGTAGGCGTTTCTCCCAGCCTCATGTAGACCATTACTACAAAACACATAAGATATTCGTCAGATTTTATTTTCACACTCATCTGACAGTACCCCATGACCATTTAACGTCTTGCCCCTTATAACTTATCATGTTACCAAAGTCACCACATCATCGATCTATCACTGATAATCTCTTCCAAGATGTTACTTTCTCATAGTTGTTCCGTGCCTTAATCTTTCGACATCTCAGTTGCTCCAAGCCTGTCCAGCTGGTCAGGTTTGCAAAATTAACACATTATCTTCGAATACCATCTGTTATCCATCTTGGAAAACCCTAGCAACTGGGTTTGTTGTGGCCATTTTTTGCCGGCCATGTTGACAAAACATGCGTTCGTTATCTACCTTTGCCGACACACGTCTAGGTTAACAATAAGAATGTCACTAAATGTAGACTCTTAATGTGCCTGGTTAGTGATTAATCAAACAAATACATCGACATGGCTGAAAATAGGTCCAGCGGTCAGGTAAAACCGGGATGGTTGATAAGATAGGACAAGATAACTTTGGCCAATGAAAGTGTAAACAACAAATAATGAAAGAATGAGCACAAAGAAGGAATGGTCGAGTAACCTGCTGAAGAGGACTGAAGACAAGAAATAAAGGATGAACTAAACCAGAAAAGTGCCAGTAGAACAAGAGATGAGAAGACGACACTGGAGATGTATAGGACACACACTGAAGAAACCTGGTAATAGTATTATCAGGTAATCTTTCTTCTGGAACACCCAGCACAAGAGAAGCAGACGTATCCCGAAAAACACATAGAGAAGAGAACTGGAAAACAAAAATGTAAATGATAAGTAAGACCGTGAGCTCAAGACACGTTAAAGGAGGACTTGCCATACGTTTGTTGAAGACCTATGCTCCTTGGGGAGCTGAAGGGTTCTGAATGAATTAATATAATCTTCTATGTTAACGTTACTATGAATAGGGTACACACTGAGGAAACCTGTTGAGAGTGTTGTCAGGCAATCCTGACAAATCTATTTTAGAATCCACTGACCTGGCAAATGATGGATGCTAACATCTTCTAGTGAAGGACAGAACAGTTGCTGCCTCAATTATTCTAAGGTTATGTGGTGTTATCATGGAGGACGTTTCCAGTCAGAATAGTGCAGATCTAAGAGTGATACTCGACAAACTATGTCAGTCATTCAGAAGAGTTGTGATACAGTGGATCCCATCTCATTGCAACATCTCCAGCAATGAAGAGGCTGACAGATTGGCAGAGGAAGGTGGAAAGCTGCCTCAACCTGATACCAGCATAACTTTTGAAGAGGCAATGAGTTTTATCAGAAGCAGATACAGGAAGAAATGGGAAGCAGTGTCTCCAGGCCACACAAAAATGATGCATATTACCAGCTCAGCAGAAGTGAACAAGTGGTAATCTTCAGATTCCGGATGGGCCACAACACATTGGGATACTATATGCTTATCATGCTAAAGTTATGAACTACCGATGAGTGTGGCACTGATAAAATTACTGCAGAACATCTATTTCAAAGATAGCAAACATATGAGGAACGGAGAAAGCATGAATAGCTGTGACAAGTACCATTCCTGGAAAACCTCTATGGAGATACAATCAGCTTCAGACAGACCATTGCTTTCTTTGAAAATATACAAGCTGATGTCTGACAGTGTATGAAGAATCCCTGGGCTAGAAGCACTCCTGTCTGGGATTTGAGGTATAGCATGAACTATTAATCTGGTGAATGTTTTGTGACTGTGCGTAAGTGACACCATTTTAACCAATAAGGGAGGATCTATGACACTTTACTTAATTGGAAGATTCATGGCGAAAAATAATAATCATGCCTTATATAGGATGACGTCAGGAGTAGGAGTCACAATACTGTCCCATAAGGTGGTTTTAGTCAGTGCCTCCTTGCACAGAAGAGTTTCAGTGGATGTATACATAATACATTCTTGCATGACAAAGATATCAAGGGATGGCTCCACACTGTGTCCTTATGTGTAAAAGAATCAGTGATCCGGCCAATCTGCTACCTTAAAGGGGGGGGGGGGGGGGGAGGAGGACTACATTAATGAAAGGGCCAAGTATAAATGACAAACAAAAATATAAACTGACTAATCTCCCTTTGAATACTTTATTTCACTGTCCACATTAATGCAGACTATATCATTTTATTAGATAAAACCAGCATTTCTTTATAGAAACCACAAAAGATAATCAAGCAGACATGCATGCTATACATGTGTACTATCACATAAAAGATACGTTAAATGATAGTCAAAAGATAATGACCTTTATAAAAGATTATACAAATATGACATTTGAAGCCTTTGATTAGTAGTTTACAAACTGGTTAGTTACAGAATTCTACTTTCTATATTCTGCCACATTTATCATGATACATCAGCAGTTGTCTGGTCTATCAATGCTTTGTCTTACATACATAATCTCAATCAAGGTCTCTCTGGTCCTGGTAATCTCTCTCACGATTTATCTCTGATCTCGATCAAATCTTACCATTTATCTCTGGTATTGATTAACCCTAACCATTTATCTCTGATATTGATTAACCCTAACCATTTATCTCTGACATTAATCAACCCTAACCATTTATCTTTGATTTTGATAAACTCTCACCATTTATCTATGATCTTGATCAATTCTCACCATTTTTCTCTGATCTTGATCAACCCTAACCAATTATCTCTGATCTTGATCAACCCTAACCAATTATCTCTGATCTTGATCAACTCTCACCATGTATCTCTGATCTTGATCAACTCTCACCATGTATCTCTGATCTTCATCAACTCTCACCATTTATCTTTGATCTTCATCAACTCTCACCATTTTTCTTTGATCTTGATCAACCCGAACCAATTATCTCTGATCTTGATCAACTCTCACCATTTATCTTTGATCTTGATCAACTCTCACCATTTATCTATGATCTTGATCAACCCTAACCAATTATCTCTGATCTTGATCAACCCTAACCAATTATCTCTGATCAACCCTAACCAATTATCTCTGATCTTGATCAACCCCAACCAATTATCTCTGATCTTGATCAGCTCTCAACATTTATTTATGATCTTGATCAACTCTCACCATTTATCTCTGATCTTGATCAACTCTCACCATTTATCTCTGATCTTGATCACCTCTCACAATTTATTTCTGATCTTGATCAACTCTCACTATTTATCTCTGATCTTGATCAACTCTCACCATTTATCTCTGATCTTGATCAATTCTCACACTTTATCTCTGATCTTGATCAACTCTCACCATTTATCTCTGATCTTGATCAACTCTTACCATTTATCTCTGATCTTGATCAACTCTCACCATTTATCTCTGATCTTGATCACCACTCTCACAATTTATCTCTGATCTTGATCAACTCTTACCATTTATCTCTGATCTTGATCAACTCTCACCATTTATCTCTGATCTTGATCACCACTCTCACAATTTATCTCTGATCTTGATCAACCCTCACCATTTATATCTGATCTTGATCACCACTCTCACCATTTATCTCTGATCTTGATCAACTCTCACTATTTATCTCTGATCTTGATCAACTCTCACCATTTATCTCTGATCTTGATCAACTCTCACCATTTATCTCTGATCTTGATCAACTCTCACCAGTTATCTCTGATCTTGATCAACTCTCACCATTTATCTCTGATCTTGATCAACTCTCACCATTTATCTCTGATCTTGATCAACCATAACCATTTATCTCTGATCTTGATACTCTCGCCATTTATCTCTAATCTTGATCAACTCTCAACACATGTCGTGAAATGACGTCTGTCTCACATCATGAATTCTAAATATTCTGACCATACCGCGCGCCATACATTATAGAAAGATAAGATACACCGACCAATGAAAACGCTTTCTTGGTCCTGTGTTTACTACAGCTAGGAAATTAAAGATGGCAAGGCCCGATCTGTGTAACATGATTAACTTCGGAATTTTGCTACAGCATTTTAGAAGGAGTACCCCTTTGCAGAAGTTATCAACACAATATTAGGGATGTTACTCTACCCGTAAGTAGTAATACTTTTACTAATAATATTATAGGACGGGAGAAATCTTAGGTTAAATGCATTCGAAGCTTCAGGTTGGCCTAAATTTAGCAGTTTAAACTATGCATAACAGAAAATGCAAGTAGTAACCAAAAAGATTATTACCTAGATATGTAAAGCCTAATTCCAAGTATAATGTAAGTTTTAAATGACTAAAATTGCATCAGGAATAACGGAGATAATTAAAAAAGCAGTTTTCCTACATTGTACGATAGGCTGAAAGGTACCCACATTTTCTGATTTTGATTACATTCCTTGGGAGTTCCATCTCGTACGTCTGAGGTCAACTATAAATAGACTGGCATAACGAACTAGGTTTAGTCACTATTATTTGAAAGCACAGAAAGCGCGGGAAAGCAGTGCATATGTTAATGCCAGCGTTTGCCTTCTGCACTTGTTAGCAGACCTTAATCAACCATTGAGGGCTAGTCTGTGTGTGCCTTAGGGTAAGAATGAATCTATTTATATATATATATATATATATGTATATATTTATGTGGAATTATATTGATTAATCCATCTGTGCGATACGACATGTATAAGATGTGTTAGGAAGGGACAGTGTGTATTGATGAAACTTACAGGCTCATGTGTAATTTTAAAGGCAAGTCCGCCTTCGGAAATATTTAAAATATTGAGAATGATGGCCAAAGTACGACTGTAAGTTTGATAAAGCATTTGAAGAAGTATTTCTTGAATGGAATGAGACACATACCAGGAACATAAGGAAGGATGAAAGGGATTGATTTACAGTATCGTTTGACATATTACTTAATAGTTTTACCCACAACCAAATTATTGTATGGAGGCGAATCATGGGAAACTATTGATAATTAATAAGTTAGCAGAAACTTATGATCACATTGAATTAAAATGATTGATGCTACTATACTATACCTTGTGCATCTGCTAGCATGCTTATCTGGAACTGTCTATCGTCCCCATCTGTGTCATAGAGGGATATGGATGGACAAATACATGGATTGCATTTAACTTCATTTCAGGTTTAATCCTTTAATCTAAAGTCTATAAATAAGAAGAGGCTTCTCTTAAAGAAGTTGCAACGAATGCAGTGCCAGTCGGTGATAGCAGACCAGTCATAACGTTTGTAGCTACTGGAACAATTTCATCTGAATATTATATCCAACATCAAAGGGAGCCATCTGCAGTGACTCAGTTAAGTTGCATAAGGCAACTGTGTAGCTTATCCATCCTCACCAAACTAAAAACGCTTTCAGTTTGTGATGACCATAACAAGTATAGAGCATCAATAAACTTGTAATAATCATAATAATAATTCTTCAAGTGAATGATCAAGCAGCTATTTTGTCTACAAGATGATAGACATTGTAACCCAAGAGAAAGACATTTTTGTTGAACTGTTCTTATTTATTTAATGTTGTAAAATATTTGATATTAATACTTTTCAAACAGAAAAGAGTAACTGTTCAATTAAATTGTAAATATTCACCAGCAGACTTTTTTAAATTCTTTAAGTTGAATTACAGTTCTTGTTGGTGAATTTAGTTATATAATTACCCCTAGCAGAGTCAATAACAATATTAAATACCATAATCACAGAGGCAGATCAGGAGAGGTAGCAGTTAAGGATCTGAGTACTACATCACCATCTTCTCTGGGAACTTACATAGCTTGACTCTACCTTTGTGTCTATACACCCTTACTCTCTTCAGAGAAGGGGGTATTACTGATAAGACCAGACTCTTATCTGGCACTATTCTGGTATCATCTGATACACCTTTATGTCCAGGATATTTTCTTATTTTTAATAACATCTGAACCTCTCGTGACACATGTCTCTAATCGTGATCAACTCTCACCATTTATCTCTAATCTTGATCAAATCTGACCATTTATCTCTAATCCTGATCACTTCAGACTGCGCTTACTTACTTTCAAAATATTTTAAATAAAGATGGTCCAGCATCATCTAGCACAGTGTAATTCCTGGGGGGTATCCCAGGAAACAGACAGAATAAAACAACCATTTCATCGGACATGTCATTAGAAGTGACTAATTTGGGGTTGTGTGCATGAGGTTAGAAATAGTGTTGACTCCAGAAACAGTGTTAGCTCCAGAAGGAGCACAAAAAAAACAGGGGAAAGATGATGATGACAGTAATGAAATGTCATCTTGGCTCTCCTCTCGGGGGCGTCACAAAATTTATCCTTAATACTAACAAAAATTCTTATTACTGTCAAGACTGGCTTTTAAATTAACAAATAAATTCTCTTCTCCCCCCCCCCCCCCCATGTCAGACTAACTTGTTACATAAAATATTCAACAAACATATTTTCCACAATAAATAACGCACCAGAAACATTCTTATGTCATCTCGGGAATAAAATATGCAGATATCAAGTAATTTATATCATATATGATCTAATTCCATCCTCAGGCCATGTCAGGTGAGTTCATTTCTGTCTTATTTTTTTCTTTTTTTGGTTCCTTGACATGACAATGACTGATGGTGGTAATTATGACAGCTGGTAACTAGTGACTTGAACTAGAGCACTTTTAGTTCTCTTCCCCCCAGCTCTACATGCACAACCGACCCACACATCTTCATTCTCCTTATGGAGCCACCATTGTAGCTGGTCCCCTTGCAGGAAGCCTGGCTCTAAGCATTCACATGCTCATGCAGCTGTGGTTCATGTGGTAGTTTGTTTTAAGGAGGATGTCAGCACCACTGCACAACTTCATATTAGTTGCCTTACAAGACAAGTCTGGGAGTGCAGTTGTCGTATTCATTCTGTCTCTTCAAAGACCCCTGGAAACTACATGGGCTTGAGAGTGAACGTTTTTAATTCTCTTTGCCAACCACAACCTCCACACATATGTCTTACTTACTGTTATTGTTCAACAGATTTGACATCATTGCACTCTGGGCAAACCCATAGGTGCTCAGTCTCCCTCAGTATATGCCAAAGAGTGTGAATGCTAACTATTCCTGTAGCTCGCTGGTTACATACACGACAGATGCATCCTCTCATACATCCGTCCCTGCTAGCCTTAGGTTTGATGCCAAATTCCGAGTCTTAACCTTGATGATTCATCTATTGCAGTGTCATTCTCTAACATCTTACTTAATTATGCATATAGGCTAGCGGTCAGCAACCAAGGCAGCTCTGGAGATCTACTTCAGAAATACTGAGCTCTCTAGAGATCTATCTTGATGTCTGTTGTCAGGTTTCACAGTATTTGACATTTTGAAAAAGTGCAGCCATTATGTAACTTGTTTATCTCTGCAGAGTTATCTGCCTTGTGTAATCTTACTGTTAGATCAATGGAAATTTACAACACATTATTTTATGACATGTCAAGGTCACTTCAAACAAAATGTCACATTATTTTATGAAATGTCAATGTCACTTCAAAGAAAATGTCACCTTCCTCTCTTATACAGTTCACGAATCAAGTGAATTATAGTAAGCTAACTGCCGGGTGTTTGCTGGGAATGCGGTGAAAGTACGTTTACATTTGGGAACACTGCGCTTCGAAGTGCTGGTGCAAAAAGTGCTAGTACAAAATTTGGCTAAGTTAATAATACTTTTTTCCCCTCCATTGCCTAAAGATCTACCAAACGATTCTCTGGGATCTACCAGTAGATCAGGATAGACTGGTTGCTGACCCCTGAAGTAGACTCACTGATTATGTTGATGATGTTTCAGCACATTCCACACTTCTACATTTTAACTAGAACTATTTGATTATGTTGATGATGTTTCAGCACATTCCACACTTCTACATTTTAACTAGAACTATTTGATTATGTTGATGATGTTTCAGCACATTCCACACTTCTACATTTTAACTAGAACTATTTGATTATGTTGATGATGTTTCAGCACATTCCACACTTCTACATTTTAACTAGAACTATTTGATGCAAATGTGACAGCGAGATTTTAGAAAATTTAAACACTATTTTAATTCACTTTTTTTTAATAGAAAAAGTTTGATACATAAAAACAGTCATTAAAAATACCCTGTTCAAAAATGTAAAGCTATGCCATAAATATTTCAGTGGGAACTGGCACAAAACAATTTATATAAATATAAATAAGCTAAACTGACCCAAAAAATGCTGATTCTGGGGTAGAAAGTATTGTGCTTTGTTAAGTGTAACATGAGGTGATCCAAGTAGGGATAATTGTGGAGATCAAAGTGTGACCTGTCTCAAAAACATATATTCAAATGTCAAGTCTGTCCTATTGTATGGCTCTGAAACATGGAGACCAACAAAAACAGCAACCAAAAAGTTAGACTTTCATAAACGGACGTCTGCATAGAGAATAGGATTGAAGTGGTTTGACAGGATCGCAAATGACACAAACCAGACAAGTGCCAGTGGAACAAACAAAAATGAGAAGACGCTGGAGATGGATGGGACATACATTAAGAAAAACCTGTTGACAGCATTATCAGACAACTGGAATCCTCAGGGTGAGAGAAGTAGAAGAAGACAAAAGAGAACTGGAGACGGACATGAAGGTGACATAGAAAGACCTTAAGCTGATGATGGCACGGGACAGGAAGACATGGCATATTTTTGTTGAAGGCCTATGCTCCTCTGGGAGTTGAAAGAAGAAGAAGAAGTAAAATACAGTGGAGTCGAGATAAGGAAAAGCTGCTTGAGCCATCAAAAATACTTCGGATTATCCAAAATTCTGCTTATCAGGAGTTTCTACCAAAGAAGACTTCTGGCTGGGACCTGCAAAATTGCTTCAACTTAACTGAAATTAAGTGAGTTCCGATTCGGACTGCAGATACAGCCTTCATAAAGTAGTCTGGATTAAGGCCCTGAATATCGCAGATCACAGATAAGAAGCACTATGACACCCCCCACCTTAAAGACTGGTATTTTCCTTGTTGATAACTTGACCTTTGAACTCACGGACTTGACCTTTGAACTCACGGAGAAAAGAAATATTCATCATCGTTTTCATTTCTGCTCCCCCCTGGTGCCACCAACTGTAGCTGGTCCTTTTGTAGGAAGCTTGCACCAAAATATTCAGGTACACTTGTAATGGTGGTTTATATAGCCATTTGTTTTATAAGATCAGGTTGCCAGCCTCATGCACATGTTCTGACCTCATCTTCCTTGTGCGATTATATTTTGTGTAGATAAGGCAGTTCTTGTTCTGGAATCCCCAGGGAAGAAGAAAATAGAGGCAGACTTTACAAAAATAAAAAACTTGCTCGAAAGAATTGGGAGACAAACATAACAAGGAAAACAAAGAAGGTTTGGAAAAACATGATCAGATGGTACAAGACAGGACAGCGCGACATGAGTTGACTGAAAATCTAATGCTTCATAGAGAGCTGCAAGGTAGATAAGATGTACAACTTCTTAACCAACCTGCCAACATCTTGTCAAGATTTTTAAGTGTGTTACACCGTTAACTTGTGGAGTACTTCCCCATTGGAGGTGTGTCTCCTAGCTCAGGAGCAAACGCTATAAACATCAACGTCTGTTAACATACATCTAGTTACCAGAAACCAAACTACTGCCCATTAACTTACAACCGTTATGACAACCAGACTCAGTATTCATGTCATAAAAGGTGACTAAAGTAGTGCATGGATCTGGCAGCGTCATCACTTAACACATTAACTACAGCGAGCCGGTGGGACCGGCTTTTGACATCCTATCATTTGGACCGTGAGCCGCTCAGAGCGTCGATCTATGTTTAGTAATAACACGAATGAAAAATGTCCTGAAACACTTTCTGATCTGGTTCGAGATTTTAAGTTGCCACCGGAAAACAAATTCCCAAAGCATGGTTGTTGTAGAACACTGGAACATTGATATTATTTTCATATTTTTCAGCATTTTGAGTGAGTTACCAAATCGTGTAAAACTGTTTAGCATGGCAACCAGTGATAGGACCACAAAAAATGCTTGTACATCCCGTCTAACGGCTGAATAGGCTAGAAACTTGTTTCAACAATTGACTGATAGATCTAGCGACGAGGACAAGAGTGAAAACGGTGTGCACATTGATTGAAATAGTGATTTTGATAGAGATATACAAGCAGTTATAACTGTGAAAATATGGCATGTCCTCGGCCATCGGAGGGCCGTTAAATAGCAACAACCTCTATTAGAGCTACAAATTGTGCTTATTGTAATAGTACATTCATTTATCTTTAAAATGACGTGTAATTCATAAAAAAATCTGTAAACAATTACGAAAACTACAGCTTACTTAGTCGTTCCCCTTCTACCGTGAGGTGTGCATACACCTTCAAGATGAAAATGGGAAAAAAATTTAATTTGGCCACAGTGTGTTCTTTAATTCGGTAGTTAATGTCTCTTAAGAGACATTGCTACAAAAACTGCGTCTGCAAGAGCACGTAAATGCTTAGTGCAGGCTTTCTGCATGTAGATCCACAGCAAGAGGTGGCCCCATGCCCCATCACTAATGAACGGGGAAATGACAATGATGACATTCAGTATTCACATTATATTGTTGTTGTCATGAATATAACTTTAACAAAAATGCAGGGATAACCATACCTGTCAACCTCCTGAAACAAAAACCTGTACGTCGGGCCCAAAAAATCCTTACGCAAAAAATATATTAATAAATTAAACACAATACAGTTTTAAAATGAGAAATGACATATACAAATCTATTAGCATTTGAATTAGTGTGATATAAAACATGCTAATAGTCTCATGCTGTTCTTTACATATAAAAATCTTAGTGATCATGAGGTACTATTCTTTCGATGCACAGTGTTTTGTATTATAATCAACACATGCACTTTTAGCACTTTGCAGAATTGCATTTGTGGGCTTAAAGTCTGCACAGCATGTATCAATGTTAATCTTAAACTGTAAAAAAGATATGAGTGTGTCTGCATTCATGGACCTCCTGCAGACTGTGTGGATTTTTTAAATTGAAAAATAAAGCAGCGAAGTTTACGCAAACAAACTTTTTTTCTAGTTATGTAGGGCCGACACAGAATATTATGACATTAATTTATTGGAAATATTTAAATGATCAAAATATAACTGGAAAGATTAAGAGAACGACAAAAATAAAATACAACGAAGCAAAGCTAACAGCAACAACAACAAAAATTAACCAAATTATGATCAGAATATCAAATCTAGGAAGAAAAACGCAGCACCAAAAATTTACAAAATTATTTAAGAGTTGGTAGCCTAGACCAGTGATAACAGATTGCCACTTTATAAAAAAATAAAGCAGCGAATCTCGACTGCTGGAATAAAGTAGGTAGGCCTACTCAATGCAAATGCACTTTTTTTTTCTACTTTTGTAGGGCCTACACAGAATATTATGACATTAATTTATCGGAAATATACTGAAGGGCAAGATATAACTGAAAAGATTAAGACAGCGATTAAATTGCAACAGGCAAAACAACAGCAATATTTAACCAAGTTATAAGTACTTTGCTTTTTTAAACAAAATGGCGTCGAAGTGTCTTGGCAAGCATGGCTGATATCAGATAACTTTAAAAATACTTCATGTCACGCTGAAAACCAAAAGTGTTTGAGGCCAAATTCAAAGTTTTTGCCGAATTGTTGGGTATAAAAGGGTTTGATTGTATGCTGGGAGAGACCTCAGTTTAAAAACAGACGCCAAGATTCCCGGAATTAAAAAAAAAAAATTGGTTTAAAAAAAACCTGGGCTAGAAAATATTTTCTGATTTAAAATTTTAATAATTAAAAAAAGAAAAATCCGTACAACGAGTCTGTAAGGCCGTACACTGCTAAAAGTATCAAAAATACGTACATTGTACGAAAAATTAGTACAGGGTGACAGGTATGGATTACTATACATGTACATCTTCACATAATAACTTGAGAATCTTGCAAGATTACTCAAACTCATTTGCATTTTTTAAATAATGAAACATTGCTTGACAACTATGGGAATTCTACAAAAGGATTTTTCTACGTCCTTAATCCACTGCATAAATGTGGCACTTAAATATAATCTATGGAAGCCCTTAAGTATGTATGTTTTTAACCTTTTCAGCACCAGTATAACGTACGCCATATAGCATAAATCTTCACAATTTTTGTCGCTGTGCCGTAAGGCATACATCAAGGAAGTAGCGCGATTGCTCATTCCAATTCACCTATATGACGTATGGCGTACATCCTATTTTAAAAGCACCAGAACTCTTCTGTTTACAAGCTTATCAGCAATTGCTGGGCATAATCGGATTCAGCATTGAAAAAATCTGACCACTAAGCTTGAAACTGAACAAAAATTGTTACTGCTAGTGAATACAGTAGAACTGATAATAGCGATTTCACAAAGGCCAAAGTTCACAAACATGGACACTGCCTATGCAGACGAACCATCTACATCTGGTGGAAAAAGAGCACGAAAATCCTTGTTTGAGTTGAATTTATTCAACTTCAATGATTCTGACGACTCTTTACTCAGATTCAGGGTATGTGTTGTCTGGTTCAGAATCAGACTCTGATGTAGATTTAGATCGGAGCAAGGTGATAGTGAAAGGCTTGCTAAAATGAGGAAAGTGAATGATAGCAGTAACATTCGATCTAGATCTAGGTCACTCAGTTTAGATCTAAATAATTCATCAGTGAAAGGAAAAGGAAAGGCAGTGAAAACAAGATCTGCACCTAAACAAGGAAAGAAAATGTCGAGATCTAGACCTCGGAATGAAAAAAACATTGATGAGGAAGAACGTCACCTAAAAGACACTGTGACCTTGACTTATGTTGGCCTTGATTAGCATATTTTGTTGTTGTTGTTGTTTTCAATCCAGCGGCGCTTGGGCTTCAGCCCTTCGGCCCAATGACATGTAGCAATTACATCTTCATGACATTGTGAAGCTGGGGTGCCTGTGGACTTTTCTTCCCACCCGGTCAGAAGCCAGACACCATCCATCTTAACTCCTTCCCATCCACAGAAGGTTTTGATTAGCATATTCTGAAAGTTTGTTTTATGCTCTGTCATAATATATATATATTTTCAATGGGTTTCCTTTTACAATAAACTGTATATAGCCAAATTAAAAATATGACCTCAAAAATTACAATTATCCTGTCGTTCAGGGGAACGAACTAAGCTGAAAATGGTGTTGTGTTGTAATGGGGAATGAAAAACCTCTCGCTGCGAAAGGGTTAAATAGTTCTACTGATGCACTATTGCTACATTCCTCTGAGAACCACAGGACTGCTTTAGCACAAAATGTCATTAATGGCAAATAATATTTTCACTTTCACATATAAGGAGTTCTGACAAGTTGAAAAAAATTAAAATATAAGCAAGTCAGACAATTTAAAACAAAAAAAGAACTAAACAAAAGTATAATCAGTTTCATTTCAAGGCAGTTACAGACTTACGGTCTGTTCTCTTTCTTTAGTCACCAGAGCAGTACAAGGTGGTATACAAGCTTTCATCTTTATAGTCATGATAAAAACGGTGCAATGCATGGCAGTGAATTAAAAAAAAAAAACAATAATAAAATTAATAGGTATTGGTTGTCAGCACTAACAAGACAAATAATAAGACAGGAAAAAAATAGTTATAGAAATTCACACTCAACTGGTTGATTTCTTGTTAGTAAGGAACAAATGAAGAAAATGTTTTTTTATTTCATCAAAATAAAGAAATATAGGGCTGGCAACCTCACCATGTATAACTAATGGCTAAAGAAATGGCTATAAAAGTTTGTGAATGCTTGGTTCAGGCTCCCTGCAAGGAGGCCAGCAGCAATGGTGGCTCTATGCTCTAAAAGGAGTGAAAGGGAAGATGATGAAGGTAAAAGAAATAAACATTATAGGAGATGGAACTAGAGGTCAGGGAAAATGATGAAGGTAAAAGAAATAAACATTATAGGAGATGGAACTAGAGGTCATCAGTGGAAAAGACACTGATGACTGACATCATGCTGTCATCTGGTTTCTTGATGTGCATTGTAAGGCAGTTCTTGTTCTGAAATCACCAAGGTAAAAGAAACTGATGGAGACCCAAAAATACACACAGAAGAAAGCTAGAATGGACTTAAAAAAGGAGAGAACTTGAAAAAGCACCAAAGAATGGAAAGCACAGGAAGAAGGGCTTAGCATGAACGTATTCAAAGCCTATGCCACACAGGGAGCTGAAGAAGGGTACCAAGTGAAGTTGTAAGTAATAAATGAACAAAGTGTTGCCAAGTAAAGTTGTAAGTAATAAATGAACAGTGTTACCAAATGAAGTTGTAAGTAATGAGTGAACAAAGTATTATCATGTGAAGTTGTAAGTAATAAATGAACAGTGTTACCAAATGAAGTTGTAAGTAATGAGTGAACAAAGTGTTGCCAAGTGAAGTTATAAGTAATAAATGAACAAAGTATTACCATGTGAAGTTGTAAGTAATGAGTGAACAGTGTTACCATATGAAGTTGTAAGTAATGAGTGAACAGAGTATTACCAAGTGAAGTTGTAAGTAATGAGTGAACAAAGTGTTGCCAAGTGAAGTTGTAAGTAATGGATGAGTAAAGGGTTACCAAGTGAAGTTGTAAGTAATGGATGAGTAAAGGGTTACCAAGTGAAGTTGTGTCAGTCGCCAAGGAAGATGTTCTCTCGTTCATATATGTGCCATACTGCAAATGTACTGATAATCTTTACCTCTTACAGTAACTGCTCCCATCAGGTCAAGAATGAACATTCATATTTGTTTGGCATTAATGTCAAGTTACCGCCAATGACAGGAGGGAAGCTGTCCATGCTCAACTTACTATATTACATAAACAATAGATAAACTAAAAAAAAACAAAGTAATTCTGCTTATAAATTGTAGCAGATTTCCAAATTAACATGTCATTATTTTCCCTTTTAAAAAAAAGCTTAAAAGGGGCACTAGATTTTAAACATTAAACTGGAAGGACTAAAGAAGAAATTCTGCAGCTACAGTCTTAATTGGAATTCAACAATAAAAACATGGAGAATATTACATAACCACACCATACTTAAAAATTAAATTCATAGACTTTTATCTAAAATGTCTTCTAAAAATATCCAAAACAAATACAAGATCAACTAGAGCATCCCCTTATTAAAAAACAAAACAAACACACATTTAACTACAACATCAGGTCAAACATCAAACACTCATATTACCAAGAATGTTATTCTAGAAAAATAAAAACTTACATTTATAAGTACAATACCATTTTATTATGACTGTAAGTTAACTCATTCTATCCCACGAGCATGGTGTGCCAGGCTATACTACAGAATTGGCTATGAGCCACATGATACACCCGCTTAGTTTTGAGTCCAAATGTGAACTCACAATTTAGAAAAAACCTGGCCATAAGCTGGTTCTAAATAATTTGAACTTTCTCTTGAACCATGTCTTTCAAACTGGTAGTGTTCTACTGCTTAATTTTTGTGTATTTTTATTAATTTACAATGCTGGTAGTTAGTTTGTTTACAAACAATGTGTTCACAGACGTAGACTGTCAACTGCAACAGATTATTTTTAAATGAACTTGTGACACTGATTGTAATAGTAGCCTATTTTTGATTCAGAGGAAGAAATTGCACAAATTTCTTGGCATGATATTTACAATAAATATTTAATTAAATAGAAGGGCTAGGACATTTACAGATGAGAGAGATTCAAGTAAGGCAGTATGTGACTTCATAAAAAAATAATAAACTGAGAATTTTCATATGTATGTGATAAAACTTCTTGGATTAAATTTGACCTGGCTATACATTCAGAATCTGGAGACTCTACTGCCAAGGAATAAAGAAGAGCTGATAAAAGTAAACAATTTTACTTAACTTTCTTTAACAATTTGTTAACATGTCTGCACTTTACAAAATATAACAAACATTCTTTCTTACATATCATAAGAACTTACTGCACGTGACAAGATTCTAGAGCCAGCTGTCTAAAGTTTGATGCAAATTAAATAAATCTACTGATATATTGTACAATGTCTGTTTTTACATCACCAGTGGAAAAAATATGGAATCCATTTTGGAGCTTGGGTAATACCAAAAAAACTGCATGCGACAGAATGAGTTAAATCTGAATAAACCATTCATAACAAAAATGGCAAATTGCTCTCCCTTCAAGCCTTTAACACTTTGTTGACCAGCAATCCAGAGCATTACTGTCTCCCGTTACCAAGGGTGTTTGCTGATTTCTTTAAAAATAACTTTTTTTGTGTGGAAAATTCATTAAAAATTGAAAAACAGACATAAAGCTTTGAAATTTTCAGAGCACCATTATGAATGGTTGCTACATCCAAAAAAACATATTTTATGCAAATTGATCACGTGATCATGGCGGCCATCGTGAATTTGTGTGGCTATTTATAGAAATTTCAGGAGATGTTTTAAAACCATGATCTTTTTCCAGTTTTTAGTGAATTTGTTCAATGACAGCGCAATAAAAAGTTAGGGACATGGATGGCAATGAATACAATAAGCTTGATTGACATATTGTTTTAACGATTGTCCACGGACTTCAACATAAAAGGCTAACAAAAATTGGGAATAAAATGCAAACAAATTTAATTTTTGTATTTGTCTTTTTTGAGTGGATTCTGTGTCTGGTGGCATCTGACAATGAGTGTTTGAGTAGTTAAGTATCTCTAGTTGGAGTCTGAGCTGCTTCCTTCATTAACTGGGTTGAAGTTGTAGCTGTAGGCCTCTGCAAGAGACTTTGTCGGGAATGTTGATAATCCTCGACAGTATGGTATAACTTGAAGCAGGGTATCAAGCATAGAGGTACATTACAATCTGGGCAGTACATGCAAGTCTGGCTTTTTTTCCCTGCAGCCTTACACACTTTACAGTCTGGTTTGTACCTTGCCCTTTCATATTTATCAATGAAGTGGCGCTCAGTAAGTCGTGTTGTTGTGACCTGTGGTTTTGAAGGTGTCACATTGTGTCGAAGAATAGCAGGTTCAATAAGAGTCAGACTGACATCCTGATCTTTTTTTGTAGAGTTGGCAGTGTTGTAGGTTACGTGCCCATTGACCAGGACAGTTTCAACTAAGAAATGATATAATGGCAGGTACCATTTATAGGATCTGTGTAGATAGGGGTAGCTTGCACCCAGTTGGCCGAAGTGGTCGACACTTCCCATACTTTTGTTGTATTTTTCTGCAAGAACTGGCTTCTGAATTGTTCTGCCTTCAGGAATTCCTCTTTTTCTAACTGTCTTGTCCATAACATCATTGGAGTGAACAGTAGATATAAGGTTAACTCTTTTTGTGTCATGCCAGTAACTGCCAGCATGCCTTTATCTTCCGTGGCACAAAACACAGGATAATCTGCCTTTTTCAATTTGCGTTGCTTTTTCTTCAGGAAAATGCTTCCTATTTTCAGCTACTGTTCCACATGCACCAATCTGAATTTCTTTCAGCTCTTGAAATAAAGCTGGGGCTGAATAAAAGCTGTCGCAGTAGAGAATATGTCCTTTGTTGCCATATCCATCAAGAAGATCTTTCACAACTTTGGAAGTTGCCCCAACACAACTTCATCATTTGCCTTACCAGTATAAATTTTCAATTTCAGGCAGTATTGTGTTTTAGCAACTGTGAGTACAAATACTTTGAATCCCCACTTTGTGGGTTTTGCTGGCAGGTATTGCTTGAAATATATTCTACCTTTGAACCGCTCCATCGATTCATCTATTGACAACTCATGTGTAGTGTAGGTGTGTAGTGTTGCTTATATGCAGGCAAAATAATATCCAGTTGCGGTCTGAGCTTGAAGAGGGGGTCATACCCAGGCTGCCCCCTCTCAATTCTGTTATTATTATTATTAAAATGGAGATTTCTGTGGAGGTGTTGGTACCTGTTCCGACTCAAGACCCTCGAATTTAGTGTATCATTCAACCAAAAGTTCTTACACCAGTAGTCTGAGACAGCTGGTTTGCAACACATTCCCATACCAATCTGAAGGCCTATGAATGCAGAAATTTCAACTGCATCAGTTTTATCCCAAGTACGATGCTTCTTGTATTTAGCATTTCCTGTGTACTGAGAGGTGATTTTCTCCTTACCTATTCACTTCGTCAGTGATCAGATCTATGGCAGTGTCAGGAAAATAAAAGTTTGAAAAAAATGATGGACATATATTCAGTTGTGTCTGCCATGACACCATGTTGTTCTTCATAAGGAGGAAGAATGTCAAGCTCAACAAGTTCATTTTGAGCAAGATTTCTCCATTTCAACAAATTACTTTGATGTGCAGTCCTGCTGTGGTCTCTTGTGCCACGCCCATCTCCTGCTTCAGACGTACCTACATCACCTCCAATTTTGTTGTCGCTTCAGTCACTTGTGTTATTATTCAGTGATCCATCTCAACTTAGTCATGAGATGTCACTTTCGGCCCCAGATTCGTTGCAAGAGTCAAAATCATCTCTGTTATAAGTCTGGTTTTCGTCATCACACATGATGAAAACAATCAACGGCTCTTGTACTAAAAATAATGAAATTTTAATCAAATCTCCGCTAGAAACATCGCTACACGATTTCACTCATGGGCGCAGCCATTTTGGAATGCTACAAAAACCCGGATGAGGCTTGTTTCATAAAACTATCGATACAGCTGCCCTGTTGCTTTCGTAGTGTTACTAATTCGACTCTCGTCAAACTTGGTCAGCAAGGGTATATAGCGGAAATTCGACGACCGTCGAACTTGGTCAGCAAAGTGTTAATGACTGAAATCTTATAACTTTATCTTCCTATTATAACAAATCAGATAAATGCCACTACTTATTGACTCATCCATATATTGCCACTAACTAAATAAGATTTACATAAAAATTACATAATCAATGTAACAACAATATATCTGAATAATAGTTAACATTTATTAATGAATATATATGTTTTAATACAAGTAAGGTTCTCTAGCACCAAAAAAGCATACAAATTGCAACAGTAAAATTATGTACTTGCTATTTTTAAAAAAACATGCGGTAAATACATGTTCAACTACACTTAGAGGTTATAATTTAACAACAAAATTAAAATATAAAATGAAAAAAAATGATTTTGAGGATTCATACCAAAAACAATTTCAAAACTAATGTTTCTCTATTCACAGAATTCAAAACATAAACTTCAAAAGTAATTTTCCCCCGTTATCAGGATTTCTAATTTGAACTCAAAATGGAACTATTCTCTGATTTCAGGCACTGAGAAATGAATCTGTAGGCAAACATGGATTAAGATTGTTACCAAAAAATCATATCTATATAAATTTCATATAGTTTTCATTCAAATAAATTCTTCCATTCTAAGAATACAGCATCAAATTGTGCATGTTGGTTAATGCATTCTTTCCAATAATAAGTCTCATATCTTAGACTGTTATACACTGTACTGATTCAATAAATAGACCAGATATCACAGTATATGAAAATGCACTTAAGTTATTAAAATAGTTAACACCCAGCAGTTGGCATGCAAGGGAAAAAAAAAAGGTGAGAAACAATAGTGCAAGATTTTAAAACATGGTGTGACATCCCTTGTCAATTTGAATATTCTAATGGCTTAAGCTTTTCCTGACTTCAGTGCTTCATCATAAGCCTTCTTCAACCGTTTCTTCAGTTCAGGAGGGAACTTGTCATAGCAGTTTTTACACACTGGTTTTTGATCAAACTCAAAGAACTTGGTTCTGGAATAAAAAAAATTGAACCCACACATTAAAAAAAGAAATAAGCTAGACAACTTCAAGTTTGCTCAAAGATTAGGGGGGAAAAAAAACGGGAAGAAACTTTTCAAACTGTGTTTTTATTTTTATACGACAGTCCTCGTTTGGCCACTTGTGACATATCTATCTCTACTATGCTGTTGATTTTATTTCTTGATATAATAAATGAGATAAGGAATGATGCACATAGATGGGAAAAAGATGGGAAGGTGAGGGATAGAGCAAGGGAGAAGACAGTAAGTTAAAGACAGACAGACTTATATAAACATCTTCAGAACAAACGTTTTCCACACTCGCATTTATTACAAAATCAGACAGCTTGACTTACTTCTGGCTCATCTTCTTGTCACAGATAGAGCAGGCAAAGTGGTTCACACACCAGGCCTTGTTAAAGGCACTGAACACTGAAAACAGGTTACAACAGACAAATGTCATATTGACATAAATGAATGTATTAATTTTAAGCACGAATAAATAATCTTTACTTAAAAAAAAATTAATCAACTGCAGTAATCGGAAACTCATGTTGATGAAGGTTTTTTTTGGTTGAAAACATACATTGAGAATACACAGGACATGAAAACCAGCTGATAGTAAGCATTTCAAAGCAGTCCCTGTCCTGAAATACCCGTGGTAAAATAATCCATTAGACTATAATAGATACCCGTCAGGGTGGAAAACAATGGAAGAAGTGGATCATCATCCAGACCTATTTAACATGATAAACAGTAGTGCTCAGTATAAAGCAAAGATCCCACCATGGGAACTAAAAGTGCCAGAAACTGACTCCCACTTAGCAAAGGTCATAAACAAACCTAAAGATACAATCTTTAAGTAAAACACGAGTATATAGAACAGTATATACATAATAGCCTAACTGTATATATGGATGGGTCAAACGATGAAGAAGGACAATTAGGAGTAGTAATAGCAATACCAAAATAAAAAATTTATAAAAGATACAAAGAAACAGGTAATACATCCATCTTTACAGCAGAATTAGTGACAATCCTAAAAGCTTTAGAAATAGTTGCAGAAAACCCACCAAATAAAGCAATCATTCTCACAGATTCCCTTTCATCAGTACTAGACTAGCTATCAGAAACAGAAATGAATGTAGCAGGCCAGATATTATAGAGGAAATACTACAGGTCAATACATATCTACACAATGTGGGATGCAGTGTCACACTAACATGGATACTATCACATGTTGGGATAGCAGGAAATGAGCTTGCAGCCAAATGGGGAAGAACTAGTTATAACAAAATTGAAGTAGGCTTAGGGAAGTTTGAAATTAAGAGCTTAATTGCCCAAGCAATAACTAAAAAGAGTGGGTAATAGCATGGTACCAAAGCACAAAATGAAGACACTCATTTAAAATCCTGAAAAAACCAAGCAAAAAATGTCAAATACAAGATGAACTAAAAATACCAATTAATAAAAAATTGTTAAGGCTCAAGCTTGGAACTGGATATTTCATGATAGAGGAACCCACATGCAAAGTGTCTCAAGAACCAAACACAATTAGACACTTTCTGGTGGACTGCAAAAAATATGACCAGCAAAGGCAAAACATTAAGGCATACTGTAGTATCACAAGGTAGAAATGAGTGTAGAAAATCTCATAGGCACTAAGACCCCATCAGAAATACAAAAGTTAATAATAAAAAAACACTACATTACAAAAACAAAAGCTAACATATAAAAAAACTACAAAAAAATAAATAAATAAGGATGCGAGCCAGTCTACAGTGGTGGAAGATTCCGACCAGATAAATACAGATTGACTAAATAATCCTCCAATGAACATATTGAACTATAACTACAAAAGGAAAATTACCTACTAGAGATATATAGTATAACGCATAAAACAAATACAAACAAAAACATATTACAATAAATGAAACACGTCCTGATATAACCAACAGTTCTATGTATACTGAAGCACATTAAAAATGCACCATCTGTATAATCCAGGAACAGAGTGTGAAATGTAAATATAAGTGTTTACAAGTTTACATATTTGGAATCTTTATTCATTTTCCTATGAATCCATGCTGGTCATTAATTTGTACATTTGATTGTTATGAAATTCATTGCATTCTGTGCAGGCAAGGGAGAAAACCAAAAATGCAACCAATAAAAAAATTCATTTACACTATCCTCAGTATCTGGTATGTCCACCGTGTGCTTGCAAACAAGCTTGGCAGTGGCTCCGCATGGAACACACAAGTCTCTGAAGGAAATTCTGGGGAATCAAGTCCCATTCACGTGTAAGAGCAGCTTCGAGCTGTTGCAGATTAGCTGGAGAACCTTGCCTGTAGACTCTGCGTCCAAGCTCGTCCCACAGATGTTCTATAGGGGACATGTCTGGTGATAGGGCAGGCCAATCAATCGTCAATTAATATGAAACAAATATAAAGGTATGTGTTACGTGCAGTCTTTGATATCTTACAATATTATACATAGGTAATTTTTTAGTGCTTAAGGGAAAGTCATTATTGAGTTACTTCCCTTGAACTCCGCGGATAAATACATTTTACTGCGATTTATTCGTTGTTTGGGTAATAATAGATTGTTCTTGCTTCAGAATATCTATGGCCTGAATTTATGTGTATTGTTTGTCTGAGTAGGACAAGTCTGTCTTATATCTGTATATCTTTACATATCTAAGTCGAACTATATGTTCTGTTGTCTCTAGAGAGGTCAAAGGCTATTCGGCGGATGTGTCGCTTGAGTGGTGTGATTTGGCTTCGTCCTGATAGGGACTGTGTGTGTTTTGCTATGTCGGCTTGATGCCTTGAAAAAGTGATCTCAGTGGTTTTGGGGAAAGTGATAGTCGTCTAGACCTATCGTGTATGCTTTACCCCAGTGTTTATTCATCTTGCCAAGGAATGGCAGTTTCATATTCCCTCTACCAAGGTAATCAAAGATACTCTTATGAACTCTCGATCGAAGCCACCATTGTCGATAATTACGATTTGAATGTTTAAGAGAATATATTTGACTCGATGAAAAACGACTTCGATTCCTAGCAGCACTATATTCTGTAGAATGCAGTCTATTGTTCATGACCAAATCTACAGAGCAACGAAATGTTGTATGAATGACTAACTTTAGAACAGATTCATTATCTGTATTCAAACGTGAGTGACAGTTCACGAGTGGAGCCATCTTGGAACCAAAACATGTAGGACTTTCAAGAAGAGAAAAGGGATGCCCGTATTATCGCTTGATCAGTCCAGAGATCACTGCTACACATGAGAACCCATTGTTAGCGGTTCAATATTATTATATGGAAAAATATGTGCTGAACATTATGTTGAAGAATCGTTGCTAAACGAGATTAGGTTTAGAAGTCATCTGAAATATTGTTTACAAGCTGACGTGCTCAGTCAGTGACGTCAGATGATATATGTATGGGCGATACTGAGTGCTTGGCTATTGACAGTCCATTATACCATTATTCTACATGAGTGCCCATGTAACATTGCAAGACCATTTGTCCACTGTACTATGATGTATTATGGCAACCTGTGATTTGTCACTATCTGTGCTGTCGAGTGTGTACGTCCAATTAAACTTTAGAAAAGGTACACAGTCGTTGGTGTCGATGACTTCCGGTCATACATGAGTGTGAGAAGAGAACATTTGTCAACAACACGAACCCTTATCATCATTCGCACATTATACACTCCATCCATGTCTACACAACACTGCGTAGGTCAAGTTGACATTCCATACACTACAGTGGGGCAGGCAACACCATAGGGATCTTGTCAACTGATGATGATAGACGCCTGTCTTCCCGCCTAGGAGTGTTCTGGTGTACTTTATCAACATATATTATATCCAACTAAATATCAACTTTATCAACTGGTGGACCAGCTTTCTGGGTTTGACCTCGCAGAAATTCAGAAGTCAACAGATTACCGATACCAGACCGTTTCCTGTGGCTGATACGACACACTTGCAGTATTGGTTTGCTCTTTGTCAACGCTTCGTCACGTGACCTGTCAAGTGAATGCAGTATGTAGGTCAGCGTTGTTGACATTTTTTACATTAGACATTATAGAGTTTCACAGAACAGTTGGATCAATTCTTGTCAGTGTTAACAGAAAGACAGTATTTGTGAACTAAGAAGTCCTGGTTTCATCGATGGATCTTCTTGTTTGCCATATATGAACTTTAATATTTAAGGCCAGAATGTTTAATTGAATAAAGTGGCAGTTTGTTTGTTTTCATGAAAAATAACTTTGCCATTACTGTAAGACTGAGCCTATTTTGCAACACATACTATCATACACATAATTTATATATATTTATGTTTACATGTTATTTGTTTGTATAGTATGTTAGTTTCTATGTCAGCGGGTTGTGTTTAAGGTTGGGCGGCGTCCTCACAACAGAGTATCCCACGTCATAGAGGGTCCGTTGTGGGCGTTTTCTATAGGTGCAATTTTCTTGATTGAAAATTTGCTGCGACAACTGTTGCTTTTGTGTTAGCTGTGAAGTCTGTAATTATTGTTATTTTTGTAATATTTCTTTGTTCTTTAGTTTTGTTTTGATTTGTTTGTAATTTGTTGGTCTAACCTTTTCTATCTTTCAGTTCTATTCATAATTTATATTCATATATTGTGACGTCATTTGTGTTGTTATTCTTTGCAGATTCAGTGATTATTTTCATTGATTTCCCTATTTGATTTATTTTGATTTCTGCAAACGTTCTTGTATTGTCAGTCCTATTTGTACTTTATGTATTCTGTTGGTTGACATATGTTTTATATGGGTATATTTCATAAGACACAATTGCCTGTGCACTGCACTTGGATTATGGTATAAACCAGTACCTGATTATTATTACTATTATACAAGACCTTATTAAAGGCTTGTGACCCACAGATATTGGGATAGTATACTGATTAATCAGGTCATTGAGAACTTGGGGTATTATTATTGATTCAGGTGATTAGTATTATTGTTAGGCATCATGTCTACTTAGATTATTTCATTACACAAGGGAAAGCTCTTGATAAGACTGGTCAACAATTAGAACAATGGGCAGTTGCTCAATATGACAAAGCATTAGCTGCAGAAGAGAAAAGATTAGCTGCAGAAGAGAAAAGATTAGCTGCAGAAGAAAGAAAAGCTATGGCGGAAGAGAAAAGATTAGAAAAAGAAGCTGAGGCTGCTGCTGAACAAAAGAAATTGCAGATGCAGGTAGAGGAAAGGAGATTTGAAGCTGAACAAAAAAAATTGGAAAGAGAAGCTGCGGCTGAACAAAAAAGATTAGACAGTGAAGCTGAACAAAAAAGATTAGACAGGGAAGCTGAACAAAAAAAATTGGAAAGAGAAGCTGCGGCTGAACAAAAAAGATTAGACAGTGAAGCTGAACAAAAAAAATTGGAAAGAGAAGCTGCGGCTGAACAAAAAAGATTAGACAGGGAGGCTGAACAAAAAAGATTAGATGCTGAAGAGAAAAAAGCAATAAGAGAACATGAATTTGAGTTGGAGAAATTGAGATTGACAAGTATGAGTAATGTTAATCAGGCATCTAGTGGTAATGGTAAACCTTCTACTTACAAGGTTAAGGTTCCACCGTTCAATCAGTCCAGTGACGATATTACATTCTGGCTGGATAGATTTGAACGTTCTTGTCGTACACATAATGTGGATAAATCACAATACGCTAATCAATTATCAGAAAACTTGAAAGGTGAATCTTTGACTAGATTATGCCTTGTAGGAGAAGCAGATAAGGATAATTATGATGTCATTAGGGCGGCTTTGATAAAAAAATATCAGCTAAGTGAGGAAGGCTATCGCCTTTTATTTAAGACGATGGTACCTGAGACGGGTGTAGAATTCTCAGAATTCACTGCAAAGGCACGTCTCACAGTTGATCGTTGGATTGAGCTTTCCAAAACAGAAAAAACGTATGAAGGACTTATGGATTTGTTGCTCAGAGATAAGATTATGTCATGTGTGAACAAACCTTTCCTTGAATTTATACATGAGCGTAAACCTAAATCTCTAAAAGAAATGGAAGAATATTGTTCCCAATATGTCACTGCACACCCCGACGTGACTTTTGGCAACACTAAGATTAAGGAGAGTATGCCAGTTGCTTCAGCAACACCATACAATCCCAATTATTCACACAGATTTCAGGGACCTCAAAACAGATTTGATAAAAAAGGTAACCATAATAGTTATCAAAACCAAGGTAACCAATCATTTCAGGGTTCTTCTTCAAAGAACTGGAGACGACCTGATAGCTCTCGACACAGGGGTGGTCATAATTATAGGAATTTCCGTAGAGGAAGTAATTATAGAAACTATCAGGGTTATCCGTCTTGGAGTCAACAAGATCATAATTACAGAGATACTCATTATAATGAATATGATAATGGTAACCAAGGGAACTATGACTCAAACCCAAATAGGGGTTACAATAGAGGTAACAATAACTACAGAGGTGATAATAACCGAGGTAGATCTCAATACAAAAGACATAAACCACATTTTCAGGCAAACTCTGCACAACAAGAGTCCCATGAAGCCTATAAACAGAGTAAAGATAATAATGATGCTAGTAATATGGCATGTGCCGCTTTTGATTTTGGGAGAGCATCTCAGTGCCCCCAATGCAAAACGTTATTTGAGCCAACCACAGTGTCTACTTTAAGCTGTGGCCATCCTCTTCCTGCTCTTCCAGCATCAGTCGCGCATGATGGAAGAGGTTCTCTTGTCTTACATAAGGGTTTAGTGAATAACAATCCAGTCTCTGTGCTATTTGATTCTGGATGCACCACAATTGGTGTTAGGCAGTCACTCGTAGATCCTTCCCGTGCCACTGGACAAGTAGTCAAATGTGTAACATTTGGCGGCACATTAGAGAAATACTCTACTGCTATCATTAGGATTGCTACTCCTTTCTTTACAGGAGATGTACACGCATGTCTTCTTCCGAATCCGATCGCTGACCTCATCATCGGTCGCATTCATGGAGTCAAGGAATGCACTCCGCAACAAATTTCCACGTGGGAAAGGCAAAACATGCAGATTGCTAACGCTGTAGTCACTAGAGCTCAGGCTCTTAATATGCCTCAAACTTCATCTACTGAAGATAATGAAGTGCATAACCAAGATAATCCCTTGGTAATTTCTCGTGACTCGTTTATAAAACAGCAAGAAGATGATCCCACTCTGAAGAAATTCTTCATTCTTGCAACTAAAGGTGATCCGAATAAAGACACAAGTCGTAAATCGTGGATTACAAAGAAGAATGGCGTACTTGTACGTATGGTTCAAGACTCCATTACGTCAAGTCATTCTCAAATCCTGGTTCCCAAGAATTTGAGAGTTAAAATTTTGCAGCACGCTCACGACTCTCAGTGTGCTGGACACATGGGTTTTTCCCGTACTAAGTCAAGAGTCCTTGCGGCTTTCTTTTGGCCATTGGTAAACAAGGACATACGGATTTATTGTCGATCTTGTAAAGTATGTCAGGAAGTTAAATCCAAAGGTCCACGGCATGCTGCACCCATTCAGGCGGCGGACATTCCTATTCGGCCGTTTCAAAAAATGGCCATAGACATTATTGGTCCATTTAAGATCAAGTCTGCCAGAGGACATCAGTTTATCTTGACGTGTGTTGATATGTGCACACGTTGGCCAGAGGCTATTCCTCTGAAGAGCATTACTACTGCTGATATTGCAGATGCTCTTTGGCTTATATTTTCTCGTCTGGGGTTCCCCGGAGAGATATTGTCAGACCATGGCACCCAACTAATATCAGATACCATGTCTCAAGTAATGTCTACTCTGCAGATAGATAGATCTTTAAGTAGTATCTACCATCCAATGTCTAATGGTATGGTCGAACGCCTTAATAGAACACTTAAAAACTTACTGGGGAAGATAACTGAGGATCATCCTCAAGACTGGGACAGAGTTTTACCTGCGGCCCTCTTCGCTTACAGAGAGGTACCCAATGAACATACGGGATTTTCTCCCTTTGAACTCGTCTTTGGCGCGCGTCCGCGTGGCCCTATGTCGTTGCTTCACGATCTCATAACATCTGACAATATTGACGATGACACAAAGTCATCCTACGAATATGTCATCGCGTTGAGACAAAAGATTATCGAAGCATGCAAATTAGCAACTTCTTCTTCTGAATTTGCGAAACAGAAGGCAAGGCAATTTGCCAATAAGAAGAGATGCTTACGACAACTTTGTCCTGGTGACAAAGCATTTGTATTACTACCTTGTAGGGAAAACAGATTACTTATTTCTTGGAAAGGTCCGTACGATATAATATCGAAAATTTCCGATGTCGACTATATTGTCGATATTGATGGGAAGCATAAAACCTTCCACATCAATATGCTTACTGAATTCCATGAACGTCCGGATTATTTGCAACCCATTTTCCAAGCAACGGACAATTCTCCAGTACCACATGGTCATTACTCATCACTGTCCGTGATACAGGATGAGGAAACAAGTTTTTCAGATGTAAATCTTCCTCTTCCAATGATCCCACTTCATTCCAGTGAATCATGGAAGAACGTTACTGTCTCTCCTGATTTGTCTCTAGGAGAACAGCGACAAGTTTCAACTATGTTGCAAACATTTCAGGATGTACTCACTGACATCCCTGGACAAACGAATGTCATTCAACATGACATTGTTCTAACTGACCATACTCCTATTAGGGTTAGACCTTATCCTATACCTATACATTTTCAAGCACAGGTCGAGAAAGAGTTGGATGAGATGATAGATTTGAAAATAATCGAACCATCCACCTCTGCATATTCTTCGCCGATGGTTATTGTGCGTAAAAAAGACAATAACATACGTCTTTGCGTTGACTATCGAAAATTGAATCAAGTAACGAAGTTCGATGCCGAACCTATGCCTTTACTGGAAGAGCTACTTACTCGACTCTCCAAATCTCATTTTTTCACTAAACTTGATTTGTCTAAAGGATATTGGCAAGTTCCTTTATCTGAACGCGCCAAACCTCTCACGGCTTTTTCAACACCTAGAGGTTTGTTCCAATGGAATTTTATGCCTTTCGGTCTTATGAACGCACCAGCTACGTTCGTACGCATGATGCGCCGAATCCTATCTTATCGGTCAGATGTCATTGCATATCTAGACGACATCTGTCTTTTCAGCGATACTTGGGAAGATCACTATTCAGGGTTAGATGAATTGCTGTCTACTTTGCGTGAGCACAACCTGACAGCGAAACCCTCTAAAGCCTATATTGGTTTTAGCGAAATTTCTTTCCTAGGCCACCGAGTTGGTCATGGTTTCCTAAAGACAGAGGACCATAATACTAGTAAGATACTTAACATCTCAATCCCTAAGACTAAAAAACAGGTGAGAAGTCTGTTAGGTCTTATTCAATTTTATGGCAGATTCATTCAGAATCTATCCTCTATCATGGCACCTCTCTCAACACTTCTAAAGAAAGGTTCGCCTAATGTGGTCCACTGGTCTCAGGAATGCCAATGCTCTCTGGATAAGATTAAAACACTGTTTTCAACACCACCTATTTTAGTGCTACCCACTAAAGATAAGACATTCGTTCTTCGTAGTGACGCTTCATCCACTGGGATTGGAGCGGCACTAATGCAAGAGTACTCTGGAACTCTGCATCCTGTAATGTATATTTCCAGAAAACTTAATGCGGCAGAAAGGAATTATTCGGTTTTAGACCGTGAGCTATTAGCTATGGTTTGGTCGATCCTCAAACTACAGAGATTCCTTCTAGGCGCACATTTCATAGTAGAAACCGACCAAAAAGCTCTTACTGCTATACAGAGTAAGAATTTGAAGAGCTCGAGGTCTACTCGATATGCAATTGCTCTTCAACCTTTTCATTTCTCTGTGCGAGCTATTCGTGGATCAGATAATGTGATGGCAGACATTCTGTCAAGATGCCCACATGATTCCACATAACTATTAGGGCTTAGACTTCTTGATATGTCTAGTTCTATAGTAGTTCCTTTTCTATATCATGATAGATACACATTTGTAATTTAATAATATAATGATTGTATCACTACATAGCGGTTCATTGATGTTTATTCACCGCTGTGCTTTGATGATTTTTTCTTCATAAATCATAAATTTAATATATCTAATACGAAATGATGATATGAATTTTTTAGGCATTGTGTAATTGCCAGAATTTTATTATACTTTGATGACACCTTCCTGGAAAAATATACTTGTAGAGAAATAATTTCTCTCAGTTTATGAGACACATTCTCACCAGTCGCTCCATAAGTCGACTTAGCCTCATATTAGGCGTTATAGGTATTCCTGATATTTTCATCTGCGCATTATTCATGCGTTGTGAGCCTATTGTACGTTGCTCCTAGATGTATTTCAAAAAAAAAAAAATGTTCCATTTTTTTTTTCCCGGGAGGTGTGGTAAGACTGTTACGTGCAGTCTTTGATATCTTACAATATTATACATAGGTAATTTTTTAGTGCTTAAGGGAAAGTCATTATTGAGTTACTTCCCTTGAACTCCGCGGATAAATACATTTTACTGCGATTTATTCGTTGTTTGGGTAATAATAGATTGTTCTTGCTTCAGAATATCTATGGCCTGAATTTATGTGTATTGTTTGTCTGAGTAGGACGAGTCTGTCTTATATCTGTATATCTTTACATATCTAAGTCGAACTATATGTTCTGTTGTCTCTAGAGAGGTCAAAGGCTATTCGGCGGATGTGTCGCTTGAGTGGTGTGATTTGGCTTCGTCCTGATAGGGACTGTGTGTGTTTTGCTATGTCGGCTTGATGCCTTGAAAAAGTGATCTCAGTGGTTTTGGGGAAAGTGATAGTCGTCTAGACCTATCGTGTATGCTTTACCCCAGTGTTTATTCATATTGCCAAGGAATGGCAGTTTCATATTCCCTCTACCAAGGTAATCAAAGATACTCTTATGAACTCTCGATCGAAGCCACCATTGTCGATAATTACGATTTGAATGTTTAAGAGAATATATTTGACTCGATGAAAAACGACTTCGATTCCTAGCAGCACTATATTCTGTAGAATGCAGTCTATTGTTCATGACCAAATCTACAGAGCAACGAAATGTTGTATGAATGACTAACTTTAGAACAGATTCATTATCTGTATTCAAACGTGAGTGACAGTTCACGAGTGGAGCCATCTTGGAACCAAAACATGTAGGACTTTCAAGAAGAGAAAAGGGATGCCCGTATTATCGCTTGATCAGTCCAGAGATCACTGCTACACATGAGAACCCATTGTTAGCGGTTCAATATTATTATATGGAAAAATATGTGCTGAACATTATGTTGAAGAATCGTTGCTAAACGAGATTAGGTTTAGAAGTCATCTGAAATATTGTTTACAAGCTGACGTGCTCAGTCAGTGACGTCAGATGATATATGTATGGGCGATACTGAGTGCTTGGCTATTGACAGTCCATTATACCATTATTCTACATGAGTGCCCATGTAACATTGCAAGACCATTTGTCCACTGTACTATGATGTATTATGGCAACCTGTGATTTGTCACTATCTGTGCTGTCGAGTGTGTACGTCCAATTAAACTTTAGAAAAGGTACACAGTCGTTGGTGTCGATGACTTCCGGTCATACATGAGTGTGAGAAGAGAACATTTGTCAACAACACGAACCCTTATCATCATTCGCACATTATACACTCCATCCATGTCTACACAACACTGCGTAGGTCAAGTTGACATTCCATACACTACAGTGGGGCAGGCAACACCATAGGGATCTTGTCAACTGATGATGATAGACGCCTGTCTTCCCGCCTAGGAGTGTTCTGGTGTACTTTATCAACATATATTATATCCAACTAAATATCAACTTTATCAGTATGTTATCAGGCACTCGCAGGAAATAAAGAAGTAGAACACCAGACAACAGAAAAACAACAGACATGAGTGGCTTACCCAGGATTTGAACACTGGACCTTCCGTGCGACAACCCCGCCTAGCCATGCAAGCGAATCACACTATCCGCTCTGCCATCTACGCATCATCAAAAAAATGATGTTTCAATGGCAGGTCAATAGTGCGAACCACAATACACGACACCAGTGGTTCGCACTATTGACTAAGGACTTCTGGTGTCGTGTATTGTGGTTCGCACTATTGACCTGCCATTGAAACATCATTTTTTTGATGATGCGTAGATGGCAGAGCGGATAGTGTGATTCGCTTGCATGGCTAGGCGGGGTTGTCGCACGGAAGGTCCAGTGTTCAAATCCTGGGTAAGCCACTCATGTCTGTTGTTTTTCTGTTGTCTGGTGTTCTACTTCTTTATTTCCTGCGAGTGCCTGATAACATACCTTTATATTTGTTTCATATTAATTTCATATTAATTTACTGTTTACAGGCCTCAGGTTTCCCTCCCTTATTTGTAATAAATGTTCAATCAATCGTCACAATGTTCTGCTGCTGTAGATATTGCTGCGTAATGCATGCGGTGTGCGCACGTGCGTTATCCTGCTGGAGAAGCTGCAAGTCTGGATAATTTCTGAACGCAGGAGCAACCAATGCATCCAGAACCTCATCTCGATATGTCACAGCATTAACATTTCCACGGAAGACGTGAAGAGGCAAGCGATGGTGAAAACTGAATCCTCCCTAAATGTGAATACTGCCACCTCCAAATCAGTTGTGCTGACGAACACAGCAATCTGCAAAGCGCTCTCCACACCGTCGCCAAATCCGCATACGTCCATCAGCAAAGGATATGTTGAATCTGCTCTCGTCTGTGAATAGGACAGCATTCCACTGCAGTCTAGTCCATCTGACATGTTGCTCTGCCCATTGCAGGCGCTGCTGACAATGTCTGCGAGTCAAGTTTGGCCCAACATAAGGTCGTCTTGCAGTAAGGCCTGTATCTTTGAGTCATCGTATGACTGTCATTCGAGAGACTTGCCCACGTCTACCCACTATTGCTCTTGCTGTTTGACTTGCCGGGAGAGAACGATTCCTTAGGTGACTCAGCACAATATGACGATCTTGCGCAGGGGTAGTAACTCGTGGTTGGCCACTCCGAAGTCTATCCCGGGCACTGCCAGTGGTTCCGTAACGTTCATTGAGACGTACAATAGTGCTGTGGTGGAAATTCATCCTTCTGGCAATGGCCCGCAAGCTCATTCCGGTCTCCAACATACCAATGGCTCGTTGGCGGTCGTTTTCAGATAGTAGTGGCATTTCAAGCACATGTACTGGGTGTTTTGTCTCAACGGCCTTTTTATACCGAGTATACTGCCAGAACGCGTACACATTTTCAGGGTCATAGCTGTTGGGAATCGTGTTGCACGTGTAACTTTCATTGTTTTCATGTAGTCTGTACACAAACCCGTGGGTTGAATCATGCACTTTCCATTCCAGCAGCCATTCGCTCTCTACCTCATGACAAACATGGGGGAAAATCCATTCCCACACTTTTTTTTTTCCAGCTTCTCGGCATCAGTATATATAATAGTGGTGCGTTTTTAATGTGCTTCAGTATATATGGTAGATGGTTGAAAGGGGCGTGCTACCAAAAAAAAGTAGCAAACACCTTAATAAAAAATTAAAAAAATAGGAGGAGACTAAAACATAACACATGGAGAAGAGAACTGGAAACAAGATTTTGAAACATAACAGACGGAGAAGAGAAACAAAACAAGATTTTGAAACATAACAGACGGAGAAGAGAAACAAAACAAGATTTTGAAACATAACAGACGGAGAAGAGAAACAAAACAAGATTTTGAAACATAACAGACTGAGAAGAAAAACAAAACAAGATTTTGAAACATAACAGACGGAGAAGAGAAACAAAACAAGATTTTGAAACATAACAGACGGAGAAGAGAAACAAAACAAGATTTTGAAACATAACAGACGGAGAAGAGAAACAAAACAAGATTTTGAAACATAACAGACGGAGAAGAGAAACAAAACAAGATTTTGAAACATAACAGATGGAGAAGAGAAACAAAACAAGATTTTGAAACATAACAGACGGAGAAGAGAAACAAACCAAGATTTTGAAACATAACAGACGGAGAAGAGAAACAAAACAAGATTTTGAAACATAACAGACGGAGAAGAGAAACAAAACAAGATTTTGAAACATAACAGACGGAGAAGAGAAACAAAACAAGATTTTGAAACATAACACAGGGAGAAGAGAACTGGAAACAAGATTTTGAACACACTCCACAGGACAAGAATGACTGGGGTGTAATTGTTGCAAGTCTGTGCCCTGAAGCTGAAGATAATCATCACAAATAGAAAACTACAGTACCATACATAAAAGAGCAACAAAACAAAAGGTAATCTGGTCATAAAATGTCGTCCGATTGACAGACTGGTTAGAGTGCTGGTCTCTCACAGCAAAGATGCCAGGTTTGATTCCTACTCCAGCCTACCCAGCTGTAAATGAGCACCTGATTTTGCCCTTGAGTTAGGGAAGGAAAAGGCAGTGAGGAAGGGAACAGGTCACCCCTCCTATCGATAATGGACCTAGTGAAGTCTTTAACACCTCACTCCCCTACAGCAGTATCGGCTATGGGACTACCGTTACCTTTTTTTTTTTTTAAATTTTTCTGAAGACTTCGGTTGTAAGCATTATGCTGGCATATTCTTTGTTTTCAACAACTTCTTCACATACCTCACTCCATACATTTTTTTATCTGTCCCCAGCGGTCTCCAATATTTGCTTCATCTTCTGGTTGTTGAAGTACTAGACACTTATAGAATAGTACACACGGCAAGCAAGGAAGGTAAATGGTCACAACCCCCACCTCATAAAGCCAGACCTAGTATAGTGAAGTCTCTAACACATCACTTCCCCATGGCTGTATCTGCTATGGGCTTACCTTTTACACAAATAGAAATGTTCATTTACCTGATAAACAACAAATGATGAGAAGGGATGCAATAATATATGCTATCTTCTTCTTCCTCATTCGTCCTGAAAAGGACATTGGCTGCGTTGCGTCTGTTTACAGCGAAGCTGCGATATTTGCGCCTCTCGGGCCGACACACCCGACTTCAGCACAGCATTTTTTGGTTTGCCTTCCCTCTTCGATCCCTACTCTCTCAGCCAAACTGCAGTGATGCAGCCTGTTTCCAGGACCACCAATTGGAGCTGGAGTAGGGTCTTGGTCAACTCTGGTGCGCTGACCCTGACGCAAGCTATGAGAGTCACTGACTGCATTCATCTCTCTTGCTGCATCTTCGGTCCCATATACGCTATCTAAAATTATAGACACAATTTATCCTAGTTACAATCAATCTGAAAGAATATTTTCCCACCATCAGTTAAAAGAAAAAATGTTGTATATTATGACATTTCATTTTTGTGTCATTTCTTTATTTCTGTGATATTCCACATTAAACCTCTGTCAGTAGTTCTTGTGTTTGCATATTCAGTGATTCATCGTGCGCTTATGTCTAAATTTATGATTATATCAAAATAATGACACTGCAGTCGGTACTTACCATCTCCATTTATGATGTTGTTGCACACAAAACAGATGTTACCAAACAGCTGTAAAATAAATAATAAAACAAAATATAACATAACTGCTGTTTATAGTCTGCACTGTGGCTTTTTATGAGACTGATGATAAGTACCATGACACTAACAAAATCTTATGAGAAAGTTGTGACGGAGGCTGGGGAAAAGAAAGAAGGGATTGCAAAGATAAGGTTTTATGAAACAGCCACCACTTACCACCTGCACTAAGAAAATTTTTTTTTAAAAGACAACTTTCGATACAATAACATTTAAATTCTATCCACACAAAAATGAAAGAAAAAATCATTTCATGAGAAACTTCTGACAACAAACATTTGTTAATCAAAGTTAACATTAATCATGTACACAGGGTGACTTATCATCACCTTCACCAATGCTCATCATGCCTGCACGCATTGAGGCAAAGACAACAAGTTCCATACAGTGCCTTTTCTAACTTTTATTCCTTGTTTAATTTTGGAGTTCTGCTTCAGTGTTCACCTCTATGTGCCTCTTGGTCTGCTTGCTTATTTTACACCCATGGGAAGTCCAGTTCACCTCATGAGGTTTCCAGGATCTCAGACGAGACAAACCAAGAACAGGACCACTACCCCCTGAGACATGTCATACACAGCGACTAACACAGCCAACATCATCATGTAAAATTCATTGCTACAGAAACCACTGGTACAGGAACATGAGAATGCTTAGTGCAGGTTTCCTGCAAGGAGAATCAGCTGTAGTGGGTGGCTCCATGCTTCATAAGGCACAAACAGGAAAACAAATGAAGTCCATTCCACAGCTTTCCTTAGCAGTCTATCTCTGTCCAAATGTTTCTGACCAATAAATGTCTATATGAGAAGAATAAACTATTTGTTATCATTCACAAGTATTACATATAAGGACTTCCTTAGGCGTCCATCCGTCCCAAAATTTTTCCCAACAAAGTGGGGATCTGGAAATTGTGTGTGGGGGAAAAGAAAGTTGTGTGCTTCTGACCATTGCACTAAATTGCACAATGCTTGAAATATTTCCTTTTGCGTCTGTACCAAAATGTGTTCCATCATTTCCCCACAAAATTTGCAATCGTTTTCAAGGCACATTTTTGTGTGCGGGGAATTTAACATTTTGTTTCCATCTGAAATAATGGCATGTGCCTGATTCTTGACACAATTTCTTGAGTTTTCCCCCATTGTTAATTCGGGTGAGTATAACTAAAGAATGCAGTTCATGACATTTGCAGTAATTCTGCCAATTTCAATACTCCCTTTAACAATGATTCGAAGAAAGTTTGTTTTGAATTGTTTTTTTTTGGTTTTTAAACATGTACAATGGCAAGATTTAAAAAAAAAATATATGTACATTTACAAACTGTGTTGTAATAAAGCAGCTGTATATAATTAGTCAAATTTCAGCCCAATTGCTTTTTTTCCCTCACTTCTCCCCATGCCATTTTTTGGACATGTTTACTCCATAGCTTCATAAGCAATGCATCCAGATAAAAGACCACTGGAGAATTAGTGCTGTCATCAAGGCATGTAGCAGAAAAAGCACAACATATCTATGCCCAGCATATTTTGGTAGCTAAGCTGCTTGTATTTAAAGATTTCCATACAAGTTAGTTTCGAGTCACAAATGGAGACAGACCTGGTGGTAGTGGATCTCACAGTAGGCAAGTCCCTTCTTCTCATAATGACGAGTCCCCAAGAAAGGTTTCTCACATTTGGCACACACAAAATGCTGCAAAAAAAACATGGCAAGTAAAACATTTTCATGATTGATCTGGAAGTTAGTAAGACTGGTCTCTCTAAGAATGTTACACAACATATATAATTAGCTTGTTACATAATAAATTGCAGTGATTTTTAGAATAGAAATGATTAAATGTAATCATGATTTTTAAAATAATAAAAACCCAATTTTTAACATTAAAAGTATTACAATTAACAATATTGTTTCAAATAAATGTAACAATATAGAGCAGTGGTTCCCAAAGTGGGCGGTACCGCCCCCCTGGGGGCTTTGGAAGGGTCCAAGGGGGCGATACGGAAAAAATTGGCCAGAGGGGGGCGTTCAGTAGTAAACAGTGGGCGTTTAGTAGTAAGGGGGGTTCAGGATTTGACAAGCTAAATTCAGTACGTGCGGGAGAGAAAGGAATTGTGGATTTGAGAGACAACATCAGTGAAGCGGGGACGATGTGGATGGTTGTATTACTAGGATCATTAAGCAGGGCATAGCTTCGTCTATGTGTGTCGTTCTGAGCTCAGGTAACCATCGCTGACCATAAACGGTAATCGGGAACTGTTAGTAAAGTGGTTAACCAAACACCTATTGTCCATTCGTTCACTCCTGAAGGAAGAGAAATGACCCGTGCCGATGGCATGGACAAAATTAGATACCTGCCGGTAATTCAGAAAGTACCAACTTTGCTTTGTTGCGGAATTTATTGTCTCGGTATTTGCTGGGGCTAGTGGTAACTAGATATTCCCAGATTGGTAATAAATAAGAGAAAAGGTTCAAAGGAGAAAGATTTTAACGGTACTTGGCATTATAAATCAGTCTTTGATCCCCTGAACCGGCTTTCCTACCTTACATTCAGACTTTCATCAATCGACTACGCGATGTACGTTTCCCGTCTATTTCCACTTTGCGCTGGCTATGAGCAAAACCAACAAACTTTCTCAGCTTTTCTTGTGAACAGTGGTTTTAAATAAGCGTGTACCGGGTATCAAACAATTTCAACCTGTCGATAAGGTACGTTTTCTTACTTATATTTTTTGTTTGTTTGCACACAGCTAGCATCGGTTTTACTAACATTAATTACACTGGCTAACAAAAAAAAATTTTTTTTTTCTTTCTCTAACATTTCTATGTTTTTCTGGTCAATTTTAATGCGCTGTTTTTAAATCTGCAAACCGTTTTTCTCTATCAGGTCGGGATCTCTAGAAATACGCAATTGAAGTTTTTTAACAACGCATACAGTATTACAACATCATTTGTACAAGAAGTATAACAGTTATGTAGGCTTGAAATTCTTTGCAGTCGACTTTCGTCGGTGAATGGCATGTGGTACATCGCGATGAAGCATCCAACAATAATCGGCAAGCATGGTCACACTCCACCGTCCTTGATAGCGTGACTCCATTACGGCGATATCTTGATGGAATCGTTCTCCATGTTCATCGCTGACTTCGCCAAGGTTGTCAGGGAAAAAGTCAAGATGCGAATCGAGCAAATGGATTTTGAGGGACATGTTACAGCCCATAATTCTGTATGCATCTATGCACTGCTTAACAATATGCACATAGTCGACAGATTTGTGATTTCCCAGAAAGTTATCGACGATCGATTTGAATGCCATCCATGCGCGAAGTTCACTACCATGTAACAAGTTCTCGAATTGTTTGTCTGCAATAACTTTCCTAATCTGAGGTCCTACAAAGATACCTTCCTTTATCTTTGCATCGCTAATTTGCGGAAACTTTTCTCGAAGATAAGTGAAAGCTTTGCTCGTTTTATCTAACGCTTTTACGAAATTCTTCATGAGCCCCAACTTTATATGTAACGGTGGTAAAATGATGCTGTCTTTGTTAACTAATGGCTCGTGTATTACATTTTTATGCCCGAGCTGCATACGATCCCTGATAGGCCACACCTTTCTTGCATAATGTTCCTGTCTGTTGCGGCTGTCCCATTCACATAGGAAGCAACAAAATTTAGTATACCCAGTCTGCATGCCCGTGAGAATTGCAATGACCTTTAGGTCTCCACAAATCCGCCATTGGTAGTCATTGTACTTTATTTTTGCCAAAAGTATAGCCATATTGTCATAAGTTTCTTTCATATGAACAGAGTAGGCGACTGGAATTGATGAAAATAAATTTCCATTATGCAATAACACGGCTTTTAGACTAGTCTTGGAAGAGTCGATGAAAAGTCGCCATTCGTTGACTATGTGCTCATGACCGAGGTGCACCATTAGACCTTTTACATCTTTGCAATAGCAAATGTCATCATCCATCTCAAAGTATTGAACAAGTTCTCTGTGTCTATGACGAAATTTAGATATCGGAGTATTGGGCGCTAAAAGATTCCATTCTTTGAGTCGCGAACCGAGTAATTCCGCTTGTCCTTTGGTGAGAGCGAGATCACGTATTAGATCTGAAAGTTCTGAATGGTTAATTAAGTGAACACCATCATTCACCGGTATATAATCCGAGTCAGAATTAGTTTCTAAAGCAGGTAAACTATCACCTTCTGATGGTTCATTCACGTCCAACGGATATTGTTCTGGTGGAACTGGGATCGGACACGTGATTGGATCATGAGGCACTGGTTTCGAAACCGATTCAATATTTGGATAAACCACAGACTTTCTAGTTTTAAAAGTGAAACCATAGATATTTGTCAAGCAGAAGTAACAATCAGTAGCGTGATTTGTCGGTTCACGCCATATTACTGGCACTCCAAAAGGCATCGACTTATGCTTCGGCGATTTTCGTAACCAACCTGCCAATGTATTTGCACAAGTCGAACAAACTGCATTTGGCTTCCAAGATTTATTTGCATCATCAACTTTCGAATCGAAATAAAGTTCATATGCTTTCTTTAGCAATGGTGTAAAGTTTTTCTGGTGAACACGATCGGTAAAATATCCGCACACGTAACAGAACAGATCAGCCGAATTTCTACAACTTCTAGAAGCCATATTTCACTCAGAATTATTTCAAAATACAGTAACTATTTGAAATATAACGTAACATATGTCATGCATCTTTTAGCAGTATAAAAAGTAGAATTATTTTGCATTTTATTAATTTTTAAAAAGTTATATAGTAAAAATGAAACGGAGCAAATAACGGTTTCCCAAAAATATATTTATTCACAAATATCTTAAGAACCCGACGTGATAGAGATAAACGGATTTCAAATTTGAAATCAGCGCAAGAAACTGACCTAAGAACACTTATTCTTATATAAGAAAGAAAAATGTTGTTTGTCAGTGTTATTAATTAAGCAGATAAATTTTGATACTGATTTGCCGTATATTGAATATTTCTATTCAATCTATTATATTACATCCTTTTAATTTGTTACCGGGAAGTCCACTCTTTGTAGTTAGGCTACTGTCTCTCAATTTTTTAATCTGAAGACCTATCAATATAGTGCGTTATTTTATATTTTGTTCATATTAAATAACTATTATTATACTTTATGAAATGATTATTGCGTTACTTCAGTGATGGTGTGGCTGTTGCTAATTGTGTTTTTTTCCCCCTTCTGATTGTTGTATTTTTGCTAATTTATTTATGGCTGTGAAACTTTATTTTTTTTTTTTTTTCTTTTCTTAACCAGCGGCACTTGGGCTTTCAGCCCTTCGGCCCAATGACATGTCATTGCGAGGCTGGGGAACCTGAGGACTTTCCTTCCAACCTGGTCAGGAGCTTCGCTCCTTCCCATCCACAGAGGGTTTATCACAGGAGCCGTTCAGGCTATTCAGTCAAATTTCCGGCCGTAAACATTTCTTCAAACGCCGACGCCCGGGTTTGAACCATGAACACCTGGTCGCCAGTACAACGCCGAAGCCATTACACCAGCGCGGCTCCCGTGAAACTTTATAAAATTGAAGAGTAAACTGGTAACAACATCTGTGTCAACATTTTTGTAAAGCCACTTTTAAATCAGCTTGTGTTGTTTACTCGACGAATATTTTTCTATCTGCAAAATTGTAAAATCAATTCTTTGTTCCAGAATTCAGAACAAATATGGCAAAAGCAGAACAAACCAAAAAGAAGTGCAAACAATACAGCGTGGAATATCTGAAATATGGATTTATTCCAGCACTAAATAACCAACAACTGCCAATGTGCCTATTATGTGAGAGGGCCTTTTCAAACGAGGCGATGAAACCTTCCAGACTACTTGAACATTTGAAAAAAAATTCACCCAGATAAAACAGATAAAAGTTTGACATATTTTCAGTCACTTCGTGAAAACTTTCAGAAACGTAAAACAGTCCGTGACATGTTTGTCAACACTTCACAACAAAGCTGTGATGGTTTGCGAGCTTCATACAAAATTTCATTGCTGGTAGCTAAATCTGGAAAGTCTCATACAATCGCAGAACATTTGATTTTGCCAGCTATAAGGGAGTTTGTGAGTACAGTTATGCATAAGTCACCTGAACAAATAATTAAAGCAATTCCGCTCAGCAATACCTCTGTTCAAAGAAGAATAGATGAAATGGCTGAGAATGTTGAAAATACATTGTGCAACATACTTAGGACAACAGAATTTGCATTGCAGTTGGATGAGTCAACTTTGCCTAGCAACGAATCTTTGCTTCTTGCCTATGTTCGCTTCGTAAAAGATGGAAGCTTGGTTCAAGAGTTGTTATTTGCTAAGCTACTAGTAACTGATACAAAAGGAGAGTCAATATTTCGTGTAGTAGAGAAATTTTTCAAAGAGAAGGACATTCCGTTTACTAATATTCTTGCTTGTGCAACAGATGGGGCACCATCAATGATAGATTGTTACCGCGGGTTTATCGCTTTCTTAAAAGAAGCTGTACCTGGTATATTTACAATACACTGTGTAATTCACAGACAACATCTTGTCGCAAAAAATCTAAGTGATCGGCTTCACAAATCATTAAGTACTGTATCACAGCGATTAACAAAATTAAGTCCCATGCTCTCAATTCTCGACTATTTCGAGAGCTTTGTACTGAGAATGATGAATAGTTTGAACGTTTGCTATGCACACAGAAGTTAGGTGGCTCTCAATAAGAAATTGTCTGAGACGCTTTTATGCTCTTTTTGAAACTGTGGTAGAATTCTTCAAAGACTCGCATGCTTCGCTCAGTACAGAACTAACGAATATCAGGCATGACATTGCATATTTGTCAGATTTATTCACAAAGTTTAACGAAATAAATCTACAACTGCAAGGAAATGATATTAATCTTATTAAAGTCAAATCTGTCGTCTCCACGTTTCTGGCCAAATTAACGCTATTCAAACGTAATATTGGCCGTCGCGAGTTAATCCAATTTCCCAGCCTCTTAGAGTTGGAAGAGAAAGACAAAATACCAGAGGATAATCTTCAAGTATATTGTGCACATCTAGATATGCTGCATAAAGACATATCTCAGAGGTTTCAGGATCTTCTTTTGATCACGATTCCAGACTGGATAATAAATCCATTCCTAGACGCGTGCAGTGATGAACTAGGAAGGGTGGAAGAGGAACTGATATCGCTACAAAATGACACTGAGCTTAAGCCAATGTTCAAGAAATCATATCAAGACTTTTGGTTGCAGAAAGAAATCTCTGAACGCTACCCTGCAGTGTGGGGAAAGGTTAAGATGTTCTGTATTGCCTTTCCAACATCGTATTTAGTAGAGCGTGGTTTCAGCGCGGTTGTCCAACTTCTTTCGAAGCAGAGAAACAGACTGCAGATTACTGAACGTGGGGATCTGAGACTCCTTCTAAGTAACTTTCAGCCTGATATTGAGAAGCTGATATCACTACACCAGGCACATCCACCTCACTGAAGTTAAAAATGAAGTAAGTTTGTTACTAATTTACTTTCGCATACTGCTGTTTGTTTTACAGCATTAAGTAATTAAGTTTTTCTTTTAATATTAAATTAATAAATAAGCGTATCTGTAGCTTTATATTAGAATGTGATAAATTGAGCAATTAATTGTTACTGTATTAACAGTTGCTCTTATTTTTCACTCTTTATATTTTTTTATGTAGTGTGGGGAAATGCAGGGGGGCGCTGGGGATATGCCGTGGGAGCCAAGGGGGCGGTGACCCAAAAAAGTTTGGGAAACACTGATACAGAGGAACAATTAAAAAATCATGTGTAATTAAATTATTGTGAATGTCAAAGACTGAAAATGACTAACTGTACAAAGCTGCTACTGTCAAATAATTGCATTACAACACTGCTGTACAGGACAAGTCCACAACAGAAAGATAAAAGTCAACAAGAGAACTGATAATCAGAACTAGAGACAAGAAGTTGCAGACAGCCATTATCACCAAAGCCAAATGGCATGGTACTAGAAGAAGACTTCATTTCCAGCACCCTTGTCTCCAGAGTTGCAGTGCTACAACTTGAGCATAGTTGTTCAGTACTCTGAATAGTAAAATTATAGATAAACATAAGAAAAAACACAGCTTGTCTCTGCTTGGAGAAAACTACACCAGGTGTATAATTAATGCAAATATTAAATTAATGAATTAAGCAAATCCTTGAAAACTGCAGTAGAAGGACTAATGATAGAGGAAAGAGCTGAGAGACAAGTAGCTTTCCTCACAGATGCACCTAGTGAGTCAAAATAATGCAGACCTGAATGAGCTATGAGCAATACTCTACAAACTATGTCAACAATTCAAATGTGGTGTGATACAGTGGATACCATCTCACAAAAACTTCTCTGGTAATAAGCAGGTTGGCAAAGGATGGTGGAAAGCTGCCGTAACCTGATACAAGCAAAACTTATAAAGAGACCAAGAGTTTTGTCAGGAGCAGATACTGGAAACACATCCAGGCCACCAAAATAATGATGCATGTTACCAGTTCAGCATGAGTGAAAGAGTGGTATCTTCAGACTCCACAGCAGATTTAGATGACATCTTTTCAGTAAGCTAAAGAAAGGAACTACTGATAAGTTAACTGTAGCACAGACAAAATGAATGCTAAACATCTGTTGCATAAATGCCCAACACATAAAGAATAGAAAACACAGATGGCGACCTACAGTATCATTCCTGGACAAACTCTATGGAGATGCCAACAACCTCAGGCTTACTACCACTTTCTTTAAATGTATTCAAGCTGACATCCGAAAAAGTATGAAGACGAAGAAATGGCTGACATCAACTGTAAAATATCACAAATAGTCACATGACAGAAGAGATTACACCATCAGTAAAACTGCTTGTAGTTCCCGGGGGTCACAGGAGACAAAGAAAGAACAGGATTACTGTTCTCTCATGTTTGTCACATGAGGTGACTTGTATGAGGTTGTACACGGGGAAGGCAAACCCATCGTGTTAAATTAATTGATCAAAAAACCACCACCGCCACAGCGTATGAATGTTTCGGTGCAATCTTCCTGTAAGGGATCAGCTGCAGCTGTGGCTTTGTGCTCCATGAGGAGCCAAAATAGACATGATGAAAACTGCAGCCCCAGAGGAGGAGAACAGTGAGGAACCCAAAAAGAACCTGGAGTAAAACAGTATAAGAGGAAACTGAATCAACTGTAGCCTAGGGAGCCGCGCTGGTGTAATGGTTACTACACTGCGCTGGTGATCGGGTGATCCAGTTTCGAGCCCTGGTGAGAACATTTGAAGCAGCGTCGTTGACCGGGACTTGGACTGGAATAATTTGAGCCCCGGAGAAGACATTTGAAGGAGTGTCGTCGACCAGGGACTGGAATAACCTGAACGGCTCCTGAGCAGACCCAGCTCTAATGGGTACCTCCAAAATCGGTGAATATCTGCCTGAATGGCGAGAGGACACCTGTCATTGTGCATGGAAAAAAGGGATACTCACGTAAAATCACAGGTAAGACATATTAACCGGAGATTTCGCCTCGAGTAATAGCGGGCGTACGATTAAAAAAAATAAAAAAAACTGTAGCCTGATGGGCATAAGTGATAAGGGTATTCAAAATAGAAATAACTGGCAAGCAGTCACTGCACCCCGTGTTTCACAAGGATTATAAAGGAATGACTATGATATATTACCCCAGTGCACCTCAGCATTGAATACTAACATCAGTCCATATCACTATTCCGAATATCTAACAAATAACTACAATAAAGTTACAAATCATCTGCCAAGTGCAATTTCATAAAGACATCACACACACACAAAAACTAGGCTTTTAAAAAGTTGTTGCCAGATGGTTTGTCAAACAGCTCACAAAGTACAAATATCCAGTTGTCTGCTAGGACTTTCAAATCAATACAACAACTCAGGTAATGACTTTTTGAGATGCATCATCACCAGGGCTTGCATCTTCCTACTACAGACTACCATCTGTTTGATCTACCCTGAGATACATAAGATAAACAGGGACCACAACTTGTGGGAACACAATGAATGCCTGGCATATAACTCGGCTTAAAACTTGCTTGTGGGTATGCACAAGACGAGCGTCTGATTGGCTACGCGCTTGCCTTTCACAGCAAAGTTACTGTGTTCTGGGATTGAAACAAGACAGCATCACGCTCCAGTCTACTCCGCTGTAATTGGGTACCTGACTCTGCTCTTAAAGAAGGCAAAGGCAACAAGCAAGGGAATACTTCACCCCACCTCATCGTAGGTAGATGCTGGAATGAGGTTGGCCATATCCTCAGAGGGGAACCTGACACCATCACCAGAACAGCTATGCTATGGACTTCAGAAGAAAAGCAAAAGATAGGCAGACCAACAGCTACCTGGTGGAGAACTGTGGAAGCAGAGATGTAAAGCATGAACCAGAGCTGGGGCACAACACGAAGGATGGTTGCCAACTGAGAAAAGTGGAGAATGTTGCTGCCCTACAAGACACCACCAGGTCTCTGATTGCTTTGTCAGTAAGCAGCCAGGGACCAAAGAAGGAGAAGAAATATAGTAAGTCTCTAACACTTGACTTCCCTATGGCAGTATCTGCAATGGGACAACCTTTTCATAAACAAGACAAGAGTTCATTGTTATTTACTAAACTATTGACCATTAACAAGAAGTGGCCAGTGCCGTGACTAAAATACAAACCTCAACATGCCAAGTCTTGCCTAGAGCATGGACAACTCTTTCCTCTATTGGCCTTCTGCACGCTCCACATATGGGTATCCCCATCTTGTCATGGCATCTCAGGCAGTACAGTTCTAGATCTTTCTCTCTGGCATCTTCTTTCAGTTCAACCCTGCGGATTAAAAAGCACAATGATTATGCACTTTTATCAGGAACAAAAAAATTCAAATAACAACCTAACAGAGACTTTCCGTGTGCATTCCTTTTCTTCCATGTGCACTGTATTTTCCACCTGCTGACAGGTTTTCTGATGCCTCCTTATGACATTCCAATGAACCTGCACTGTTCTCCAGTTATTTCTGTGACTAACAGTTTTTCTTCAATTACACCAAAGACTAGAATGCAAAGTTCAGCTCCCCATGACACTTCACTGCAAGAGTAAACAGAAAAAGTAAAACTAAAGTATTTGCTTCTTGTGACAAACTCATCAGATAAACAATAAATCCACTCTTTTCTCTGTAGACTAATCCAAATAATTCGTCTCTTGTGACAAACATCAGATAAACATTAAATCCACTCTTTTCTCTGTAGACTAATCAGGTCATTCATCTCTTGTGACAAACTCATCAGATAAACAATAAATCCACTCTTTTCTCTGTAGACTAATCCAAATAATTCGTCTCTTGTGACAAACATCAGATAAACATTAAATCCACTCTTTTCTCTGTAGACTAATCAAGTCATTCACCTCTTGTGACAAACTCATCAGATAAACAATAAATCCACTCTTTTCTCTGTAAACTAATCAAGTCAATCGCCTCTTGTGACAAACTCATCAGATAAACAATAAATCCACTCTGCTCTGTAGACTAATCAAGTCAATCGCCTCTTGTGACAAACTCATCAGATAAACAATAAATCCACTCTGCTCTGTAGACTAATCAAGTCATTCACCTCTTGTGACAAACTCATCAGATAAACAATAAATCCACTCTTTTCTCTGTAGACTAATCAAGTCATTCACCTCTTGTGACAAACTCATCAGATAAACAATAAATCCACTCTTTTCTCTGTAGACTAATCCAAATAATTCGTCTCTTGTGACAAACATCAGATAAACATTAAATCCACTCTTTTCTCTGTAGACTAATCAGGTCATTCATCTCTTGTGACAAACTCATCAGATAAACAATAAATACACTCTTTTCTCCGTAGACTAATCAAGTCATTCACCTCTTGTGACAAACTCATCAGATAAACAATAAATCCACTCTTTTCTCTGTAGGCTAATCCAAGTCATTCGCCTCTTGTGACAAACTCATCAGATAAACAATAAATCCACTCTGCTCTGTAGACTAATCCATGTCATTCGCCTCTTGTGACAAACTCATCAGATAAACAATAAATCCACTCTCTGCTCTGTAGACTAATCCAAGTCATTCGCCTCTTGTGACAAACTCATCAGGTAAACAGTAGATTCACTCTTTGCTCTGTAGACTAATCCATGTCATTCGCCTCTTGTGACAAGCTCATCAGGTAAACAGTAGATCAACTTTTTTCCTCTGTAGACTCCACAAAGGTTAAAGTATTTACATATATTATACTACTGGACAAAAGTTAAGGGCCACCAAGAAAAACTCCTCTATGGACCAATTAAATGCAACCAGGTGTAAACAATTTATTACAAAATAGAGTTGATTCATCTGTGGAAAAGATCAGTCAAGTTTTTTTAATAATGTGTGACTTACTAACAAAAAGAAATTCAACTCACTTTTTCACCTTTTGAACTAGTGGGGCGTGTTGCAAAAACCACGAGTTTTTGCAGCAACAGTGGCAATTTTCACGTGCGGGTTAAAGTTTTTTTACATTTAAAAAAAATTAACCTAGTGCACACAGAATACATTTCTGTGTGCACTAGGTTAATTTTTTTTAAATGTCCAAATAATATGTATAATAGTTGATATGCAAAACTGACATCATATCCTATGTCCACGTATAATTGATGATATGCAAAACTGACATCATATCCTGTGTCCACGTATAATTGACGATATGCAAAACTGGCATCATATCCTATGTCCAATCTTTGTAAATAGGGCAAATCAACTTTACCTAACAACAACAAAACAAGAGGAAAAAAACACCAAACAAACACAAGAAATAGGGGGAGGGGTATAAAGGCCTGGGACCCTTAGTCTCATTTGTCATGTAATATGTTTTACGAGAACACTGCTAGATTTACTCACCAATCACTACATACCGTAACAACTTTTGTTCTTGTTAAATACTGTTTAACTACATTATGCAGTTCCCTAGGTCTGTCTATTCTTACAAAAAGAGAAACTGGTACAAATACTCACCCACAGTTGTGACAGTTAAAATGGTATGGGTGGTAAGGTTCACCCTTCCATTTCAGGTGGCCTCCATCAATGATAGAGCTGACAGGACAAAATGTAAAATATTAAAGCATGAAACAATACAGCCGAAAAGACAAAATATTATTAAAGCATGAAATAATAGAGCTGAGCAGATAAAATAAAGAACAAAGCTTGGAATAACAGAGCTAAGGCACAAAATAATAGAGCTGAGCAGATAAAAATAAAGAACAAAGCTTGGAATAACAGAGCTAAGGCATGAAATAATAGAGCTGAGCAGATAAAATAAAGAATAAAGCTTGGAATAACAGAGCTAAGGCAAAGAATAAGACACATGAACAGATAATATATAAAAGATTAAAGCATGAAATAAAAGAGCTAAAGTATGAGACAAGCAAGATGAAATAACAGTCAATAATGCAAATTAATACGTAAACACAAAGAGATAATCATGCCAATTACCAGCTACCACAATTTTTAACATATCTAAGACAGCTAAATGGCACATAATCATTATCATCTTCACACCCAAACTATGATGCAAGAGCCAAACATGGATTTAAATTACAGGAATGAAAACCCACAGTAAATGAAAAGTACTGTTTAAGAAAGGCAACCTACAACACGAGGAGTGATTAAAAACATAATTAACACAATAAGCAAAAATGTTAAAACTACATGCTGCATGGAATACACATCAACTACCATCACATACCCATATGTTATATAACCAGACAATGGAACAAGACCTATATATTATATAACCAGACAATGGAACAAGACCCATATATTATATAACCAGACAATGGAACAAGACCCATATATCATATAACCAGACAATGGAACAAGACCCATATATCATATAACCAGACAATGGAACAAGACCCATATATCATATAACCAGACAATGGAAACAAGACCCATATATCATATAACCAGACAATGGAACAAGACCCATATATCATATAACCAGACAATGGAACAAGACACATATATCATATAACCAGACAATGGAACAAGACCCATATATCATATAACCAGACAATGGAACAAGACCCATATATCATATAACCAGACAATGGAACAAGACCCATATATCATATAACCAGACAATGGAACAAGACCCATATATCATATAACCAGACAATGGAACAAGACCCATATATCATATAACCAGACAATGGAACAAGACCCATATATCATATATAACCAGACAATGGAACAAGACCCATATATCATATAACCAGACAATGGAACAAGACCCATATATCATATAACCAGACAATGGAACAAGACCCATATATCATATAACCAGACAATGGAACAAGACCCATATATCATATAACCAGACAATGGAACAAGACCCATATATCATATAACCAGACAATGGAACAAGACACATATATCATATAACCAGACAATGGAACAAGACCCATATATCATATAACCAGACAATGGAACAAGACCCATATATCATATAACCAGACAATGGAACAAGACCCATATATCATATAACCAGACAATGGAAGACAATGGAACAAGACCCATATATCATATAACCAGACAATGGAACAAGACCCATATATCATATAACCAGACAATGGAACAAGACCCATATATCATATAACCAGACAATGGAACAAGACCCATATATCATATAACCAGACAATGGAACAAGACCCATATATCATGGAACAAGACCCATATATCATATAACCAGACAATGGAACAAGACCCATATATCATATAACCAGACAATGGAACAAGACCCATATATCATATAACCAGACAATGGAACAAGACCCATATATCATATAACCAGACAATGGAACAAGACCCATATATCATATAACCAGACAATGGAACAAGACCCATATATCATATAACCAGACAATGGAACAAGAAAGGTAAAAATAAAACAAAGAACAAGAATAAGAAGAGTGCCAGGAACTTTCAACAGACGAGGATCAACCATCATAAAAGGTTCATTAAAATGCACAAGATTGCCATCAGAACTACACTAAGACCACAATGATTCCAGCCAAGCCGATGCACGGGTTGTATTATATTTACATTTATTTTTCATGCATTTCACTTAGTTCTCTCTTTCTGTCCTTTCTGTTTTTGTTTGTTTGTCCCTGATGAAGGCCTTGTGATCGCCACATAGGCAATTTTCTTTGTACTAAAAAGGGGTACTATCTTTATTTTACTTTGTTTTGTTTAACAGAAATTTTTGACCAAAGCCTTAAACAAGAGCAAAATTCACTAAACTGCCAACAACAAAATATGTATAATAGAAATAACTCACTGGCACTTGAAGCAAACATATTTTCCTAGTCCCTTGGCCTTCTCCATAGCATTACAATCCTTGCACAATGCTCTATAGAACAAAGAATTATCAAGTGATTTTAACACATTCATTTTTAAACATAATAGTACAGAGTGATTCACGCCGAACAAAGTCCAAAATATTAAACCACAGATCACAAATTGTGGTAATGATTATCTTCCAACTATTTTTAAACTAGTGGGCATGTCATGCAAAATTCAGTGAGAAGTAATCCATCATGTTCATTATAGGTGGCAGCTGCTCCAGTTTTTATTCACACTGTAACACTGCATCTGGAAAAAGTTGGAGTTTGGGGTGAAATATCTAGCCAAACTGTTATCTGTCCCACTTTCACTGAAAGAAATTTGAACACCACAACATATTGTCTCAGAGGGGTGTCAACATATGGCGGCACGCAATTCCTGCCATTTTTAACACCCCCCCCCCCCCAGATTTTGCCACAAATACCCAGACCCCCTAATATGACGTCACAAATCATTTACCCTTCCTGTTTTCTTTTGTTTTTTTTTGTACTACTGAAAAGCAACAACGTAATCAAATGTAAATTAGTTAGGGTACCTAGTCATCATCGTCACTGCAACTCCCTAAGTTAGGGTACCTAGTCATCATCATCACCTTAACTCCCTAAGGAGCTATGGTTTATGCCAAGTCTGTGTGTCCTGTGCCATCAGCTCATGGTCTTTTCATATCTTCTTCATATCAGTCTCCAGTTCTCTTCTCCATGTATTCCCAGGTCTTCCGCTCTTACCCTCGGGATTCCAGAACAAGGACTGCCTAGTAAATCTACCAGTAGGTTTGTGCAGTGCTGTGTCCTATCCATCACCAGTGAAATCTTCTCAATCTGGTTCTTCTGGCACTTGTTTGGTTCATGCCATCAGTTCCACATTTGTGGTCTTGTCATACAACCACAATTCGTTTATTTAAGCAAGCACCCATTTATGATAGTGTCTGTGGTTAAAGCATAGGCCTCTTGTGGCAAAGGTAGTGGGTTGGAAACACGGTGTCATACTACAGTCTTATTATCTGTAAATGGGTACTTGACTCTACTCTAGGGTCAGGAAAGGCAAAGTCGGCAAGGAGGGGAAGTGGTTACTTCATCTCTCGAAGCTTTATCTAGCATTGTGAAATCTCTAACACTTCACACCCATACAGTAGTATTTGCTATGAGATTATCTTTGTTTAAACCCATTTGTGAAATCTGACGCTTTTTGGTTGTTGTTGTTTTTGTTGTCCTCCATCTTCAGAACCATACAATAGGACTAACTTGACCATTGAACTGATTCTGATTTTTGTGTTGGACGTGTCTTTTAATCTCAATACATTTCTTTGATTTCATCTGACTATTGTCGCGATGGTGATAGCCTGTTACTGTTTTTCTAAATTTAATTTTACACAGCACAATCTATTTAGGCTACATTTTGTTTTCCAAGGGTGTATTACATTATTTAAAAAAGAAATATATAATTAAAACTAATTTAAACCAGTCAAAGGTTGTAACAACTGTCCGATATTTCAGCTGAGGTTATAATATTAACTAGTAAATATACCCATCAAGTAATGATGGGGAAAGAACTAAAGCAAACGTCTTAACCTCTCAGCATCTGCAGTACATTTAGAAGATTGGAGAACTCATTTGCTGATTCTGACTGAAGTTATTTTATCAATTTTTTAAGAAAAAAATAAAACATTTGTTGGTCATTTTTTCCTTTCAAGGGATGTAATTTATCCTCTCCCCTGTCAAAGGGAAACTATCAAGTGGCAAGAAAAAAATAATAACAATAAAATATATTGTAGATTTTTGACACTTTAATATGGGTTTTCAACGTATTATTTTAAAATAAAGCTGCAAATTTTGTGGAAAACATTTCTATATAATTTCTAGACTGCAACTTTGATGGGAAAACGGTTTTGACTGATGTCCCTGAGAGAATTAATTATACAGTGGATATAAGTCATCCATGAGGAAGTTGTTATCTATTATGGTTAAAAGTTAACTATTGCAGATAAAAGTTAACAAATGCAGATAACAGTTAACTATTGCGGATAAAAGTAGAAACATAATTTATGTAAGAAGCGATCTTAATTTTTCCAAACCCTCCTCCCCCATCATCACATGTCAAGAGAATCTATGACAATGATCCAGAGCCTAGTTTCTTCAAGGATTAAAGTACACACTGTATCCTGTCTGTAATTAGGATGTCATTAAGTTCATCATGGCTAAAACTTCCTTTTCTTCTCTCGTGCAACTCTGTACACAACTAGTACTGGAACTCTTCAAGTTCTCCAAACACATTCATGTTTAAGTGGCTGTTGTCAGCCTTCTGAATACTGTTCATCTGACATGGTCCAAATCATTTAACCCTTTCGCAACGACAGGTTTTTCATTCCCCATTTACGACGCCATTGTCAGCTTAGTTCGTTCCCCTGAATGACAGGATAATTGTAATTTTTGGGGTCATATTCTTAATTTGACTGTATAAAGTTTATCGTAAAAGGAAACCCATTAAAAGTTTATATATATATATAATGAAAGAGCATAAAACAAAGTTTCAGAGTATGCAAATCAAGGCCAACATAAGTCAAGGTCACATTGTCTGTTAGGTGACGTTCTTCCTCATCAATGTTTTTTTCATTCCGAAGTCTAGATCTCGATATTTTCTTTCCTTGTTTAGGTGCAGATCTTGTTTTCACTGCCTTTCCTTTTCCTTTCACTGATGAATTATTTTGATCTAAACTGAGTGACCTAGATCTAGATCGAATGTTACTACCTTCATTCACTTTCCTCATTTTAGCAAGCCTCTCACTATCACCTTGCTCCAGATCCAAATCTACATCAAAATCTGATTCTGAATCAGACAACACATACTCTGACCCTGAATCTGAGTAAAAAGAGTCGTCAGAATCATTCAAGTGAATAATTTCAACTCAAAAAAGGATTTGTGCAGCTTTTGTGAACTTTGGCCGTTGTGAAATCGCTATTATCAGTTCTACTGTATTTGCTAGCAGTAAAAAATGTTGTTCATTTCAAGCTTAGTGGCCAGATTTTTTTAATGCTAAATCCAATTATGCCCAGCAATTGCCAATATGCATGTAAACAGAAGAGTTCTGGTGCTTTTAAAATAGGATGTACGCCATACGTCATATAGGTGAATGGGAACGAGCAATTGCGCTACTTCTTTGATGTACGCCGTACGGCATAGCGACAAAAATTGTGAAGATTTATGCTATACGTCATACTGGTGCTGAAAAGGTTCAGAAAGGAGAATCTATTTGACACTTCTTTGTACACTTCACCTCACTTTTTCACCTGAGCTTCAAGAGTGTAAATGACAGTGTTGTAAGTACATGTTATTTGTGTGAGCCCCCAGTGACACCACATCATTACCCCTTTATCTCCCAAAGTAACACAGGACTTCAACAAATTTATGTCAGTCCTCCTATTCTACGTCATTTGCTCAAGGCCTTTCCATGCCTCCTTTATTCCTTTCGTCTCCGCGCATTTTTTTTTAAATCTACCTATACCTCTCTTACTCTGGGGTTTCCTTTAAAACAAAAAGACTGCCTTGTAACTCTATCACCAGCACCTTCCTCTGATCTCCTGCTCCACTGGCACGTCTGGTTCTTGTCATCAGTTCCACGCTGGTGATCATGTCATACCATTTCAATCTTCCTAATCCCCGCCAGAACCATTTATGTAAGTTTGTAACTTCCTAGTTGTTGTGTTTGTTGTTGTGATTCAGCCACTCATCACTTAAGCTGTTTGCAATGAGCAACATTTGTTGTGTTTGTTGTTGTGATACAGCCACTCATCACTTAAGCTGTTTGCAATGAGCAACACTTGCAACAATAATTCAGCAGAGACAGTAAATCAGCATTACATGCAAGATAAACAACCAAAAGACAGCACAAAATGAATGAAAGAACATAAAACTGTCCTTCTTTACTGACCCTGATATTTACTGTGTAGAATTAGTATTCAGTATTCTCATTCATAACAAGCAATTAGAAGAAAGAATTGAGGCCTCTGAGATGTGGATATACAGAAGAATGTGGCACGTCTCATGGAAAGAGAAGAAAACAAATAAAGAGGGCCTAGAAAACCTAAGAATGAAAAGTGAAGTTATGAAAGAGATCAAAATAAGACAGCTAAAATATTCTGGCCATGTAAAAAGACATGTTCTGGAACCCCCAGGGCAAGAGATGCAGAGGTAGACCAAGAAGCACATGGAGAAGAGAGCTGGAAACAGAGCTGAAAATTATAAGGAGAACGTGGAAAGAACTTGAGATGATGGCACGTGACAGGAGGACTTGGCATGTGTTTGTTGAAGGCCTATGCTCCTTTGGGAGTGGATGGTTATGAATGAATGTAAAAAGACATAACACCTTACTGAAGACCAAAATAGAAGGCAGAGTTAAAGGCAAATGTGCAAGAGGAAGTTGGCGCTATAAGTGGGAAGATAACATCAAGAAATGGACAGAAAAGAATCTATCAGAATGCATCATCAAGACAAGAGGATGTTGGAGATCTATTGCAATGTGAAGATGGCAGCTGATGATGATGTTTCTCATTCTGGCCAGCACGTGGTTTTGGTTGTGTGATGTTTATCATAATGGCTCCTGACAAATGAAAACTACACTTTCGGTGACATCTTCTTCTTCCTCGTTTGCCCTGAAAAGGATGGTGGTTGCTTTGTGTCTGTTTACGCCTGTAGCCTCGCTTTTCTTCGGGTGTGAACCGCTGACTAGAGGATGTTGATTGTGTCGTAGTGACAACGGTCCAACACGGGCGATGCTATTTGGACTTGAAAATAATAACGCGAATGTTTCTTTCCTGGAACGTGAAGGAAGGACTTCAATAACAATCAGGCACGTCAACGAGTGCCAATACGGGTATGAACGAACTCGTTATGTCGACTGGCAACAACATATTTATTTTGGACGAATCACGTAGACAATAAATTATACGAGACAGTACGTTCATAGTGGTTTCACAGTTCATAAAAATGCATGGATCAATGAAAGGAAATATAGTGCTTGTAGGCTCATGGTTTCTTCAAACAATCTAACGGTTTTGACCTTTCGTTAGTGATAAGGCTTCTAAGGTCATCCATATAATAAAATCTGCATATGTCTATTTCGGACCTGTAACGTTGTCCTGGTACATGTTAATTCTGGTGTCTGTAAACAGTCATGATCCTGGCCTCCACTATATATGATAATACAGCATAAAGTTAATTAAAATACTTGGTTCATCTCTCGTGAACGCCGTGTCACGTATGACGGCGCTTCCATACTTTAAATCAATGAGCCGCACTGACGGAGCATAAAATCCTTCAAAGCCTTAGGATACTCTCAGCTCAGTATCAAGTTGATCCATTATAACCCCTCCTGAACGAGAAGGGATTAGCTAGATACCAACGTCTAACCCTGTCACTGGAACTCATATTAAAAATACATTCAATTATAACAATCACTGGCACTGACTTACGCAGGGGTAAGCCGACAAGGGCTTCTATTCAGAAGTCCTGTCCCAGAAATATACTTGCCCCATTATGATGGGTACACAAACAAATCAACAGACTCTCTGTCTGGAAATATGAGATGCGGCTTCCATTTCAACCTCTGACGTCATCTGGCTTGCTTGGACACAAGCGTGCACGAATTCACCTACACCAAATTGTGCATATTCGTGCGTGACAGAAGACATTTATAAAAACTAAACATCAACATAAGTTGGTGCGTACTCACTCAACCGAAGTAGACCCTGATGACTACCCGTGAGTGTTAAGGATACAAAAAAGGAGGCATCAGCTTCCTTCCCACCGTCCGCAAAAAATTTAATTCTATTAAATTTTTTTTCTTTAATTACCGCGGAGAGGTGAAACAAGCTTACAAATATGTATTTTATACTAATAATACTAATAATGCAAGAGAAGCATATTAATCAATAAGAGAGTGAACGAACAAAATCAAATTCAACTCAACTCAACAACAAATATGCATAAAAGCATATCATCACAATTGACCAACTTTGGAACAATGTGGAAAAAATGAAAGAAAATCAAAGCATAAAGGATGATTAATTGGAACCAAATGCAATAAGAAATAAAAAGACATGGTAATACATGAATTTAAAGGAAAAGATGAAAATGCATAAAAATTAAAAAATGAGAAGTGACAAAATCAAAGAATATGAATACAACACATGAAGTTATCAACACACTTAACTGTGTCTAAAGATGAGTAGTATCATTAAATAACTACCAATGACGTATCACTATCTAAAATGAGTGATAGTTACCCGATGTAATCATTAGGATTAAAATATTTATAGTTAATTATATTAAACTAATTAAATATGTTCATTAATCAAAATGTACTGAATAATGTTTCAGTTTATTACACTGCTAAAAGTTCATTAAGTTCTTGAAGATTCTAAGTTAACTTCAAAACTAGTTCATAAACACGAAGATCCTTTAAAAGTTTGAGTATGTTGAAATACCATAGATTCCACAAAATATTGTTAAATCATTCACAATATACTAATGTTTATCTAAATAAACAATGTATCTTTACGCAGATAATGTCATAAATTCTAAAAGTTATGTGATCATCACTGTTATATATATAATTCACTGTTTTTTTTTCTTTCTTTTTTCCCGCTTCAAGTAATTCAACGGAATGTTACAACTTTATTCACTTGACTAAGTATGCACAAAAATGTCACTGATTCACAAAGTAATGTTCAAAGAACGTCATGTTTACAAATGTGATGTAGTATGTGTAGAGGCATCCACATCTGTAGGGCGTACCAAGTCGCATGATTCACTCGGGCAGCGGGATAAAATGTCCGCGAAAACATTCTGTGATCCAGGTATTGCCCGGATTGTGAAACAGTAGGGTTGCAATGAAATTGCATATCTTGTGGACTTTGCAGACCTGACGTCTTTGGTGTTTAAAGCAGTAAGTGCTTTATGATCAGTCTCTACAAAGAAGTGTGATCCCAGAAGATAACGCTGGAGTTTTGTTATAGACCACACGAGAGACAAAAGTTCCTTATCGAGAACGGAGTACTTTTGTTCAGCCGACGTAAGTTTCCTTGAGACGAACAGTACTGGGTGCAAGGTGCCCGCATACTCCTGTAGTAAAACGCTTCCAATACCGTAAGCAGAGGCGTCACTGCGCAAGATGAAAGGGAGGTTTGCATTAGGCAATCGTAACATAGGAGATTTAGAAAAAAATGCCTTAATGGTGTCCAACGCGATTTGATGTTCCTCCGACCACCGAATCACGTTAGCTGCGCCCTTTTTTAATAACGAAGAGAAAGGTGCAGTAATAGTGGACAGATGAGGTATGAACTTAGCGTAGAACTGAACAAGACCCAATAATGATCTCACTTGTTTCTTAGTTTTGGGAGTAGAAATGTTGAGGATTTTAGAGACATTACTGTCCTCAGTATATAACCGACCGTGACCAACGCGGTGACCTAAAAATGAAATTTCGTGAAAACCCACGAAAGCTTTAGAAGGCTTAGCCGTTAAATTACATGACCGTAAAGTGGACAGTAATGTTTTCAATCCAGTAATGTGTTCATCCCATGTGTCATTAAAGAGACAAATGTCGTCAATATATGTAATGACATCAGGACGATGAGACAGTACGCGACGCATCATGCGTACAAATGTAGCCGGTGCATTTACTAAAACGAATGGCATAAAATTATATTGGAATAACCCACGTGGAGTAGAAAAAGCAGTAAGTGGCTTTGCCCGTTCTGTCAATGGGACTTGCCAATATCCCTTTGAGAGGTCAAGTTTAGTAAAGAAAGTAGAGTTAGACAGTTTAACCAATAAATCTTCTAACAATGGCAATGGTTCCGCGTCAAACTGGGTAAGTTTGTTTAACTTCCTATAATCCACACAGAGACGGATATTGTTATCTTTCTTTCTAATTATGACCATAGAACTAGAATAAGGTGATGTAGATGGTTCAATTATTTTTAAATTTTGCATCTCATCCAATTCCTTATCAACCTGAGAACGAAAGTGCAGAGGGATAGGATATGGACGGACTCGAATAGGTGTATCGTCAGTTAATAGAATGTCATGTTGAATAACTGACGTACGACCTGGAATGTCAGTGAGAACATCTTGAAAAGATCTAAGAACAGCGGAAACTTGCTGATGTTGATCCACCGACAGATCAGTAGAAATAGTAACGTCATTCCAACTTTCATTAGGATGGAGTGGTACCACCGGTATGGGTAAAGGTACGTCATGAAAAGAAGATTCTTCTTCTTGAATGACGGATAAAGAAGAATAGTGTTGGATAGGTGGTGTAGGCTCATCGGTTGCCTGAAATACTGACTGAAGATAGTCAGGACGAGTGTAATATTCCTTCAACATGTTGATATGGAAAGTCTTATGCTTTCCCATGACATCGACAATATAATCAACATCGGAGATCCTAGATATTATTTTAAAAGGACCTCTCCAAGTAATAAGGAGACGATTGTCTTTGCAAGGCAATAAGACATATGCCTCATCGCCAGGAAGAAGTTGGCGGAGACGTCTATACCTGTTGGCAAAAAGTCGAGCATTTTCTTTAGCTTGTTCTGATGATGTGGTAGCTAATCTACACGCATCTATTATTCTTTCTCTTAAAGAAATCACGTACTCGTAAGAAGATTGAGTTTCATCAGTGATATTATCTTCAATAAGTAAGTCGTGTAGTAACGACATAGGACCGCGCGGTTGAACGCCAAAGACCAATTGAAAAGGAGAAAATCCAGTAGCCTCATTTTGTATTTCGCGATACGCAAAAAGCGCCGCGGGGAGGACTCTATCCCAATTTTCAGGATGGTCCTGAGTTATCTTTTCCAACAACTGTTTAAGCGTCCTATTCTGACGCTCAATTAACCCATTTGACATGGCATGGTAGATAGCACTGAGCGATCTATCTATGCCCAATAACTTCATAACTTGGGACATAGATTCCGATATGAATTGGACTCCATGGTCAGATAAGATCTTCCAAGGAAAACCTAAACGTGAGAAAATCAACCACAATGCATCTGCAACACTGGCAGAAGAAGTATTCTTAAGAGGTATGGCCTCTGGCCAACGAGTACACATGTCAATGCAAGTGAGTATATGTGTATGACCTCTAGCTGATGGATGCATAGGACCAATTATGTCAATTGACATTTTCTCAAACGGCCGAATAGGAATGTCCGCAGCCTGAATTGGAGCTGCGTGGTATGGACCACGTACTTTGACCTCCTGACATGTTGTACAGGAGCGGTAGTAAATATTGACATCCCTATGGACGCCTGGCCAATAGAATGCTGATAGCACTCTAGATTTGGTTCTGGAGAACCCCATATGGCCCGCACATTGAGTGTCGTGCGCATGGTGTAATATACGACCTCTCATTGTCGTAGGTACCAAGATCTGAGAACGTACGGATGAATCAGCATCTCGTATCACTCTCACTAATATCCCATTCTTCAACACAAATCTATGTTTAGATCCTGTATAAGAAGTATTACCAGTGTTATTAGACAAATGAAAATTTTTTTTCAAAGAAGCATCATTCTTTTGTAATGTCATAAATGACTCCCGTGAAATAGGAGTGTTAACATCATCATTATTACCTTGGACAGTAGGTACAGTAGGTGTATCTTGCAACATATCATGAGCTTGTGCTCTAGTTACAACTGCATTAGCAGTATGTATATGTCGCTTTTCCCAATTAGCAATTTGCTGTGGGGTACACTCTTTAATGCCATGTATCCGACCAAGTATTATGTCACAAACTGGTGACGGGAGGAGACATGCATGTATATTTCCTGAAAAAAATGGAGTGTGAATATTAATTATAGCTGTAGGAAATGTTTCTACAGTTCCTCCAAAAGTGAGGCATTTAATGGTCTTTCCAGTGGCACATGCAGGGTCCACCAAAGAGTTCCTGACGCCGATTGTTGAACAACCTGAATCGAAAAGGACGGAGCATGGAATAGAATTTAAAAAACCACGATTGAACTTAAGTCTTCCTTCTCCATTGTGAGCTGAAGTAGCCGTACACACAGCTGGTAGACTGGGTAACACATGTCCGCAACGGAGTGTCGTGATCGCCTTGGGCTGGAACAGGGTTTTACATTCTTGGCAACACTTTATCTGTTCATAATCAATAGAGCAAGACATTGCATTATGAGTGTCATTATTTGTATTATTATCTTTGTTACCTTGTGTGTCAACACTAGCTACATTAGTTTGATGGCGTGGCCCTCTGCTAGAAGATCTATCTCTACGTCATGATCGATTGTGACTATCATTTCTAAAATTGCCATTATTATCATTTCTGCTTGTGTTACCGTATTGATTTGAACGATAATTAGTGATATCACTGTTATGGCTTTGACCATAAAATCTATTACCAGAATCTTGTCTATTGTGAGGATTCTGAGATTTAGATCGCCAATTTTGTTTATAAGTACCTACTTGATAATTTCCATACTTATTGTTATCCCAATCTCTTGATTTTTGAAATTGACCCCAAGAATTGTTATATGGAGAAGAATGCTGAAATTGTTTCCCCTTATAAAAATTGCAAGAATTGAAATTCTCGTTATTTCCCTTTTTGTAGTTTCTGTCATTACTTAAAGAGCGATGGCGTCTGCGATAATCCTGTTGCATTGCAAAAGCAACGGGAAATTCATCTTTAACCTGAGTATTCCCAAAATTCAAGTTTGGGTGTGCGGTACAGTATTGTACACAGGTTTGCTGCATTTCCTTTATGTTTGAATGCTTATGTTCGTGCAAAAAAGCAAGAAAAGCCGGATTAACCGAGGACAAAACTTTATCGCGTAATAATAAATCTCTCAATGCGTCAAAAGTTTTATCCGTCTTGGATAATTCGATCCATCTATCCAATGTAAGTGCTATTTGATCAATAAAATCGTTAAAATGTTTTCCCGTTTGTGGCAGCATAGATTTGAATTTTAAACGATATTCATTCTCTGTCATTTGATATTTAACAAGTAAAGCAGCTCTGAGAGCCTCATAGTTATTTTTATCAGCAGTAGTTGCAATATGATATACTGACATAGCTTCACCTGTAAGTAGTTCTGATAATTTTACACAGTATTGAGATTTTTCGACATGATAGGCTTCGCATGTTGCCTCGAACCTATGTAGATAATGAATCACATCGTCCGATGGAGGATTAAATTTTGGTAATATTAAATGAAAATTTTTAATATTCCCTTGTTTAGACGAATTTTGGCCCTCCTGAGACTTTTGAGTACTAGCCTCCTGAGATAATCGAAAGTGATTAAATTCTAATTCCTTCATTTCTTTTTCATGTTGAATCTGAAGTTGATATTTTCTTGTATTTTCTTCAGCTAACAATCTCCTTTCTTCTGTTTCTTTTTGTTTACTTTCCAATTCAATTCTAAGAAGTCTTTCTTTTTCTTCCATTTCAAGTTTACGTTTTTTATCATTTTCTTCAGCCTCCAATCTTTTCTGTTCTGCTTCCAATTGAAGTCTTTTGTTGTCTGCCTCAATCTGAAGTTTCTTATGTTCCGCCTCACGCTGAAATCGTTTTTCATTCTCTTCAGACTCAAATTTCCTCTTCTTTTCATTTTCTTCTGCTTCAAATCTCAAATTTTCTTGTTTCAGAAGTTCTAATTTTCTCTGTTCAGCTTCTATCTCTTGAGCCTTTTTGTATTCTGATAGTGCGAATGCTTTCGCCTCGTCAGGAGCCATCCCAACGGATTTTGCCTGCTTCATAAAATATTCAAGCGACGACATTTTGATTTACTCAAATAATTGTCAGTTAATTTACTTTAAGTGTGTGCAATATGTTCTTGTCTAAGAACGGTACCTAATTATCACTTAAGTATACAAGATATTATTAATCATTGAAAATAATTTATACAATGAAATATTAAGAACAGACAAAAGCCATAGACAATAGCAACAACAATGACAAGACGAGATAATCAAAGACAAAGAAGACGATCGCAGAAGTCAACAAAATTAAAATGTGAAACTAAAATAGGATGTCGTAAAGAATTACGATGATAACTGCGATAAGATAATAAACAAGACAATGAACAACACAGTTTATAAACATAGGTTTTGTAAAAAACTCAACGATAGTCAGGCGAGAATAGACGCATAATACAAACAAGATACATCATAAAACCAAGGTACGAATAAAAATAACTATGAAAACAACGATTAAAACTTGACGGAACAGCTAAACAAATACTATTATAAGAGACAAGTAGCGATCGGAACTACAGCAAGGTTTCTAGCCTTGAACCGGAATTATCGCTCAATTGAAACTTACAAACTAAATCCTATAGAACATCTGACAAGAGCCCGAATCAGCTTCGAGATGAACCTCGTTTGTCAGATCGACCTCCCTACCGCCCACAACAAACATGGAACATAAAACATTCATCCGTGTGTTACCGGGGCCCAAAAGGGGAGCAAAGAATAGTAACACTGTCCCCTGCCAAGCATGTCGTAGAAAGCGACTAAGGAGGGTTGGGCATGGGGCCGGTTACCCCATCCTGTAAAAAATTTAAACCACAAAAAACTTCAACAAATATGGACAACATAAAACATGCATCACAAAAAATACTACAATGGACATATTAAAAAGCGGCTCAGCTAACATAAGACGGTGACAACGAACAGAGTAATACTCATCATTTTGTGATAAAACGCAATTTCCAGGATTGTAGAGTCTTGCACTCCGGCGCTGTATCACCGAGGAAGCTTACGTAGCACTTGGCAGAGTCCGCAAATGATTGAAGCAGTTGAGTCCATCTTGACCTTGAGTGTCCGTTAAATTTCCTAAAGACGTAGCTGAGTTTGATAGAGACGGCAGTTCCCACTTGAAGTCTGCAGTTGTATTCCAACGTCCCAGATGTTGACTTGAACTTGAAGACAGTTTCAAACGTTTAGTCAGGGATCTTTCCTTTCTATCGACGATAGACCACATTGGCCCACCATAGTTGTAGCCTCGCTTTTCTTCGGGTGTGAACCGCTGACTAGAGGATGTTGATTGTGTCGTAGTGACAACGGTCCAACACGGGCGATGCTATTTGGACTTGAAAATAATAACGCGAATGTTTCTTTCCTGGAACGTGAAGGAAGGACTTCAATAACAATCAGGCACGTCAACGAGTGCCAATACGGGTATGAACGAACTCGTTATGTCGACTGGCAACAACATATTTATTTTGGACGAATCACGTAGACAATAAATTATACGAGACAGTACGTTCATAGTGGTTTCACAGTTCATAAAAATGCATGGATCAATGAAAGGAAATATAGTGCTTGTAGGCTCATGGTTTCTTCAAACAATCTAACGGTTTTGACCTTTCGTTAGTGATAAGGCTTCTAAGGTCATCCATATAATAAAATCTGCATATGTCTATTTCGGACCTGTAACGTTGTCCTGGTACATGTTAATTCTGGTGTCTGTAAACAGTCATGATCCTGGCCTCCACTATATATGATAATACAGCATAAAGTTAATTAAAATACTTGGTTCATCTCTCGTGAACGCTGTGTCACGTATGACGGCGCTTCCATACTTTAAATCAATGAGCCGCACTGACGGAGCATAAAATCCTTCAAAGCCTTAGGATACTCTCAGCTCAGTATCAAGTTGATCCATTATAACCCCTCCTGAACGAGAAGGGATTAGCTAGATACCAACGTCTAACACTGTCACTGGAACTCATATTAAAAATACATTCAATTATAACAATCACTGGCACTGACTTACGCAGGGGTAAACCGACAAGGGCTTCTATTCAGAAGTCCTGTCCCAGAAATATACTTGCCCCATTATGATGGGTACACAAATAAATCAACAGACTCTCTGTCTGGAAATATGAGATGCGGCTTCCATTTCAACCTCTGACGTCATCTGGCTTGCTTGGACACAAGCGCGCACAAATTCACCTACACCAAATTGTGCATATTCGTGCGTGACAGAAGACATTTATAAAAACTAAACATCAACATAAGTTGGTGCGTACTCACTCAACCGAAGTAGACCCTGATGACTACCCGTGAGTGTTAAGGATACAAAAAAGGAGGCATCAACGCCGTAGCTGTGATATCTGCACCTTTCGGTCGACACATCCAACTTCAGCACGGCATTTTTTAGGGACCGGGTTTGCCTTCCCATTGCGATCCGTACTCGCTCAGTCAGACTGCACTGCTGCAGACTGTTTCCAGGACCACCACGTGGAGGTGGAGTATGGTCTTGACCAGCTGGTGACATCTAAAATGACATATCCGCCTTCCCTGGTCCTTGACAAATATAAATCCACCTTTCTTGACTCTTGACAAACAAATATCTACCCATCTTACTGATTCTTGACAAACAAAATACACACACCTTCCCTGACTCTTGACAAACAAAAAACACCCAGCTTCCCCGACACTTTGCAAACAAAAAAAGACACCCCCCTTCCCTGACTCTTGACAAACAAATATCTACACACACCTTCCCTGACTCTCGACAAACAAATAATTACCAATCTTCCTGACTCTTGATAAATAAAAAACACACACCTTCCCTGACTCTTGACAAACAAATAATTACCAATCTTCCTGACTCTTGACAAACAAAAAACACACACCTTCCCTGACTCTCGACAAACAAATAATTACCAATCTTCCTGACTCTTGATAAATAAAAAACACACACCTTCCCTGACTCTTGACAAACAAATAATTATCAATCTTCCTGACTCTTGACAAACAAAAAACACACACCTTCCCTGACTCTCGACAAACAAATAAACACCCACCTTCCCTGGCTCTTGACAAAGCCCTCGTCAGCCAGAATCTTGGCACAGCTGAAACATCTGAAGCACTCAGGATGCCAAGACCCATTCATGGCCTTGATTACACGTCCACTGATAAACTCTCCTAGAAGCAAACAGATTATATGACATTAGTGTACACCATTCACAACTATTATATGCCTTGTCTGGAAGATGACCACAGTGAATTTCACTCCACTCTTCTCAGAACAGTTTTTATGTAGTCCTGTCCGCCGATATGTATTTCATTTTGTCCACCATGTTCTTCTCTGCATTGATCCACTTTATTTATCTCTGATCTCTCTGTACAGGGAAAAACCTCTTATTCCGTTCTCAAAAATATACATTCTACACATTAAAAAAAAAAAAATTATACATAATAACAATGTTAAGATTTATACACATTACACTACAGGAAAGAGTTGGCAGCAGTAGGCTAAGATATCATTAAAACTTATTTACTTAGTCATTTCCTTTTCTACCCTAGGGTGTAGAGGTTTGCCAGATAGAGTGCCATACTATCCTATCAGCTGTCATCATCCTGGCCTGGCTCCAATCTAGTCCTCGGCCGTTCAGGGATTGTCTAATGTTGTCCTCCCAGCGGACTCTGGGTCGTCCTGGAGGTCTGGATTCATGGCTCTTTATTTCCCCACATTTGTCGTGATAGCCAATCTTCTTTTCTGCAGACATGGTCAAACCATCATAGTTGGGACAACTCCACTTGGGTCTGCAGAGGCCGGGTTTTGAAGTCCTGACGTATTGTATAGTTGCAGACCATGTCTCTTCTTTTTACTTTAACCACCCTCCTCAGATACCTAATTTCTTAGGTTTGGAGCTGGCTTTTGTGGGTAGTAGTTACTGTCCATGACTCACATCCATACGTCAAGACTGAGATATAGGACATTATTCAATCACTGGCAGCAAATATGTCAACATATGTTTCTCTTATATGTACTCACTGCTGAAAAAAAAGGAGGGAAAAAAGTACAGTTTGAAAAACACATGTTTAACATAAATGAAATCTGATAAACAGCATATTCTTACAAACACTTTGCAATCAGTGAAACATAATCCCTGACCAAAGCACAGGAGAGAAAAGTCACATCTTGCGAGATGAGAATGCTTAAGAAAACCCATCAATGTTACCAGGAGTGACAGAATGAGAAATGAAGACATCAGAAAAACTGGAGGAATTACATCCTGCCTCAAGTATACAGAGATATAAAATTAAGTGGTTTATCCATCTCATGAGAATGGAGCCTGATCAACCACCACTACAACAGTAGCAGATCCTGGTTTTTTGGAATGAGGAAGACCAACAGGCAGACGGATGATCATCACAGAATCCTCCAACAACATGGGCCCACAGCAACCAATGCGACAAACTTGGCTTGAGAACACAAATTTTAGCCCCTGACTACCATTCACAGCAAGAGTGGGCCAAGTAGGTTAAAAATAAGCATGCAACTACCCATAATAACCAATGATAACAGTCTTCCCGACTTCCACACAATAACTTACCACATTTGCCACAGCTGGGAGCAAAGAGCACACAAAAATCATGCTCACAGTACTTTCTGTCTTCAAACTGGAGAAACAAATGAACAATCAGGCATCAGACGTGTGAGTCTAGTTGTTTTTTCTTTTGTTGACTGCCACTGCTAATTTACTAGACCAAGGAGCTACAGGGATCTACTTTAGAAATACTGAGCTCTCTAAAGATTTACCTTCAGCAAATCATGCGTTTTCAGTAGGGCTGAGATCATTAATGATAAATTAATTAATTGATTAAAAAATGTTTAACCGATTAATTGATACAACAAATTTTAATAGATTATTATATTTTTAGCAATGTTTATGTTTTTTGCTTAAATGCGAGAGTATTTGCTATGTTAGAGGTTTGTGATATGGAGTTTGTCAAGTTTGGTCAATAATAATAAAATGTTTGGTTGTAACTGTTCAGTATTTTCATTATATTTTCAGGATGATGTTGCTTTACAAGTAAAATAAATGACATCCTTAGTGATTAAAAAAAAAAAATTTGGGTTATTTATGATTTTTCTTAATGTATCAAATTGTTCAAAATTGAAAGATTATTCTTCAATTAAAGAAAATCTATTAATCAATTACGATTTTTAAAATCAATCCCAGCCATAGTTTTCAGAGGATTTAGTATTTGGAATTTGTGCAGTCTGTATGTAACTTATCTGTGCTGAATTGATTCCTACAACTCTATCAACACAGTGGTCAACAACTCAAAAGCAAATGCTATTCTACCGAATGTTAACTTCACTTTAAAGAAAACATCATGTTCCAATCTCATGCAGTGCACAGTTAATAGATGTTTGTATAGCTTATCAAAGCACTATCAATGGGAAGGCAGAAAATGTACCTTCAATCCTGGGATACTGTGTTTTTAAATGCTGGCGGGAAAGGGCTAGCCAAAATTTCATAGCTTAAAAATGTATTCCTTTTTTTCTTTTGGTCACTTAGAGATCTACCAAATCACTCAATTTGATCTTAAGGTACACATGATCGATCAATTGCCCATCCACTGTACCAGACAGTTTAGAATTATTTTCTCTTGGTTCTCTTTGTCTAATTTTTCTTGATTTTCGCTGCTGGTTATTATGCTCTTCTAAAAAACGATAGTGACATGATTCCTGCTGATCTGTACAATGGTTTTCCTTTGAGTATTGATCTTTTTAAGAAGAACTGTATAATTTCTAGCAATCAAAATCCAAGTACCTGTCTGTTAATTCACCCCTCACCCAATGTTAAGTGTCATGTCATTAACTGATCTTGTGGAATTGTGTCATATACATACTCATTTATAGAACTGGCTCTGACCGACAAGAAATGGTTAATAGCATACATGTTACACTACAGGAGGTGTCTAAATGGTGCGAGGAAACTGGCTCCAAAGTCAATCCCAACAAGGCCTGCATGATGTGGTGCTCCTTGAACAACTCCATCGTGAAAACAGACCTCCCAGATATCACTCTCAATGGATAGAAAATTGAACGGCAAGAGAAGCTGAAATACCTTAGAATTACATTCGATCGCGGGATCTCGTATAATTACCATGTTGAGCAAATCACACTGAAATGCAGGAGAGGTCTAGCAGCCCTGAAAATAATGGCTGTGGCGCGTCTGGAGCAGAGATTACTATTTCTTCTTTATCATCAGCTAGTCACATCGGTCATTGAGTATGGGCTGGGAATACTCACACTGTCAGTAACACAATGTGAACGACTAGAACGCATTCAAAATGAAGGGATGCGTTTTGTCTTGGGCTGTACGCGAGATACCCCCATTGTGAGAATGAGGTACATGCTTGAAGTGCTGTCGATTAGATCAAGATATGCGATGGCCCAAGAAAAACCTATATGCGAATAACCACAGACAAGCAGCACCCCCTGCATGGAAACATAGCTGACATTAAGGGAGCAAGAATATAGAGAGGGATGTCATGGATGGCACAGGCAGAGACAACGATCAAGCAGGTGGCCACAGTTGACACGTATTCAAAGGGAGAGAGTGGAGTATGTCAGATGAGAACTGGATTAATTACCAGCAAGTCATCATCAGCCTTGGCAAAGAGAGTAGAACTTGGGGCAATGGAAAAGCAGGACTGGAAATTAATCAACTGATACATAATCATGCCGGGGATGATGCCATTGTGTATACAGATGGGTCTGTGATTTATGGTGAGAAACCAGACAGGGCTTCTCTGCTAGGGTAAAGGGCAGAATCGCCGTGGGACATAGCGGGGCTTACAAGATAACAACTTCCAGCATGAGAATGGAGGCAGAGGCAGTCACTGCAGCCTTAAGGTGGATATCTGAAACTTCATTCACAAAGGCAGTCATTGTGTCGGATTCTCAGTCCATACTTCGAAAGGTTCAGTGGTTGGTTGCGGCATGAATTGAAAACATTCATAGAAGCTTTGAGTCTACAAGAGCTGGTGTGGATCTACTGTCCTGGTCATGCAGGGGTATGTGGTAATGAGAGAGCTGACTGACTCGCAGCAAGAGCACTCACAGTGGGGACACTGGATATGGATAAGGGAGAGATACTGAGAACAATTAATGATCGCCTGTTAGAGAATGACACTGCAATAGATGAATCACCAAGGTTAAGACTGTTGGAATTTGGCATCAAACGTAAGGCTAGCAGAGATGGACATAGGAGAGGATGCATCCGTCGTGTATACAACCAGCGAGCTACAGGAACAGCATTTACACTCTTCAACATATACCGAGGGAGACTGAGCACCTATGGGTTTGCCCGGAGAGCAATGATGTCGATTCTGTTCAACAATAACAATGTGTCATATATTCAGGTCTGCATCCTTTAATCCAAACACCAGAAAATCAAAATATTCTGAAACTCAAAAGTTTCTTTCGGCAACTCTGGGCCACTTTTCGACCACAACTGGCCGATTCAGAGTGATTTTCAAACACATTTTGGCTATCTTGAACTCGGTTTGGGTAACATCGGGAACCAAAAAAAATCAGGTTTTAAACACACAGCTTTCCCCAAGGATTTCTGATAAAAATATACAAACCTGTAGTAGTATTTAACTTATAATAACCGTTAACATTCACAATTAACAATAACATCACTTCTTCTTATCCTTTTCACTTCTAATGGAGCCACCAGAGCAGTTGGTCCCCTTGCTGGAAGGCTGCATCAAAGCACTAATGTGCTCTTGGAGTAGTAGTTTCTGTAGCAATCTGTTTTTTACATGATGAGATTGTCAGTCCCATGCAAAACCTCACACTAGTTGCTTCTTATGGTATGCCTGAGGGAGTGGTGGTCCTATTCTCCATCTCCTCAGAGACTCCTGGGAACTACATGGGTCAATATTATCACAGGTAGTATTCATTCAATAAATTCCTTCATGCACAATCCTGAATGTTCTAGAATGCACAATCCTGAATGTTCTAGAATGCACATACCTCAAAAAACCTCCCATCGGGAAATGGCTGGAAGCACTGGGAACACCTGAAAAAGTACCTTCAGTGAATCAAGTAGAAAGTGAAGTAAGCCCTAATGGTTCGTCACCATAACCAAGATCTCTTTACTTTCTTCTTGGGTCACTAGTTGCTGGCTGACAAAGCAATCAGTGGCCATCGAATTGGGCAGCAACAAACTCATCACTTTGCTTGGGTTGTGGTCATGCATCATGTGAAGCCCCCATTCTGGTTTATATTTTTCATCTAGGTCTTCACAGTTCTTCTCCAAGTTGTCTTTGATTGGCCTTTCTTTACTGACCTTCCACTCTATCTTTAACGGCACCAGCCCTAACCAGTTCATTTCCATGTAGTCCATTAAACAGTCTATCCATCTTGGAAGCTCCATTAATCTCATTTGTGTAGCTTATTCAACACACAACTTTCCTACACCTTTTGTTTCAATCAATACCCTTTAGCTCCCCAAGGAGCATAGGCCTTCAACAAACACATGCCAAGTCTTCCTGTCCTGTGCCATCCGCTCAAGTTCTTTCCATGTTTTCCTCATCATTTTCACCTCTGTATCCAGTTCTCTTCTCCATGTGTTTTTGGTCTACCTCTGCCTCTCTTACCCTGTGGATTCCAGAACAAGGACTGCCTTGTAATGCTATCAACAGGTTTCCTCAATGTGTGTCCTATCCATCCCCAGCGTCTTTTTCTCAGCTCTTGTTCCACTGGCACTTGTCTGGTTCTTGTCATCAATTCCACATTTGTGACTTTGTCATACCATTTCAATCCTTCTATTCTACGCAAGCACCCATTTATAAAAGTCTGTAGCTTTTTAGTTGTTTTTGTTGCTTTCCATGTCTCAGAGCCATACAATAGGACTGACTTGACATTTGAGTTGAAGATTCTTATTTTCGTGTTGGACTTGATTTCTCTCGTTCTCCATGTTTCCCAATGCAATGAAAGCTCTACTTGCTTTTTGTATTCTTATTTTGATATCATTGTCTGTCCCTCCAACTTTGTCTATATTACTGCCAAGATATGTGTACGATTAGTGGTGTTTCTTCAAGTTCAACCTTGTTATCATTTCTAGCATTTATTCTCATAATCTTTGTCTTTTCCCTGTGTATTTTCAGGCCCACTTGTTGTGACCTCTCATCAAGAATTTTCATATTCTCTTGCATCTGATTATGGTTATGGGACAGAAGAGCCAAGTCATCTGCAAAATCCAGATCATCATGCTGTTTAGTCAGATTCCACTGGATTCCATTTCTGTTGTGTGATGTCGATGTTTTCATAACCCAATCTATTGCTAGCAAGAAAAGAAATGGAGACAAGAGGCACCCCTGTCTCACTCCCATTCTTATAATAAATGGTTCTGTAAGTTGTCCTTCCTGAAGAACTCTGCATGTCATGTCTTCATAGGTCTTCCTTATTAAGTTAATGATCTTCATGGGAACTCCATAATGTCTCATCAGTTTCCAAAGTGATTCTCTGTCTACACTGTCAAATGCCTTTTCGTAGTCCACAAATCCGATGTAAAGCGGTGAATTCCATTCCAGACTTTGTTCAACTATTATTCTCAATGTAGCTATCTGGTCTGTACAGGATCTGTTTTGTTGAAAACCTGCTTGTTCATCTCTCAGTTGCTTGTCTATGGACTCTTTTAATCTCTCAAGGATGATTCTGTTTAATACATTTCCTGGCACTGTTAGTAACATTATTCCTCTATAATTTGTGCACTCTTGTAAATTTCCCTTCTTAGGCAACTTGACCAGATAACCTTCCTTCCATTCTGCTGGTATTTCCTCTCTCTCCCAGACTTTGCCTAGTAGTTTGTATAATATCTCTGTAGAGGTATCAATATCTGTTTTGATGGCCTCTGCTGGAATGCCATCTGGACCAGTTGCTTTTCCATCTTTCAGAAGCTTTATGGCTTTCTTTATTTCTTCCTTCGTTGGTCTTTCACAGTTAATTTGTAGCTTCTCTTCTGCTGGCTGGATGTCTAGGGGATTAGTTGGAGCTGGTCTATTGAGAAGTTCCTCAAAATGTTCTGTCCATCTCTTCATTTGTTCTTGTATATTACTAAGCAATTTTCCATTCTTATCTTTTATGAGGCCATTTGCTTGCTTATATTTCCCTGTTAGCTTCTTTGTGTTGTTGTCTGGTCCCTCATATTTCCTTTGGCTGCAGCTTCCTCTGCTTCCCTTTGCCAACTCTTCAATATACTTCCTCTCCTTTTGTTTACCTACATATTTTATACATGGAGGCATATCTGGAGTCATCTTTATATGACCACCAGTTATGCACAATGCTACAATATATGTACATGGAAGTGAACCTATGTCTGTGAGACTAATTGCATCCTCATTCTCTTGAAATCATCCACACACTTCCAAGTATTCCCCCTGTGGTGAAACTTGTTGAGAACTCAGCATTACACACTAAGCTTGGAGAAGTCACTTGAGCCTCAGGTGTAATTCTTTGGCTTTGAGTTGGATGACTGCATACAGAAGGGTCTCACTATGGACCCAGTGATAGGCTGGGGAAGCTGAGAAATGGCTCTGTGCAGGACGTGAAAATTCCTTGGGAGAGCCCAGAACCAGAGTACAGTATTTTAGCTCTGCATAGCTGGAGAGCCCCCTTGGATGGCGGGGAATGCACAGTATGCCACGCACTTCTTACTCCTAGCTTGGGACCAGATGTGACAATCCTTTAAATACAAGCCAAGCTGGAGAAACTGGAGCTCATGACTTCAACTCAACAAGTTTCGGAATCGCAGAAAAGCCACAGGAAAAGCCTAGATCTACAGTGTAGATAATACCAAGGAGTCTTCAACTTGGTATTGGCTGCTAAGGAGCGAGAAGCTCATCAGCCCTAGTTAATCAACAACAACAACCTACATATTTTCAGTGTAGGCCTTGCCATCTTTTTGATTTCATACTGTTGACAATCCATGAAGTTTAGGTTTCCATTAAAACTGTCTCCACTTTGCTAGGTCAGCAGCCATCCTTCGTCTAGTGCCTCAGCTCTGGTGTTTTTGGCCGGCCTTGTGTTACGTACATTTATTACCTAAGGGGGTAGTCTTCGGTCCTGCCAAATGTACGCACCAGTCTTTATATATTTTATTATTTGTGCGTTCGATTGATTCACGCACTGACGTGCACAATGCAGTGTGAGTTGCTTTGGACGCACGGGTAACCTAGTTTGGGGATTGTGACGTCATGTTTTGAACGGGGCAGTGCGGACTTTGTTATGTCCGAGATATAGATTATTGGAATTTTCTGGCAGTTTTGTATAAGCCAGTATGTTATATTGATTCAATTGGTATTCTTGACGAAGCCAATGATGGAAGGATCATGTAAGTGTCGCCCCGGTTATATTTGTATATTTATTGCCGTAAACTAAAGTATCAGGCCGCTCCCAGTTGTAGTCTAGCGGGAAGTCATCTTAGCATGTAATTTCCTAGAATGGACAGACGGAGTCGGTGGTCATATTAGATTACCGTAGAGGAATAATACCTACGTGTAAACCAGTTTATTTATTCGTATGCTTCATATTTTATATGCCGTACATTCAACAATGCCAGAAGCGTGGCATAGAATGGGAGAGGTTAGTCAACTGGAATCTCTAACCTGTTCGTATTATCGTGTATGACTTTGTTTGAAACTATATGCTATCTAACGTTATGTTTTGGAGAACGTATGGGATTGTGAAGTATGATATGGAAGATTTTATCCTGGAGTATGAATACGTTACCATGATAGACGTCCTTGAAGGAAGGTCAATGGACTTGAATGAGAAGAATATTATACGGTAACAGTTTTGTGATCCTTAGTCACTTGAGTCAGAGGACTTTATTGGTAGAGAATCTTCAGGAACTTTAAAAGTAATTACCATTATGCTGATGTATGATCTTTGCGCCTGTGACGATGTTAGTCTTGTCCACTCCGTATGTGTCATGTTGAATAAAATCTATGTACAGTCATCACCGACTTATGTACTGCCAGTACTTGCCCAGTTCACCCAGTTCAACACTACTTGTTGAAGTTCGTTTGAAGAATATTGTTGACATTCGTTCATTTTAACCATTCGCGTTTTAAGCTACCTCTTCACCAGTATAAACTGTACTCAACCATAAAACGGAGTCAACAGTAATTGGTGTGCCAGTCTGGTTTTGAAATCAAGAATTTCACAGGAAACGTACCCAATACAATTATCATTAATGGAAGATCTGAACTTTCAAGGCGACAACATCTTGGGATCATCTGAAGATCTGAATTTTCAAGGCGACAACATCTTGGGATCATCTCTTTGTCACTATTACGTGCAAGCTGTGGTCTAATAACTCAGAACGAAGTATTTTATCCTCACACGTACATACACGGAGACGAGGCACATTGGTTTTTTTTCCTGCACGCGAGATGAGTATAACGTGTTGTCGTTGTACCCTTTATTACGTTTAGCTGTGCCTTAAATAATTATGTCCATATTTATATTTTCCTTGTTATATGTTATATGTTGTTCATTTGTCGTGGGAGGTAGGGAGGTTGATCTGACGAACGAGATCCATCTCGAAGCCAATTCGGGCTCTTCGTCAGACGTTCTGTAGGGCTCAACTTGTAAGTTTCAATTGAGCGATAGTTCCGGTACAAGGCTAGAAACCTTGCCGAAGTTCCGATCGCTAGTTGCTTCTTATAATAGTATCTGTTTAGCTGTTGCGTCAAGTTTTAATTGTTGTTTTCGTATTTATTTTTATTCGTAATTTAGTTTTATGATGAATTTTGTTTGTATTTTGCGTCCATCTCACCTTTCCTGTCGTTCAGTTTTTTACAAAACCTATGTTTTTACACTGTGTTGTCTATTGTCTTGTTGATTATTTGATCGCAGTTATCATCGTAACTCTTTACGACATTCTATTTTTAGTTTCACATTTTTATTTTTATTGGATTTCTGCGACTGTTTTCTATCGTCTTTGATTATCGTGTCTTGTCGGTATTGTTTCTATTGTTTGTCACGTTGTTCATTTCATGACATTTGATTACATAAATTTATTGATTAATAACATATTTAATAATTATATGATAACATTATACCGTTCTAAGGACAGGAACGAAGAACACTTGTTATAGTAACAAGGTTAATTAATTTATATTGATTAATTATCATTTTTATAAATCAAGAGTATTGTGACTACTTATAAAGCATAATGTATTCACTAGATTATTTCATTAAGCAAGCAAAAGCTCTTCAGATGGCTCCTGATGAAGCAAAAACATTTGCACTTGCAGAATATAGGAAAGCTCAAGAAATAGAAGCCGAACAGAGAAAGTTAGAAACTTTAAGACTAGAAAAACTTCAATTTGAGGCAGATCAAAAACGGATTGAATCTGAGGAAAATGAGAAAAAAATGAGATTGGCCGCTGAATTAGAAGATAAACGATTTCAGCGAGAGGCAGAACAGAAGCAAAGGGAGGCTGAAGAAAGACTTAAGATTGAGATGGAAAATAAACAAAAAGAAATGGAAGAGAGGAGATTAATAGCTGAACAAAATGTAAAACGACTTCAGCTTGAGATGGAAGAGAATGAAAAAAAACGACAGCATGAACTGAAATTAGCAGAGTCAGAATATGAGAGAATTAGGTTAACTCAGGAAGCTAATTCTCAGAGAACTTTTGAAAGCCAAACTTCATCCAGACATGATTATTTTAAGGAAATTCACCTTAAATTACCAAAATTTAATCCCCCGTCTGATGACGTAATATTCTTCCTAGATAGGTTTGAGGCCACTTGTGGGTCTTATAACGTGGATAAAGCGCTATACTGTACATATTTATCCAGATTACTTACAGGGGATGCATTAGCAGTTTATCATACCACCAGCATTGGTGAGAAAAATGACTATAATGCTCTTAGAGCAGCACTTCTGCAAAAATTCCAAATGACAGAAGACGAATATCGTTTAAGATTTCATACATTACTACCTCAATCTGGCAGAAATTTTAGTGATTTTCTGTCACAGATACGACTAACATTAGAAAGATGGATCGAATTATCCAAAATTGAAAAGTCGTATGAAGGTCTCTTCGATTTACTGATGCGCGATAAGGTACTTTCGTCTGTAAATCCTACATTTCTCGCATTTTTACACGAACGGAAACCTTTATCTATGAAAGGCTTAGAAGAACATGCAAAAAATTTTTGCACTGCTCACCCAAACATGGATCTAAGTAACGCACAGATTAAGAATGAATTGCCTGTTGCTTTTGCAGCACAACAAAACAATTTTTCACGAAATCGTTCCTTTAGTGCTGACAGGTATGTCAATAAGGGAAATAATTACAATTTTAACAATGATAACTTTTACAAAGGGAAGCAATTTCAACAATCTGCTCCATTTAATGTTTCTTGGAACCAAACTCACAGATCGCGAGATTTTGGTAACAATAATTTTAAAAATAATCAAGGACATTATAATAAACAAAACTGGAGATCAAAATCTCAGGGTCCGCAAAACAGACAAGGTTCTTGGAATAAAAATTTTAAAGAACATCATAACTTTAATTATACAAATTATCGGACTCATCCAAATTTTAACTCTAGCAGAAACGACAATTATGGCAATTTTAATGCAAATAAGCAAAATCGATCGCGTCGCAGATAGATCGTCGAGTAATACGGGTAGACATTCTAATGTCTCTTTAATTGATACACAGGCTAACATTGAACAGGGTAAAGTAGCTGAAACTCACAATGCTATGTCTTGTTCTCTTGATTGTACCCAGGTGAAAGACTGTCCAGAATGCTCGACTCTTTTCCAGCCTAAGGCGATCACGACGCTGCGTTGCGGACATACCTTGCCTAGTCTACCTGCAGTCTGTACGGCCACTGCTGCGTCAGTACACCAGGGACAGGGCTCTCTTAAGTTTAACAAGGGATTTGTCAACAATATTTCATGCTCTCTCCTATTTGACTCAGGTTGTAGCACTGTGGGCGTCCGGACTTCGCTGATCAACCCAAGTTGTGCCACGGGCAGGGTTGTCAAGTGTGTGACTTTTGGTGGCACCGTTGAAACATTTCCCACTGCTATTATTGATCTTAATACACCATTTTTTTCAGGAAAGATCCAAGCATGTCTCCTTCCGAATCCAATTTGTGATTTAATACTTGGTCGCATACATGGTATTAAAGAGTGTACACCACAGCAAATAGCTGAATGGGAAGAGCGACATATTCAAACTGCAAATGCAGTAGTGACTAGAGCGCAAGCTACTAATATGTCGCATGATACACCTATTGAACCTACAGTTCATACCACTTGTGATGATGATGCTCCTATTTCACGGGAGTTGTTTGCAACATTGCAAAAGAATGATGATTCATTAAAAAAAATTTTTCAGTATGTTAACAAAAAGAATACAAGCAACAAACTTGCAAAATCTAGACATGACTTTATACTTAAAAATGGGATTTTGGTTAGAGTAATACGGGAAAAGGATTCATCCTTATGTTATCAGATCTTAGTCCCATCCTCTATGAGATCTCGTATATTACGACATGCGCATGACTCGCAATGTGCGGGCCATATGGGTTTTTCGCGTACCAAATCCAGAGTGCTTTCGGCATTCTACTGGCCAGGCGTCCATAGGGACATCACTCTCTATTGTCGGTCCTGTTTGATATGTCAGGAAGTTAAGGTACGGGGTCCATTTCATGCGGCTCCTATTCAAGCTGCGGACATCCCGATTAGACCATTTGATAAAATGGCCATTGACATTATTGGTCCGATGCTTCCATCTGCTAGAGGGCATACGCATATCCTTACGTGCATTGATATGTGCACTCGTTGGCCTGAGGCCATCCCTCTCAAGAACACTTCATCTGCCAGTGTAGCAGAGGCATTGATGTTAATCTTCTCACGCATTGGTTTTCCACGGAAAATCTTGTCGGATCATGGGGTTCAGTTCATTTCTGAATCCATGTCTCAAGTTATGAAGACATTAGGTATAGACAGATCTCTTAGTTCTATTTATCATCCGATGTCAAATGGGTTAATTGAGCGTCTCAATAGGACACTCAAGCAGTTGTTGGGTAAGATGACTCAAGACCATCCCCAAGACTGGGATCGGGTCCTACCCGCTTGTCTCTTTGCGTATCGCGAAGTACAAAATCAAGCAACGGGGTTTTCTCCATTCCAGCTTGTTTTTGGCATGCAACCACGCGGTCCGATGTCGTTAATCCACGACTTATTGGTTGACGAGAATATTGAAGAGGAAACTCAATCCTCTTATGAGTATGTGATCTCTCTGAGAAAGAGAATCATAGATGCTTGTAGACTAGCTACTGCATCATCTGAACAAGCCAAAGAAAAAGCTCGTCTATTTGCAAACAAGTATAGACGTCTTCGCCAGCTCATACCTGGTGATGAAGCTTTTGTCTTACTACCTGCGCATAACAATCGTCTTTTAATTACCTGGAGAGGTCCTTTCAGGATCATCTCAAGAATATCCGATGTCGACTACATCGTTGATGTTAATGGTAAACATAAAACCTTCCACATTAACATGTTGAAGGAGTATTACTCACGTCCTGATTATCTACAGTCAGTGTTTCAGGCAACTGACGATCCTACACCTCCTATTCAACACTATTCTAGTTTGTCAGTCATCCAAGAAGAAGAATCTTCTTTCGATGATGTACAACTACCAATACCAGTTGTACCACTCCATTCCACTGAGAAATGGAATGATGTTACAATCTCATCTACTCTTTCGGCTGATCAACGTCAGCAAGTCTCTAATATTCTACACTCGTATGAGGATGTCCTCACTGACATCCCAGGTCATACGTCAGTCATCCAACATGACATTATTCTGACTGACGATACGCCTATTCGAGTTCGCCCATATCCTATTCCTTTACACTTTCGTGATAAGGTTGATAAGGAATTGGATGAGATGCTCCAATTAAATATAATTGAACCATCTTCATCACCATATTCTTCTTCTATGGTAATCATTAGGAAGAAAGACAACAATATACGTCTTTGCGTAGATTACAGGAAATTAAACAAAGTTACAAAATTCGATGCGGAACCATTACCTCTTTTAGATGACTTATTGGAGAGATTATCTCATGCCACATTCTTTTCGAAATTTGACCTCTCAAAGGGATATTGGCAAGTGCCACTCACTCCTAAAGCAAAGCCATTCACCGCTTTCTCGACACCACGGGGTCTTTTTCAATGGAATTTTATGCCATTCGGGTTAATGAATGCGCCAGCTACCTTTGTACGCATGATGCGCCGCATATTGTCTCATCGTCCCGATGTCATTACTTATATAGATGACATCTGTCTTTTCAGTGACTCTTGGGATGAACATATTCAGGGTTTAAAATCTTTACTTTCTACCTTACGGGATTATAACTTAACAGCGAAACCTTCAAAGGCTTTTGTCGGTTTTCATGACATCTCATTTCTGGGTCACCGCATAGGTCATGGTTTCATGTATACAGAAGACAGTAACGTCTCTAAAATTTTAAACATCTCAGCACCTAAGACAAAAAAACAAGTTAGGTCGCTTTTAGGACTAATACAGTTCTATTCAAAATTCATCCCTCATTTGTCTACTATAACTGCACCTTTTTCGTCTCTACTGAAGAAAGGCACATCTAATGTAATAAAGTGGTCGCAGGATCACCAAACGGCGTTAGACTATATAAAACAATTTTTTTCAAATGCACCTTTTTTAAGGTTGCCTAACAAAAATCTCACCTTTGTTCTTCGCAGTGATGCAAGTTCTTACGCTATTGCTGCAGTTTTGATGCAGGAATATAACGGCACCTTATTTCCGGTTATGTACGTATCCAGAAAGCTCACGCCGAGCGAGACGAAATATTCCGTTCTGGATAAAGAGCTCCTTGCTCTTGTCTGGGCAATCACTAAACTGGATCGTTATCTCCTCGGATCACACTTTGTGGTGGAGTCTGACCAGAAAGCTCTTACCGCACTGAATACAGGGAACGTTAAGTCATCAAAGTCAGCGCGTTACGCTATAGCGCTTCAACCGTTCCATTTTGAGATACGAGCTATTCCTGGAGTGCAGAATGTGTTCGCAGACTGTCTATCAAGATGCCCAAGTGAACGTGTCGAAACTAAACCACTTCCAGATGTTGGAACATCCTCACCGATAACATGAATAACTTTGTACATTGTTATTGATACTATATTAACGTTTTATTAGAACGAGAACATTGGTACTACAGTAACTTTTTATTAATATGGCAACATTGTTAAGAGCGACAAATATACATTTGTTATTCCTATGGAACATATTACACTACATAACGTGTTAGAGAATATATTATATCGTGTATGGAACATTGAGAACATTGTCTCGTCGATTACTAACTAGTGGTAACTGAACATTGACGTATTGATAGTGATATTGTAATTACTTAGAATATATTATTAACTAGTTATTTGTTAGTAATTAAGGAATATATAAATTAGATTAATTCAATTTAATCTATTTAATTGATTATGGATCACACACATACTAACTTTCTTAGTTGTCACGTAATACCTGCATTCACGGGTCTTAGTTATGATATCTCACTGTTAGATCACTAGTCAACCGTACTAGTGTTAGAAAACATTAAGTGTGTTGATTCTTAAAGTGTTTAATTTTGCATTGCTTCATTTTTGCACATTGTATTTTCAATTTTTCTGTTTCATTGATTCTCTTGTCATTGATCATCATCAGTGTTGCTGTTCATTTTCATTTTTGAAATCATATGTTTCAAATTTTGTTGAAAACTTAGTTGAATTTTATTATCATCTTTTTTTTATGGTTTTTTTCATTTTTCATTTTCAAACTTGTTTTACCACATCGTTCCAAAGTAGGTCGATTGTGGATGTGTGCTTTAATGCATACTATCATTTAGTTATATTGATTTCGTTTAATATTCTTTTCTTAATATGATATAACTTTATGCATTTCATATATCTTGTTGTAGTTTTGACTCACCTCTCTCGGGTATTAAGTTCAAAAAAATTAATAGAATTAATTTTTTTTAAGGGGAGGTGATAAGGGAGCTGTTACGTACATTTATTACCTAAGGGGGTAGTCTTCGGTCCTGCCAAATGTACGCACCAGTCTTTATATATTTTATTATTTGTGCGTTCGATTGATTCACGCACTGACGTGCACAATGCAGTGTGAGTTGCTTTGGACGCACGGGTAACCTAGTTTGGGGATTGTGACGTCATGTTTTGAACGGGGCAGTGCGGACTTTGTTATGTCCGAGATATAGATTATTGGAATTTTCTGGCAGTTTTGTATAAGCCAGTATGTTATATTGATTCAATTGGTATTCTTGACGAAGCCAATGATGGAAGGATCATGTAAGTGTCGCCCCGGTTATATTTGTATATTTATTGCCGTAAACTAAAGTATCAGGCCGCTCCCAGTTGTAGTCTAGCGGGAAGTCATCTTAGCATGTAATTTCCTAGAATGGACAGACGGAGTCGGTGGTCATATTAGATTACCGTAGAGGAATAATACCTACGTGTAAACCAGTTTATTTATTCGTATGCTTCATATTTTATATGCCGTACATTCAACAATGCCAGAAGCGTGGCATAGAATGGGAGAGGTTAGTCAACTGGAATCTCTAACCTGTTCGTATTATCGTGTATGACTTTGTTTGAAACTATATGCTATCTAACGTTATGTTTTGGAGAACGTATGGGATTGTGAAGTATGATATGGAAGATTTTATCCTGGAGTATGAATACGTTACCATGATAGACGTCCTTGAAGGAAGGTCAATGGACTTGAATGAGAAGAATATTATACGGTAACAGTTTTGTGATCCTTAGTCACTTGAGTCAGAGGACTTTATTGGTAGAGAATCTTCAGGAACTTTAAAAGTAATTACCATTATGCTGATGTATGATCTTTGCGCCTGTGACGATGTTAGTCTTGTCCACTCCGTATGTGTCATGTTGAATAAAATCTATGTACAGTCATCACCGACTTATGTACTGCCAGTACTTGCCCAGTTCACCCAGTTCAACACTACTTGTTGAAGTTCGTTTGAAGAATATTGTTGACATTCGTTCATTTTAACCATTCGCGTTTTAAGCTACCTCTTCACCAGTATAAACTGTACTCAACCATAAAACGGAGTCAACACCTTGCTTTCATTTTCCTTCTACAGTCCATAGCATGGCAGTTCTGGTGATGGTGTTGTGGTCTCTTCTGAGGATGTGGCAAACCCAATTCCAGCATCTACCCGCTATGGTGGTGCGCATGTCTTCGTGGTGGCTCAGAGTTTGCAGTTCTTGGTTGGAAGAATTTGAAGAATTTTCCTTAGACATTTCCTTTTCTGTTACTCTCCAGCATTCTGCATCATACAGAAGTACAGAAATTACGTATATCTTTAATTTAGTAGTCTTTGAACTCTACCGGGAGGATTTCCAGATGTTGTTTAGACTGGTGAAGGCTATTCTGGCTTTATTAATTCGGCTACTGATGTCTGCTTGTTCCGCCATCAGTTGTTACTATGCTTCCTGAGTATGTTAATGTGTTTGTATTTTCTAGCTCATGTCCACAACAATAAGCTTAAAGACGTTCCAGAGTTCAAATATCTAGGAAGCATTTTAAAATAAAATGGGAAACTTGTTTGAGAATTTGAAGAAAAAAAAAAGCTAGTGCAGTGACTTACCAACTGTCAACACATCTCAAACATCGAAATATCAGAATGGAAACTAAACTACAACTGATAAATAGTATATTCTTACCAAATCTTTGCTCTCTATGTAAATAATTATCCTTGATCAAAGCACAGGAGAGAAAAAATCGCATCTTGATTAAGAAAAGCCATTAAACTTACCAGGACAGAAAGAATAAGACATGATGACATCAGAAAATTTGTGGGAAGTACATCCTGCATCAGGTGTATAGAGAGACAGAAAATTAAGTGGTTTTGCAAACATGAGACAGGTGCTCAATCAATTATCACTACGTGTCGACAACAGTAAAAGATCTGGTTTCAGGACACGGAGAAGACCAAGAGGCAGATGGATAGACATCACAGACATCCTTCAACAACAGGCTCACAGCAGCCGATGTGACACACTTGACTCAAGAATGTACACTTTAGTTAGCCACTATGCTTCAAATTAAGATTATACGAGAGTTGCGAACTTTCTGTACATTAGTATGGCACAGAGTTCTGGACAGTAACAGAAAAGGAAATGTCCAAATTATCCACATTCCATACAGCCTGCCTAAGGAAAATTCTTTGAATTTTTTGACCAAATACCATCTCCAACCAGAACTGCTTACAGGGTGCAGTTACAAAAAAAGGCATGCACGCCATCACTGCAGGCAGACGCTGGAAATTGGTTGACCATGTCCTCAGAATGGACCCTGACATCATCATCAGAACTGCTATGCTATGGACTCCAGAAGGAGAAAGACAAGCAGACCAAAGACAACCTGGCGGAGAACAGTGGAGGCTGAGATGCAAAGCATGAACCAGAGCTGGGGCACGGCATGAAGGATGGCCACCATCAAGCAAAATAGGGATAGTTTGTTGCTGCCCTCCACCTGATGGCCACTGACTGCTTTGTCAGTCACTGGCTAAGGATCTAAGAAGAAGAAGATGCTTCATGGCAAGATTGGACAGAAAAAGCAAAAGTAAGTAAATGTGCTGTCGAGCTAACTGAGGGTAAAAGACCAGAAATAATCCAAGATGTAATGCACCCAAATGAGCTAAGAATTAAAAACTTGATACAGGTCATCAAATCAAAGAGGTCATGAAGATCATTATTCATATACCAAAGATACACAAAAACTTGGGGCAGAACAAATGGAAGGAAAACGTAGAAAAAGAACAAGAATAAGAAGAAGTGCGGGTAGCAGTAGTAGTCCCCTTCAGTCATAACTGACTATGAGAATGCGCCCCTGAGGTGATAGCCTTCAGTCATAACTGACTATGGAAATGTGCCCCTGAAGTGATAGCCCTCAGCCATTTTTTTTTTCTGGTGTTCCTTTCAGCGTGTTTCTGTTCTCTTCTGTTTGTTGTGAGATCTTCTTTTCACTCCATCTGAAGTGGCGCCGATGGGAGCATTGCCACTTGGTACGATCAGCAGCTTCATCCTTCCAGGTTCCTGGATTTATGTCCACTGCCTTCATGTCTCTTTTGCACACATCTCAGAACTTCAGCTGCAGTCTCCTGGCTGTTCTTTAGCCATCTGCCAGTTGTCCATAGAAATTATCTTTGGGGATGCGACCATCTTCCATGTGGCGGATGTTGCCAAGCCAGTGTAGCAGGAGCAGCAGTATTGATAGTCTTGTGTCTGCGTGTGGCTTTTTCGTCCTGTTTTGTTATGTTTCCCACTGAATTATATTTTAGTCTGTATTGGGAACAAATGTTAATTTTCCCCTAATTTTAAGATTGGCAGCTATTTGCAATCCTCACGGGGACTTATGTCTGAGTTGCAATCCAGATATTTTTAAAAAAAAAAACGCTATATAATGCCTTAATATACCAAAGTCCTGCATCAGTTAAAGGAACTGTACTTACACAAAGCAGTACGTATGCCAGACCTGGCCACCAGAGTTGACAATCTGCTCATCCATTCTGAAGCCATCATTACACCGCTGACACACAGCACCACCCAGGGACATGGCGGCACTAAATGAGAAAAGAACATGAAATACACACCCCCGATTAATAACTTATGTTTCTCTTGGCATTTATGTTGCTAATGCAGATTCTAACAATTCAACATGTATATCCCATTGCTCAGATACCATGATGTGCTGTTGGTAATGATGGCTACTTTAAGTATAGATTCCTTCTTTCAGCTAACAACTATGCTTTTCATATTCTGAATTCAAAGGTTTCCAAACACAGCCAACATATAAAACAGTAAAATATTAGTTTAAAAATATTTTCAAACCCAAGAAATAAGTCCTGAAAAAATGTTTTGTTAAAGAGAACAATAAGCCAAGAAAGAAATCATGAAAAATGTTTCTGAAAGGAAAAAGACAAACCAACTAATAAATGAGAGATGTAATTCAGAAACTGGAGACAGCAGATTTTATAACATCTAACTAAAATTAGCAACCACGGGCTGGACAAGTAGAGAAAGACGGACACAGTTTTTGCAGTACAAAAGATCTCAGAGCGTTGCTGAAGAATTTCAATGGAAAGAAATGGAGACATCTGCTAGCCCTGAAGGCATTCTCTTGGAGAATATGTCTTATCCAATTCTTAACATTTTCTTCCTACCAAAGTCACCACTGTCCTTTAATCCATTTATCTTCATTTTCACTCCACCATGTTACTGTTCTCAATTGTTATGTTTCTTTTACTATTTATTTTAAATAAAGTACACATTTATATAATCCGGCATGTAAGCACAGGCTTAGATTCACTGAGTACAGTTTTAAGTGCCATGCCAACTGATGTAAGTTATCATGCCTCTATACAAAATAAGACCTGAGTGAGTGCGGCTGTCATTCTGTTGTTGAATTTCTTCCATACCAAGTCATTACTAAATTGTCCAGCACTTTAGCTCTTTATTATTATCTGTTTATAACTTTTCGCTTTCCATAACTTAACAAATTAAAGTAAATAAAATTTATAAAATTGGGGTTACGGTTAAACTTACAAAACTTGGATTTACTTCTCATATCTACCTCTAATACCGTGAAGTCAAACAACTGAGTTAATTACTGGTACCTGATCCAGTTTGTATACCAAAGTCTGGTATGCTGGCATGTTGTTTCTTTAAGATGTCTATCAACCCTCAATCCACTTTCTCCTGGGTCATCCTCTATTCCTGGTCTCTTCCAATTCTGTTACATATCCATGAAGCTGACGGATTCAGGGTTCATTTTCACAAGATGTTCAAACAAAAGCACACTTTTCCTTTTGGTATATTCTTTCACTGGTGTCATTTCTATGATGGCTCCAGCTACTTTTCTCAGAGATTGTATTTCCCATCAGGTGATTTTTCTTTCTTGTTTGTTTAGTAATGTCCAGGTTTGACGCTGATAGCGCACTCGTATAAATACAACAATTTATTTGTTGCATCGACACATGCCCAAAATTGCAGGAAGTTGATAACTCATGATGCTAGAAAATTGACCATGAAACACGATTACACTATATATGAGAATTCACATACAGTAGAACTCCATTTATCCGAACCCCATGGGACCGAGCATCGTTCGGATAATCAAATGTTCGGATAATTGGATTACATAATGTATCGAGTACATGTACACATATTTCTAAAAATAATTAACCATCACAAGGAAAATACACTATAAAACATATTTACTTGTACTGTAATAATAATACCCACACTGTATTAGATCACTGTATCACCAAAATCTTTTATTACACTGCAGTGCATGTACTACTTGTATTAATTATTTTTATTAAGAAAGAGAAATGTTTTCAAAATAACATTACAAACGATTCAAAACCAGGCACAACTTACGTATATATGTACTTGCACAGATGTAGCCCACTATTTAAAATAATGAGGAATCCTCTTTTGCACCAAACTGGATAGTCTCCTTTTGGCTGCTAAGTCCCGCATTCTCTTCAACAGCAGAAGCTGTGTAGGACAGCTGTCATCTTCTTGCTCGTACCAAGCCATCGCTGTTTCTAGTGCTATAAAGGCCTCTTCAGGACTTGGTCGACGTTTTGGTTTTTCTTCATAATTTACAAGTACATCATGTACTTCTGAGGAGTCTTCATCATCGGTCACTACATGTATTTGGTTTTCTTCTTGCACAAAAGACAAAATTTCTTCGTCATTCAAAAACTGAAAACCAGAATCATTATCATCTTCTAGCCACATGTGTGCATCATCTTTGTCACAGTCCGAAAATCTGGGCATTGCTTGAAACAGTTCCACAACTTCATTTATACAATCATCATTTGTGTCCACTGCAGTAGTTTCATTTCCTCCTTTTTTCCCAAGCAATCTACTCCAAGCCTTGTTGAGATTATCTTGTGACAGGGTGGTCCAAGCATCAGCTAACATATAGCAGCAGTCTTTGAGATTAAGCTTTTTGGAAAACGCCACCACACTTTCTTCATCTTCAGCCAACAATAAACGACGCAGGACTTCCTTCTCGTACATCTTTTTAAGCTTTGCTATAACACCCTGATCCATTGGTTGAATCAGTGCTGTTACATTGTGAGGCAGAAAAATTACTTTAAAATTTGCATCAACTGCATTCAATGTATCCGTCTCTGGATGAGATGGTGCATTGTCCAGTAGAAGAATTACTTTTCCAGTTTTCTTTTCTTGTTCTCTCAACCTCTTCACATTTGGGATGAACTGATTTGTATACCAATCAAGAAATATTTCACTATTCATCCAAGCACTCTTCTGTGCTTTGTAACTCAATGGGAGACATGTCACATTCTTTAAACAACGTGGTTTTTTGGCTTTGCCGATCATTAGCACCGGTAAACGATGACTTCCACTGGCATTCGCGGCTACCAAAATTGTTACTCTCTCTTTGCACTTTTTAAACCCAGGGGCAGCTGCTTCGCGCTGAGATGCAAGTGATTTTTTAGGCAATGATTTCCAGTATAAGCCAGTCTCATCGGCATTATACACATCATCGAGTGAATAACCTTCTTCTTCCAAAAAAGCCAAGAATGTTTCTTTAAAATTTTTAGCGGCAGTTGCATCGCTAGATAAAGATTCCCCTTGAATCTCCAATTCTCGTATGCCATGACGAGATTTAAAGTTTCTTAACCATCCCTGGCTAGCCTTAAAGTCAGGAGGACCGTCAAGTTGATTGTTGAACTGAAGTGCCTTTTCACACAACAGAGAACCAGAGATAGGTTCCCCTTTGCTTCTTCTTTGCACAAACCATATATACAAAGCCTCTTCCAATTTCACATCTTTCGCATTTCTCATGGTTTTACGTTTCTTCGACCCATTTTCACTATCAAATTTCGATGCAAAACTCATAATTTTATCCTTGTTACTTTTGATGTCAGAGACGGTAGCTTTCCCAACATTGAAAATCCTCGCAAGTGAAGACACAGTTTCACCTTGTCCTAGTCTCTTGATAATTTCTGTTTTCGTTTCAATTGACAAAACATTGCGGTTCCTTTTATATGCTTTAGGCCTACTGGAAGATGCCATATCGCACAGAGAAATACTTGTACACCAAAATTATTCTGCTGTAGTAGCAGACACAATTATTTTAAGTTGAACTGTCTGTTTAGCCAGTGTTCTACCTAGAACGCACACGTACACTGGATTGGTAAACCAGATATTAACTGACTTTATGATCTAACTGACTTCCTGCACGTAAGCGACCGACCATTAGCCATCCCATTCTCTACAAATTGTTCGCACACATTTGAAGTTTGCCGCATCAAAAGATTCAGAATTTTAGTCTAACGTGATTGTGGCATCTGATTTTTTTTTTTTCTGGAAAAAGTGTTCGGATAATTGGATGTTCGGATAATTGGGGTTCGGATAAATGGAGTTCTACTGTATATGCAATCAATTACAACAGTGACATAAGGATCACACTGCTTCAATAGATAAATGTCCCATGCACAGCAAGGATTTCATCCTTCCTTTCGTCCCTTTATTTGTTCTTTATGGAATATGTGGCCACCTCTGCAGCAGACGCCTTACAGGAAGAATGCACCAAAGCACTGATGAGCTCTTACAGTGGCGACTTCTGCACCAATTTGCCTTACATGGTGGGATATGATCAATCCCATCTGCAACCACATCTTACGACATGCCCAGTGGAAACAGTAGGTTATTCTTTCTCTGACTCCAAAAAAAAAAAAAAAAACACGGGAACCACATGGAACCCAGGAAGCAGACAGGAAGAAAACCATCTATTTTGAAGTGCTACAGCTATCATCAGGAGAACCCAGGCAAGATTACTTTACACATAATCCACATTTTTACAACAGCAGTTTTATTATATAAAGAAAAATTATGTGATACAAATGTTGTACACCAGAGATTCACATCTCTGAAACAGAAAAATTCACATCTGTGAAATAATGCATCATTCAGGAGAATTCACATTCGTAGATAATGCTGTTTTCAGAATAATTCATGTGTAATCATCACTTTTCTTTTTTGCTCCCTTTGGTGCCTGGAGCTATCACTGCTGCTGTCCCCTTGCAAGAAGCCTGCACAAATAATCCTCATGCTCTTGCTGTGGTTGCTAATGTAACAATTTGTTTAACATGATGAGGTTGCCAGCCACCATACACAGCTTCATATTAGTCACCTTGTGAGACATTCCTGAGTAAGCATTAGTCACCTTGTGAGACATTCCTGAGTAAGCATTAGTCACCTTGTGAGACATTCCTGAGTAAGCATTAGTCCCATTCTTTCTTACTTTCATCAGAGACCATTGGGAACTACACACTTGTGAACAAATATATACACAAGAATTGACAGATGTGAAACAAAGTTATATACAACAGAACTTCTTTCTTACTCTCATCAGAGACCACTGGGAACTACACACTTGTGAACAAATATATACACAAGAATTGACAGATGTGAAACAATGTTATATACAATAGAACTTCTTTCTTACTCTCATCAGAGACCATTGGGAACTACACACTTGTGAACAAATATATACACAAGAATTGACAGATGTGAAACAAAGTTATATACAATAGAACTTCTTTCTTACTCTCATCAGAGACCATTGGGAACTACACACTTGTGAACAAATATATACACAAGAATTGACAGATGTGAAACAAAGTTATATACAATAGAACTTCTTTCTTACTTTCATCAGAGACCACTGGGAATGACACACTTGTGAACAAATATATACACAAGAATTGACAGATGTGAAACAATGTTATATACAATAGAACTTCTTTCTTACTTTCATCAGAGACCACTGGGAACGACACACTTGTGAACAAATATATACACAAGAATTGACAGATGTGAAACAAAGTTATATACAATAGAACTTCTTTCTTACTCTCATCAGAGACCAATGGGAACGACACACTTGTGAACAAATATAAACACAAGAATTGACAGATGTGAAACAAAGTTATATACAATAGAACTTCTTTCTTACTCTCATCAGAGACCAATGGGAACGACACACTTGTGAACAAATCTAAACACAAGAACTGACAGATGTGAAACAAAGTTATATACAATAGAACTTCTTTCTTACTTTCATCAGAGACCACAGGGAATGACACACTTGTGAACAAATATATACACAAGAATTGACAGATGTGAAACAAAGTTATATACAATAGAACTTCTTTCTTACTTTCATCAGAGACCACTGGGAATGACACACTTGTGAACAAATATACGAGTATACACAAGAATAGACAGATGTGAAACAAAGTTATATACAATAGAACTTCTTTCTTACTCTCATCAGAGACCACTGGGAACGACACACTTGTGAACAAATATATACACAAGAATTGACAGATGTGAAACAAAGTTATATACAATAAAACTTCTTTCTTACTTTCATCAGAGACCACTGGGAATGACACACTTGTGAACAAATATATACACAAGAATTGACAGATGTGAAACAAAGTTATATACAACAGAACTTCTTTCTTATTCTCATCAGAGACCACTGGGAACGACACACTTGTGAACAAATATACGAGTATACACAAGAATTGACAAATGTGAAACAAAGTTATATACAACAGAACTTCTTTCTTACTTTCATCAGAGACCACTGGGAACGACACACTTGTGAACAAATATATACAAAAGAATTGACAAATGTGAAACAGAAGTTATATACAATAGAACTCCCATCTGTGACAAGAAGTTGTATTCACCAGAATCACACCTACCTGTCACCAAATACAACAATATTGGAACTATTTGAAACTGCGTCATCTTCCATGACAGCCCCGCCATCTGCATCTTTTCCATCAATCAGAATTTTTACACCGCACCCTTCCATGCTAAAATATATCCCTATACATTAAGCCAAATTCTGCAACACCAGTTCATAATCTACTTTCTCCAATATTTAAAAAATTAGTTCTAATCCAGTGTACAGTAAAGTGCTTAGCAGTCAACATCTGAAGCATTTGTTCACGTTAGATTTTCAAACCTCAACTGAGTGATGTATAACGCATGTTCTTCACTAGGGAAGCTAACTTTAGTACAATACTTAAGTGAGTCTTCCTTCCTTGAAGTGGATTCAACACAGAAGAAATTACTGTAAAACTACATACATATACACAACGGGCTGATCACCCGTTTGCCAGTCACTTCGATTACGGAAACAACAGCAAATGGGTTGATTTGCCATTGCCCTAAAGACGCCACTAGGCGTGATGGGAAACAATGGCAAAGAAAACCTATCTGCTGTTGCCCTAAGACGCCACTAGGCGTAATGGCCACTGACTGCTTTGACGGTCGGTGGCTAAGGAAGGAAGAAGAAGAAGACATACATATGGAAATTATATTTTTCATAACTCTTCTCAAATATGTTTAAAACTGCAAGAAATAAATACACGTGGAAATTATATTTTTCATGATTATTCTCAAATATATTTTTTAAAATACACATAGAAATTATATTTTTCATAATTATTCTTAAATATGTTTACAACTACAAGAATTAAATACACATGGATATTATATTTTTCATGGTTCTTCTCAAATATGTTACAAAAAATACACTTGGAAATTATATTTTTCATGAATATTCTCAAATATGTTTACAATCACAAGAATGAAATACACATGGAAAATTATATTTTTCATTATTCTTCTCAAATATGTTTAAAACAAAACACAGTATTACAGTCTCCACCCACCTCCACACTACATGGATTTTAAAGACAAATTCTGATTACATATGATTTTCGCTCTATGCACCATCATCAGAATGTAGCCCCTGCAACTGAACAATGTGACTGAACTACACTTATGTTTACAGTACATTTAAATAACAACCAGATGTACATCAAAAATAGACAACATCTATAAAAATGTTGAAACTTAAGACAACAGAGGACATCAAGCCTTGCCCAGGAAAACAGACAGGAAGAACACCATCTATTCTGAAGTGCTACAGCTATCATTAGGACACAACTATCCCAGCATTACGGTTGACCTATTCTGTGGTTTACTGAACTACCGAAGTACACATTTGGGAAGCATTTTTGCATATCAACACATAGTGACCTGTTTCGACCAGGTAATATATTCATTTTTTTCTTTTTATTTATTTTCTCATGTTTCTTACTTAACTCTTGCCTTTATTCCTTTCCTGGTGAAGGCCTTGTTTCTGCAACTTAGGTTATTTTCTTTGTCTTTTGTCCTAGCAAGATGCATTATCTCCCTTAATATTTTTTTTTTAAAATTAACCCATATCGTTGTACACAGAATACATAGATAATACATAAAGAATATGTTCTTTATACAGACGCTAATCCAGTCGTGGATATACACGGAGAATGTCCACCACAGTTGGTTACTTCAATCAAGATGTGTAACAAAGATACCAGCCATAGCACATTTCTATGTAATTTCAACCGGCGACCATATTGATTTGGCAAAAATATAAACTGCATCTTCACTTTTCTTTCACAAGAAACAAAAGATATTAACTACACTGTTTTTATTCTCTGATATGATGTTTGAAATATTAATAGAAACAGACAAGAGCTGTGACATTTTTAACTTTTGCCTGACGTGTGAATGGTTGAAAAATACCCATAAAGTGTTCTTTTTACCCATAATTTGTGCAGAAAATGAGACATGCTAACAATTAATGTAATGTACAGGGTGATCGAGAAGTCCCTCCGCAGTGGGTTCGGTGCTTTAATAATATGTATGTAACACGTTATGATACAGTACAACAGTATTAGTTTAATTGACTTTAATTAGATTTACTTTACAGCAAGTGTTGGAAGTGTCTTCCGTCATTCTCCAGACACATAGCAACTCTTCTTGACTTGTTTTCAAAAACGTCAATGAGGGTATCTCGCATGATGGACTGAGTGTAGACAGTTATGGCAGCCTTCAGTTCTGGTATTGTTTTTGGGCGACCTTTGTACACACATCCTTTAGCAGCACCCCAGAAGAAGTAATCGGGCGGAGTGAGATCTGGTGACCGTGCTGGCCAAAGTCCCTTTGAAATTATGCGATCCGCAAAGAAGTCCTTCAGTAATTCTAGGGTACAGTATGCAGTATGTGCAGTTGCACCATCTTGTTGGAAGTAGCCATTCAGTATGTCATTTTCGTCAAGCTGGGCAATGAATGGGTACACAATTTGCAAACAGTACCATTCACAGTTAAGTGTGTCCTCAAAAAATAAGGGACCCACAATTCTTTTTCTCAAAATTGCTATCCAAACACCGATTTTCTGGTCATGCAATGGTGCCTTGTGAAAGGAATGTGAGTTAGCTGTGGACCACAAGCGAGTGTTTTGGGAGTTTATGTAGCCAGATAAGTGAAGCCATGCTTCATCTATATAAAATGTGTGGTCTAGAACCTCAATACCATTATCCTGTATGAACTTCTGATACCACTGACAATAACGTATCCTATTATCGTGATCCGCAGGTTTCAGTTCCTGAATAGTGCACACTTTGTAAGGAAAGAAATTCAGTTTTTGCCGAACTGCTTTTTGTGTAGGTCCGTAGCTTACATCTGTCTCCTGCGCCAATTTTCACAATGATTTGACAAGTCTGCCATAAATTTATCAAAAATATCCAACAATTTCTCCTCAGACACAACGGTTGGCCATCCACTTCGAGGAGCATCTGCCACCGAACCAGTTGATTGAAATTTGGCGATGAGATCTCGGACAGTGTCACGGTGAGGAACTGTGGAATTTGGAAACTTCTCGGCGAATTTGTGTTTTACATCTTATGTGCACCTAACACCGGCATGAAAAACATACTCCACGAGAAAAATTCGCTCCTCGATGGTTAGCATACAGACGCAGTCAGTGACACACAAGGCACTACAGTGCTAATGTCCTCCACCCGTGAGAAATACTGCACATGCATTATGATGCGCGTGAACGGATGTGCAGAACTATAACCGAACAACCACTGCGGAGGGACTTGCTGTAAAGTAAATCTAATTAAAGTCAATTAAAATAATACTGTTTACTGTATCATAACATATTACATTCATATTATTAAAGCACTGAATCCACTGCGGAGAGACTTCTCGATCACCCTGTATAAAATAAAAAGGTATGGAACCAGGTTTTAAAATTAACGTGTTCAGAAAACAAGGGACATTTTGGGATTCACCTTTCTTCAGCCGCAGTCACAAACAGGTGACACAGACAAATATAGACAGGTCAACAGACACAGGCAATGTAAATACGTGGAAAAAAGTGAATAAAAAAATGATTGGTTTGGTTTTGAGAACTATCATCATTGCACAGTCAACCCCATCAGTGCTCCAACCTCCTGCCTTAGATCACACAAGGAGGATCTCAGCACAGTGCATTGCACCAGCGAGAATTTCAATCTGAGTATATAGGAATAATACATTCTATAAATAATTTTGTGGTGGGTAGGTTTCTAATTTTTACATTTTGCCAGGGCAGCGGCCTTATGGCCTACTCTTCATGATTTCCACTGCCATGGGATTTTTAACGTGCGCAATGTACACATGGGACCTCCTATTTTTTTGCCCTTATCCGAGAAGGCTAGGCATCCAATCTCACTACCCAGGAGACCAGGGGGAAGTATGACATCATTGGGGCCACTGATTCTAAAATAATATTTCCATAAATTATGTTCCCTCTACTGGGAATCGAAACTAGGTACCTCTTGAATACGAAAAAAACAATATGATGTATGATATAGAAAGTTTAAAAAATGTAAAAACACGGAACAAGCAAAAACGTGTATTAACTCAAGAAATTCAACACATAATGAAATTAGAAAAAGTAAAACATTATCCTGGGGAAGTATCCACTGACAGCCTTGGTAACGATACTAACAATTTATGTGCATGACATTTTCATTATCAGCTTTTTTCACAACAATATATACTGATTGGATGTTTTTTTTTTTTTAAAATTAGTAACATGTATTTACAATTCACACTTCACTCCCCCTACAGATGTATCAGGTATGGGACTATATCTACCTTTTTATATTTACTGTATACACATTGTCGAGTGTCCGACTAGCACAGTGGTTAGAGCACTGGCCTCTCGCAGCAAAGGTGCCGGGTTTGAAACACAGTAGCATCATGATGATGTCTACCCAGCTGTAAATGGGTACCTGACTCTGCACTTGAGTTAGGGAAGGAAAAGGCAGCGAGGAAGGGAACTGGACACCCCACATCTCTATACTGGACCTAGTATAGTGAAGTCTCTAACACTTTACTGCCCTACGGCAGTATCAGATATAGGACTGCCTTCACTTTTTTTTTTATAAACACTGTCACAAGCCATTCATGGCTATTTCTCTATTTAATCACAGCACTAACTGACACATTTATGCATAACCTGAATCAGTCTGTTTAGGCATACCTTGTGCTGAATTGTATGGTACTGTCCCGTATTTGAGGGATTGTTGTTGTTGTTTAACTAAGGCTGCTGAGCTTTTCACTCTTTTGCAGCCAATACCAATTTGAAGACTCCTTGGTATTATTTACACTGTAGATCTAGGCTTTTCCTGCCATTCCGAAATGTGCTGAGTTGATGTCATGAGCTCCAGTTTCTCCAGCTTGCATTTAAAGGACCTTTACATTTGGTCCCAAGCTAGGAGTAAGAAGCATGTGGCATACTGTGCATTCCCTGTCATTCAAGGGCTCTCCAACTATGCAGAGCTAAAATACTGTGCTCTGGTTCTGGGCTCTCCCAAGGAATTGTCACGTCCTGCACAGAGCCACTTCTCAGCTCCCCACTGAGTCCATAGTGAGATCCTCCTGCATGCAGTCAACCAGGTCCAGAGAGTTACTTCTGGGGCTCAAGTAACTTCTCCAAGCTTAGTGTGCAATGTTGGGTTCTCAACAAGTCTCACCACAGGGGGAATCCTTGGAAGTGTGTGGATGATTTCAAAAGTCAATGAGGGTGTAATTAGCCTCACAGACAGAGGTTCACTTCCACGTATGAATATTGTAGCATTGTGTATAGCTGGTGGTCCAGATATGCCTCCATGCACATTTGAGGGATTAAAAAACCATACACCATATGAGGGCCCAAAAATCTAATTTTTCTTCGGCAAAATCAGAAACACATTCCACTATACCGGTACTTCATTTCAACACACATCTTGTAAACCAATGTATCTGTAGTTTCAGCAATAATTAAAAGAACAGACAGAAAATGGTTGAAATGAAGGATATTGGGACATGTTCCATACAAATACGTCTCTCACACCGCTACAGTTAGGTCCCTTAAAATGTCTCTCATTAAAGCCCTGTCCTCTTGAAAAACTTAAGACCTTTTGGTAAGCTTTACTGCATTATTTGATGTAATCAAATTATCTGGAAACATAAACGTCAATCATTCACTCACAAAAGTGGCGTTTGCGTCATTTGATTTAAATAAAGAATAGAGGGCCATGTGTCTTCTCCTTCTTCTTCTTCGTACACTCTCAGACGTCCACTTGAATGTTTTCAAAGAAAGCAGTAGTCTGCTTGAGGCTATTTGAATCTCCATAGAGCTTTTCAACGAATTGTACCAGTGTTGGCCATATGCACTTTCTCTGTTCCGCATAAGCTGGGCAACAACTTTGAAGCAAATGTGTCTGATTTTGCCCAAATGTCTATCAATCCGGCGGCCGAGTAAGTCGCCCAATATTCATTCATTCATCACCCTTCAGTTCCCCAAGGAGCATAGGCCTTCAACAAACATATGCCAAGTCTTCCTGTCCCATGCCATCAGCTCAGGATCTTTTCATGTCTGTCTCCAGTTCTCTTCTCCATGTGTTCCTTGATCTCCCTCTACCTCTCTTACGCTGTGGATTCCAGAACAAGGACTGCCTTGTAATGCTATCAACAGGTTTCCTCAATGTGTGTCCAATCCATCTCCTGCGTCTTCTTATCTTTTGTTCCACTGGCACTTGTTTGGTTCTTGTTATTAGTTCCACACTGGTGATCTTGTCATATCACTTCAATCCTTCTTTCTATGCAACCTACCTAAGATGACATAAGAGGCGATTAAGAAGGGTTGGGTGTGTCAGTTACCCTAACCCGTAGAAAATTCTTAAAACCACAAAAACTTCATTTGATATGAGCTTTAATTAAAACTAATTAAGAGAAACAGTAGTAAGGGGTTTGGAATTTTGATTCTAAACCTAACCCCGAACTCTAACATTAATCAAAACCCTAACGACGTGGGCGACTTAATCGGCCGCCAGAACGACTGACATTGGGCGAAATTAGATGCACGGCCCACTTTCTTGACGTCAGCCGAAGAATTCTCAGTGTTGTGTTCAGCAATAAAAGCAGAGAACAAAATTGTGAAGAAAAAAAAAACCACAGTTTGTTTAAAAAAGCACACACAAAAAAAAGAGAGATAAAAAAGATCTAGGCCAATGTGGTAAACATAGGAGTGGCTAGACTGCTAATCAGTAGCACCACAGATTACCGGATAACCGATCAGGGGCCCCTGCAACTTAGTAGGCTATTAGTGAAATTACTTTTAAGGTGTCCGCGCCCTAGGGTGCCTTACCTATGCCACTGATCATGATAATTTGATAATATTCAAACATTCATAATCTAAAATATGCATCTCACAACAAAACTCGAGAATGTGCTCGAGTTCAGTGAACCCGTTCAAACATTCTTAATGTTCAGTACTGAGTCAAATCTTTCATAACATAATTATAAACAAACAGTCTAGAACACAGCTTATAAAACTTGCCTTCCAGGCATAAATTATGTTTTGATCGCTTGGTTATAAATGAGAACACTTCATTTGTTTTCACACTAAACAAGTCTGGCCTAAAAAATGGCGGAAGTAGCCCCTTCGTGATTACTCATATCCGCTAGCCATATTTGGCAGTTGGCATTACTCACAGACTTTCGAGTAAGTTACAGGTATGAGGTTCCTGTAGTTGGTTGGTGGATATATTTCTGTTGCAGAAACAATCTGCCGGCGTTATGATTTCGATCATGATTTCTAAATGCATTTATTCGAAGATCCGATCAGGAGAAAGCGAATCATGGACAATCAATTAAAAAAAAAAAAAATTGGAGACCATAAGAATTTAAGAAGGCTATAGTATCTGTATTGTTATCGTTAACGATGTTGGCCTGATTGCAAAATCAGAGAAACATCTTCAAATACAACCTGCAAGTCTGGAAGGAAGAACTGGAGAAGAGAGGTATGGTCATCAGCAACTCCAAAACAAAAACCATGGTGATATCGCGAGAGGAAAAACAGTCATGAGATTATGCTAGTAGAACAGGTCAACAACTTTAAATACCTTGGAGCTGTAATAGACGGGAAGGGAGGCGTCAAAGAAGAGTTGGCTACCCGAAGTGCAGCAGCTGGGACACTTTCAGACCATAAATCGAGGATTCCTAAGTAAAAGAGAAATTGGCAAGAAGACGAAGATGGCTGTATACCGTTCCACCTATGTTCCAGTGGTCACTTATGGATGTGAGTCATGGGCAATGACTACAACCCAAAAAGCCAGCTGCAAACCTCAGTATCTGAGGAAAGTGGTAAAAGTAACAAGAAAGGACAAGTTCCCAACCAGACCATACATCATGGCCTCAATACCCAGACCCGTGTAGAACAGTCCTAGTTACGATGGTTAGGCCATGTCTACAGAACGGGAGAAGATTGCATACTATGGCAAATATGGGAAACCAAGATCCAGATCTCCATGACGGCCCAGATTTCGCTGGGAAGACAATATCAGACAATACCCGAAGGACTGGACTGGAACCAGGCCAGGAGGAAGACAACCGATAGGGTAGTATGGCAATCTCTCAGGCAAACCTCTCCACCTCACGGTAGAAGAGGAATGACTAAGTAAGTAAGTATGTCATCAATTTCCTTTTCACACATTAGTGAGCCACCACTGCAGATTGTCCCCCTTGCAGGAAGCCTGCACCGAGCATTCACGTGCTCTTACGGCGGGGGTTTATGTAGCAGTTTGATGAGATATGCCATCCTCATATTACGAGGGGCGTTCAGAAAGTAATGCACCACATCGTTTTTCTCAGGAGCTGTTTATTAAAAAAGCATGAAATTTATACACAATATACATGGATATGTCATGTATACATCGGTATTATTCAACATAATACCCATAAACTTGTACATCTTTATGCCAGCGCGAAACAAGTGCATGTATTCCTAGCCCGTACCAGATTTTGTCTTGATCATGTAGCCATTTCTTCGCTGCATGAATCACTCCTTCATCATCTTCAAATCTTGTCCCACGGAGTGCATCTTTAAGTGGACCAAATAGATGAAAATCAGAGGGTGCCAAATCGGGACTACAGGGTGGATGGGGTAGTACAGTCCAACCCAATTTGGTGATTGCTTCCCGTGTTTCCAGACTTGTGTGAGGTCGCGCATTGTCGTGAAGGAGAAGCAGGTCTGCTGGATTCTTGTCCGGCCGAACTCTGCGAAAACGTTGATTGAGTTTTTTCAATGTCTTAATGTAAGCTTGCGAATTGATTGTCTCTCCTCATGGCATAATGTCCACAAGAATCACACCTTCAATGTCCCAAAAGTCAGTGATCATGACCTTTCCAGCTGAAGGAATTGTCTTGAATTTCTTTCTTCTTGGTGATTGCGGATGATGCCACTCCATTGACTGTCTTTTTGTCTCAGGTTCAAAATCATGTGCCCAGGTTTCGTCACCTGTAACGATCTTAGCCAAAAAGTTCTCTCCATCAGCATTGAAACGCTCCAACAATTCAGAAGAAATTGCTTTCCTTTGCAATCGGTGGTCATTTGTGAGACTTCGAGGAACCCATCTTGCGCAAACCTTAGAAAATCCGAAAGTTTTTAATAACTGCATTTGCACTACCAATGCTGACTGACAGCTGTAAGGCCAATTGTTGAGTAGTGATTCGCCTATCAGTAAGAATAATGCCCTCAGCGCATTTCAACATTTCTGCGTTGGTGGCTGTGGCAGGACGTCCACAGCGCGGCCGATCAAGCAGCTCCGTATCTCCACTTCCTGATTCTTTGATTCTCTTAACCCAGCGACTGACTGTACTCATGTCGACTGCAAAACTTTCATACACATCACATAGACGCTTGTGAATGTTCACACCAGTTTCCTTCTCTGCAACGAGAAATTCTATCACAATTCGCTGCTTATAACGCAAGTTGCTAACACGCTCCATTTCAACGGTTTAGGGCAGCCGTATTATTTGGCCTGTTGCGGTGCAATTTGGTGCACACAATTGGCACATACCATATTTGAAGTGTGCACAATTTCATGCTTCTATCTTCATTATTAGCTGAGAAAAACGATGTGGTGCATTACTTTCTGAACGCCCCTCGTAGTACGACATAAAGTAGGCTATATTGACCCCTAAAAGTAATAGTGATAAAGTTAGTTGCTTATCCTTTGCAGGACATGGCAATCAACTCCAGCTTTTATTGGCTGTTTGTGATTTTTATAGGCAATTGTTTTCATTCAGTAGTTTGCCATTGTTTTCTGAACGGTACGGCGCTTATACCATTGTTAAAAATCCACACAAAGCGATCTGCTACCAAACCGCCTGAAGCAGGTTTCGAACCTGGTATATCTGGATTATAAAACTGCGTTCATATCCATTAGGCCACAGACGCCAATAGTGATAAGTAAAGGTAAAAAATGTAAAGGATCCCGTTACACGCCCATTGAGGCATATTGGGAATATGGTGTTAGGCCCATATTTTTTTGACCATCGGCACACTAGGGGTGATGTGGTCAGCATCATGCCGGCCGCCTTAACCTTCCCAGAGTTACTCTGGTACCCAATTCATGAGGCTGGGTCGACCCCAGAGCCGTTTGCGGTCTAAAAAGTAATGAAGCCCTTTAAGAAAACTTATTACATACATCTGGTAGAAGTGGTTGAAATGAGGAACAGTGGAATGGATAGATTCTACACACATGTCTATCGATCCAGCAGCAATTAAGTCACCCATGTTGTTAGGGTTAGGATTCTTAATCCTTACCTTTTGGCCCTTATTGCTGTGTCTCTGAATTCATATTTAAGTCTGAATTAGTGTGGGTGACTTAATTGGTCACCTATGTCCCAGTCTTGACGTATGGATGCGAGTCATGGGCAATGACTACAACCCACAAAAGCCAGATCCAAACCTCAGAAATGAGGTATCTGAGGAAGGTGGTTGAAGTAACAAGAAGAGACATGGTCCGCAACCAGACGATACGTCAAGGTCTAAAAACCCAACCCCTGCAGACCCAAGTAGAACAGTCCCAACTGAGATGGTTTGGCCATGTCTGCAGAATGGGAGAAGATCGGCTACCACGACAAGCATGGGAAACTAAGAGCCAGGGATCCAGACCTCCAGGACGACCCAAAGTCCGCTGGGAGGACAACATTAGACAGTCTTTGAAGGACCAAGGACTAGAGTGGAACCAAGCCAGGAGGAAGACAGCCGATAGAATAGTATGGCGCTCTCTCTTACAAACCTCTACACCTCACGGTAGAAGAGGAACAAATAAGTAAGTAAGTAAGACTTAATTGGTCACCGAATCGATAGACATTTGAATGAAATCGCAGATACATCCCTGTGGTGGATTTGATGTTAATAGATGTTATCATTCAATATTTCTAGTGTACTGAATGAGGTCAGCTGTGAAGGTCCCTGATTATAACAAATTTTGGGTTGAGTTATCAGAGTACCTTTCTGCTACCACCTTATGACCTCAATCAGACCTATTCTTGACTAGTATGTATGATAGCTACGTATAATGTCTAGGGTTATGCTAATGTGTAATGTAGTGTAAAGAAAATTACTACAAATACATTTAAATTCTATCACATATAGATACAAGACAGGGTCAATACCACAACCACAAACAAACTGACACTCTATTATATATCTTATAGAAGTCTGTGGCTGAAAATTATGTAATATGCTAGATTACAATTTATTTGCCCTGATTCAGAATTTTCTGAGTCAGGACCAACAACAAAATGAAATTTATGGTTTTATTTACATAAATATTAATAACACACTGGATCTTCTGTCCATACAAAGGACTATTATAATCAAATTATATTTAGGTATTTCTCTAAACTGGGTGACACTGGTAACTAATGGTGGGGTGGGGTGTTGGCATCATTTCTCTTCTTTATATTAGTATCTTGTGGAAAAGTTATTTAATAATCAAAGATTTTATGTCTCTGGTAATAAAGTCAGCGGATGACCGTTGTAGTGCCGACACATAGGCACTTATCTGTAGGTTGATAGTAGATATGATGCTGACATGCTGACAATTTCCTTTCGTTCACTCGAATGACCAGACTGACACAGTCCCTGGTGTAGGATAGTATAGTAGACCGCATGGTCCAGTGAAGTTTCAATCTCTCTCTCTCTCTCTAGTAAATTCACCAGGGACCTGGTACTACCGTAGCACCAGAACAAAAAACCCTGAAACAAGGTTATGATTCTGTATAACATATCTACAATAACATTCCACAATTAATACATGGCATAATTCAATAAAAGAAAAGGGTCAGATCTCTCTGACCACCCCATGTCAACCATTTTCCTCTGAGATAACAACTCATACCAGTGCTCCTGTTCTTTTCCCAAATGGCTACAACGCCTCTGACACTGCAACAATGATTCTCTCCCATAGAATAATGTGGGTTAGCCTTCCCACTGGTAACTGGAAATTATTTTAAGTTATACAACTCATGTCAATGTTTACTGCTTGTGTGCAACACCACAGGCCCTGCCTAAGTCTGCTGGGGACCTCTGTACTTAGTCGTAAAGCCTTCCCAAACAAGCAGTATCTCATACACCAAATTTGGTTGTAATAATAAGATTAATAAATTCATTCTTACCACAATTCAAAGAAATATCACAAACATACGTTGACTGGCATTAGCATTAATATGTAGGTTCAGCTTTGCCCTGGTCCAGACTGCCAAGGTTTATTATTTCACTCTAGGCACTGCTGTTCTCAACGCAGCTTGCTTTCAAAAACTTCTGTATCAACTGGCGACAAGCCTTTGAAAGCTTTTGCCAATATTAACAGACCGGCCCAATCAGCGAGGGTCTAGCTTTTTTAATTCAAAATTTAAAAAAACAAAACTCCAAACTTCTAGGAATGAGTCTTCAAAATATATTTAGCTTTTTTGCCTAACCAATACCCTCCTTCCTATACTTTTCTACCATCCAATCGGATTTGAATCATTCTAATGCCTCTTTTTAAACTGGCGTCCCCAATAACGTTATGGATAAATGAGCGAAAACAACAGTCCGTCCGTCTTAGTGTTCGTAGACATATAGTATTATTTCAATAACTTGGCTAATAATTAGACTACCATGTATATTAAAACGTATTATTGCTCAGGGGACCCTAAGCTATCTTTATATATGATTTTTATGGCTATATTCTTTGTCGTTTAGATTTTAAGTTTTGTCACTGTTAATCGTCAATTTCAACTTTTCCAAAAGTCGGCCATCTTTCCCCCTCCTTTTCTATCATTTTTTCATTCAAATAAACCAACTAGTTGTGTTACGTCAGAAATACACTACTCGGCGAGAGTGGAACACTGTCTGTTTATGTATTCTGGCTTGTCCAACAGAGAGGTTATAGTATTAGTCCCGCGTGCAGAGCGAAGAGGGGTTTTTGCCAAGCGTTGGTAGTATTTGCGTTAATTATTACAGTCGTTTCGTTCTTGCTACTGGAAAATGTCCGAGTTACTACTAATTTGGGCGTTAAAGTTAAAATCGTACGTTAATTCAGACGGTAGGTTGGTGTCACAGTTCTGGCAGATCGTTAATTGTAAGTCTCAAAACCGAAACTAGGAAAGCGGGTTAGATTTTACGGCGGGATCGTTTTATAAGCATTTCCTCTGCACCAAAGGCAGCGCTATACTGGCGTAGAGACGATTTTAAGCAGACACCTACGGGCGGGTTTATTTATTATCATAGGATTAAAATCTTACTGAATTTAGCGATTATTTCACAGATTTTCGCTACACACCCACTGTTCTTCATTTCAGCCGGAAGAAACAATCCATTTTATTTGATATGTTATGAGAAAATGAATGTTAAAATTGGCTATGACACAGACAAGAAGAAAAAAAAATAGCAGAAAAAAAGGTAAGAGGGAATTACGAGACATTAAACAACATGGCGTGGGATCAAGTCAACAGTACTAATAAAAACAACACCAGATGTTAGAAAGTGGTCAGTGTCATTAATGTATGAAGTCATGTTTGAAAGATGATGATGTTGAAAAACAGATTTCCCAAAATAATAAGTTCAGCCTATGCACATAGGGAGCCGCGGTAGCATAGTGGTTAGTGCACTGGCTTCCTAGCTCAGTGGTCTATGGTTCGATCCCCCGATGAGGTGGGATTATTTTAGGCCGCAAACGGCTCCTGGGTCGATCCCCAGATGAGGTGGGATTTTTTTAGGCCGCAAACGGCTCCTGGATCGACCCAGCCCCAACTGGGTACCAGAGCAGCTCTGGGAAGGTTAAGGCGGCCGGCGTGATGTTGACCACATCACACCTATTGTGCAGATGGTCAAGAAAATATGGGCCTAACACTATATTCCCAATATGCCTCAATGGGCGTGTAACGGGATCCTAAGCACATTTAAAAAAAACTTTTTTTCGAATACAGATATGTCCAAACGTTAATAAACCTGTTCATACTTAAGTGCTTGTGCCTGGCTCATGGTTAATTTCTGTCATCTCTTCAGATGAGCACACACTTAGAAACTGAGGGTGGGAAGTGTGCATTGCATCAGCTTATGGAATGGTCTTAATTTAAACCAAAAAAAAGTATCCTGTTCAACTGTGTCAAAACGTTGTACATGAACTTTTGTGCCCCTCTTTCTCCCCATCATCCGCTTTGTATTTGGCATATTTCAGGCACTTTCACCATTCTTGCTGTGACCACTTCCAGACTTGTTTACGTTCCACCAGGTGAACTGTATTATTACCGAGGTAATTAGACCGGTCAGCGGATAATACGTTTATCACTTGAGCCATCTAGCCACCTTTTATAGAGATGATCTGTATTTACTCGAATTTTGTAGCGCACGATCGATGAACAGAAAGCCAGATTGGCTAAAAAAGCCGTCTGAGGGATGGGCGAAGACACAGGTGATAATTAGATAATCGCTTCCGCTTAACTATCCCTGTGTAATTATAACAGATAACGTGGCAGAGGAGACAATCTGGGCGGAAAGTATTAGTCAGGAATGAGTGCACATATTTGTTGTGAGTTTGCATAAAGATGCAAGCGGAGGTATTACGACTTATGAGAAAGAGGTCACGCGTTGGAATTTTTAATGTAATATTTTAAAACATGCGGCGGTATTATAGTTTAAACACCCCAACCCAGATAGTGCTAAAGAGCTTTCGATTGGTTTGATTCGAAAGATGGAATAGACATTGACTTTCATTGGAAAATTCGTTGGAAGTACAATCTGGGATTTGAACTCAGAATTGGAAATATAATCTAGCGAAATCGGAGTCAGGCCGTAAGGAGGCAGCCCCTCCATCATGCAAAGGCACAACAGGCCAATCACCTGTTTGCTTTAAATCACGATTACGAGCAATACAAGAGAGAAAACTGGACTGATTCTAAAGGCGACGAACTGGAACGGACTACGGACTACGTCTTATGGAACTTGGAACACAAAAAGTATAAATGGGAAGGAAGAGGAGCTGGTGGAAGAGATGAGGAAAGCAAAATTAGAAATCCTGGCTATAACGGAAACAAAGAAAAAAGGACAAGGAGTCATGGATCTCGATGGCAACACGCTGCTCTATAGTGGTGTACCCATATCTGAAAGAGCTAAAGGGGGCGTGGGTTGCATTGTGGCCCAAAATCAAAAAGATAGTATCAAGGGATGGAACTTTGTCTCGGAGCGCATTATGGTTGTTAAACTAAAAGAAGGAGAAACCATAGTCAACCTGGTCATAGTGTATGGGCCAAATGAGGATGAGAGCAGAGGTCAAGGAGGAATTCTTCGAGCTGCTTCAAAGGACAGTGGATGACTGCCTAGATGAAGTTATCATGCTCGGAGATTTTAATGCCAGAGTTGGAAATGACCATGCTAGATGGGGTGGAGTTATCGGAAGATATGGAGAAGATACTCTCAATGACAATGGAAAGCGACTCCTTAGATTCTGCAGTGAGCAGAATCTGATCATTACAAACACAAAGTTCCCCCATAAGCGCATACATGCATACACTAGATGTGAACCAACAAAGAATGAGAAGTCAGTGATCGACTATGCCATTGTTCGGAGAAGCTCATTCAAATATGTCCGAGATGCTAGAGTCTGGAGGGGGCCAGAGATTGGAAGTGATCACTACCTGCTAACAATCAAAAGAACAACTGAAAGAGTTGCTCAGCCTAGGAACTGCCCAACATCACGCAAGAAACCAAGTAAACGAGCAGGAGAAATGAGCATTAGGACCTACAAGCTGAGAGAGCCAGAAATTAAGACCAGATATCAGGGGCTTATTGCTGCAGCGGTGAGCAACACAGAAGAACGACCTGATGACTTGGAAACCCTCTGGATTAAATTCAAGGATATCATAAAGACAGCTGCTGCAGAAGCATGCGGTGAAGTCCGACTTGGGAACAAGAGAAAGAGGACACCTTGGTGGACAGAGGAAGTCAAAGAGAAAATAAGAGAGAAGAAAATGGCATGGAAACAATACTTAGGAGCTAAAAACACAACAGGACAAATGGAAAAATATAGAGAATATGTGACACTCAGAACAGAAGCAAAGAACAAAGTGCTAGCAGCAAAACAGAAGTCCTGGGAAGAATTTGGAGAAAAGCTAGAAAAAGATGCACAAGAAAACCAGAAATTGTTCTATAAGACCCTAAAGAACATGAGGAAGGAAAAACAATGCCCTCTCAAATTTATAAAGGACAAGCAAGGCAAATTGCTTACTGCCCCGAAGGAAGTAATGGAAAGATGGAAAGAATATTTCTCAGAACTCCTGGATGGTGAGCATGGTGAAGCATCAGAAATGATAAACACTAGCACAGAAGAGAAAACCAATGATGGTGAAGATGACATAAAGATGGAAGAACTGAAGGCAGCATGGAGAAAATCAAGATGGGCAAAGCAGCAGGGCATGATGGTATAACACCAGAAATGGTTAAGTACATGGGAGCATCTGGTGACCTATTACTCTTAAAGGTTTTACAGGCAGCGTGGTGCAACAAGACCATACCAAAGGATTGGGAGATTGCCATCATAACACCAATTTTCAAAAAGGGTGACAATCGACAGTGTGGAAACCATAGAGGCATATCCCTTCTCAGTGTCCCTGGTAAAATCTACTCTAGAATCCTAGAGCAGAGACTCCGACGCCTAGCTGAGCCACAATTGGATGAGGTCCAGTGCGGATTCCGAGCAAACCGAAGTACTCAAGACCTAATCTTCACACTCAGACAGCTGAGTGAAAAGGCCCTTGAGTATAAGAGTGAGATCCATCTTTGTTTCATAGATCTGGAAAAGGCGTTTGACAGGGTCCCCTGGAGCAAACTTTGGGACTGTTTGGCAAGGAAGAATATTCCAGCACCTCTGATTCATGCTATACAGAGCTTCTACAAGTCTTGCAGAAATTATGTGAGGACAGCAAACCATAAGTCAGAAGAGTTCAGGACCACCACTGGTGTAAGACAAGGTGATATCCTATCACCTTACCTCTTCATACTCCTTATGGACGATGTCATCAAGGCATGTAAGGAGAGAACAAGAAAGTATTCAGTGGGGTACTGGAAGATGAGACAGGTCTATATTTCGGAGCTGGCATTTGCTGATGATGTTGCCCTGATTGCTAAATCAGAGGCACATCTCCAATCCAACCTGCAAGTCTGGAAGGAAGAGCTGGAGAAGAGAGGGATGGTCATAAGCAGCTCTAAAACAAAATCCATGGTGATATCACGAGAAGAAAGAAGACATCAGATTAAGCTGGGAGAACAGGTCCTGGAGCAGGTCGACCACTTTAAATACCTCGGAGCTATTATAGACCGAAAGGGAGGCATCAAAGAAGAGTTGGCCACTCGAAAAGCAGCAGCTGGGAGACTTTTTCAGGCCATAAATCGAGGATTCCTCAGCAAGAGAGAGGTTGGTAAGAAAACGAAGATGGCTGTATACCGCTCCACCTATGTCCCAGTCTTGACATATGGATGCGAGTCATGGGCAATGACTACAACCCATAAAAGCCAGATCCAAACCTCAGAAATGAGGTATCTGAGGAAGGTGGTTGAAGTAACAAGAAGAGACATGGAACGCAACCAGACGATACGTCAAGGCCTTAAATCCTACCCCCTGCAGACCCAAGTAGAACAGTCCCAATTAAGATGGTTTGGCCATGTCTGCAGAATGGGAGAAGATCGGATACCACGACAAGCATGGGAAACAAAGAGCCAAGGATCCAGACCCCGAGGACGACCCAGAGTCCGCTGGGAGGACAACATTAGACAATCTTTGAAGGACCGAGGACTAGAATGGAACCAGGCCAGGAGGAAGACAGCCGATAGGATAGTCTGGCGCTCTCTCTTCCAAACCTCTACACCTCACGGTAGAAGGGGAGCGACTAAGTAAGTAAGAAATCGGAGTCACAAATCAAACTGCATTGCCACGTCAAGCGAGCAATTCACCAGAGCCAGAGAGAAGGATCGTACAAAGAATTCCAAAATTATAAGTGACAGATCGAAGTATTTGGGCAACTTTAAAACTTAAAAGTAAACCCGCATTTTTAAATACAAAGACTAGAAACTTAAAGGACCAGGATCGAAGTATTTGGTCAACTTTAAAACTTAAAACAGTAAACCCGCATTTTTAAATACAAAGACTGGAGTCCTAAGGAATCAGATCACTCTTCATAAGAGGAATACAAAATTTTCCCACACCAAGTGATTCAAAAGCATCAGTGCTACGTCTATTCTAAACTGTGCCAGGAGATTGTGTTCCTAAAAGTTACTTTGGGGTAAGTGTAAACCTTTATTTTACAAATGTGAATTTGGCATGTTTTCCTTGCTAAGTGGTTATATATGAGGCTGGCATCCTGAACATAGGAAAATAGTATGTCCATAAACCACTACAGCAAGCGCTGGTGTTTGTTTTATGCTAATTCGCTCAGAAAAGCGAAAGCAGCAGCAACCCCAGACTCCGACTGGAGCAGTGATGAGTGATGGTTACATCACATGTGCCTCAAGTGCATATTATCATTTAGTGAGAGATATGTAGCTTGTTAATTGTAATTCAGGCACAACATTGCCCCGCACTGTCCAAGCACATATTTTCCCAGTTAATACCCAGAAGAATATTCGTGATTTCTAATCATCTTCCCTGAGTTACGCTGTGTATACTCAAAAGAGAATTTAATTATTCAGAGAGACTAACATTGGTGGGTGGACAGCGAGACAATGCGCCTGTTAATCTTCCAACCAAGTGTACTTAGTGTAGCGAAATCTGTGAGATAATCGCTAAATTCAGTAAGATTTTACTCCTATGAAAATAAATAAACCGCCCGTGTGTGGTTGCCTATCGTCGTCTTCTGCGCCAGTAGAGCGCTGAATTTTGTACAGTGGTAATGCTTAGAAAATGATCTCGCCGTCAAATCTTACACGCTTTCCTAGTCGACCTTGAGAATTAAAAATAACATTTTTGCAGAGTCAAGGAGTATTTGTTGCAAGACCGAGAGAGAGAGAAGAAGGGAGGTGGATGAAGGAGCGACAGAAGAAATGCTACCATTGTCACGCGTTTGGGTTTTGAAATGCCAAATTGTAATGAGCGCGCGACAGTATTGCCTTTAGCAGATTTGAAAAACAAGACGCAAAGCCCCATGCATGCATCGTACTATATTCTCGCAGTTGAAATGTATATACACACACACAGTCAGCTCTCATTTCCTGCCTAGTAATGTATTTCTGACGTAACCCAAACAAGTTGTTTTATTTTGAATAAAAAATGATAGAGAAGGGGGGAAAGATGGCCGACTTATGGAAAAGTATATAATTGACGACTAACAGTGACGACTATGAAAATCCAAACGACAATGAATATAGCCATAAAAATCATATATAAGGATAGCGTAGAGTCTCCTGAGCAATAATATGTTTTAATGTACATTGTAGCCCAATTATTAACCAAGATATTGAAATAATACTATATATCTACGAACAGTAAGACGGACGGACTGTTGTTTTTGCTCATTCTATTTATAACATTATTTGGGGACGCAAGTTTAAAAAAGAGGCATTAGAGTGATTCAAATCCGATTGGTTAGTATAGGAGTTGTAGCAAAGTAAATTGCTGGAGAGGTTATGATGGTAAAAGATAAGAATGATAGAGTTAGATGTGTTAACCGTGTGAGGTCAAGCTATGTAAGACCTTGAGTCTAGTGGTTGAAGAAGATGGGTTCTCAAGGGACCTAACGCTACCTCTCAAGATCGCACACGGTGCTGTAAAATTAATTCTAATGTATGGTGTTTGATGTGGCTAGTGTCTAGGGGATGCAATGAAATGATGGTACATCAAAACAACACAGTGTAACTCTCTAATAGAATCTTAATAACTCTGTTGTTTAGTTTTCAAATTGGAAATATTTTTTGTACAATTTATTGTGCTTGTCCTGCAATCTCTTTTGGACAGGTCTTTTAAAACTGAAGAAAATGTATGTTACACTGAAACGTGAACTGAAAATAAGGACTCTTGGTCCAACAATACTATTATTAATAGTAAAATGTTCCGAAAGGTGTTTCACAGGCTGTTAAGTAATAATTAATAATGTAAGTCAGTTATTGGAGAGACTGTCTATGTCATCATTTCCCCGAGAGTTTCTGTTAATGGGTAGGGAAACAGTTTTCTCCAGATAAAGTGTCAGATCGCCCAGATTGTGGCACATAACCTGAAATTTCCTTCGTGAAGATTCAGTCGTTGATATGGCTCTGTAAAGAACATCAGCTCTCAGAGCTCCACTTGACAATTATTATACAGAATACGCTGTACTGGAGACGTTACTGTCTTCACTCGTACTTCAGCTTTCCTGTCACCGGCTGGTAACAGGAAATAAAACCCTGCAACATAAAAGACACCCTGGCCTTTTCATATATGTTATATTTTTCCCTCAACTCTCTACATGACATGATTGGGTTCAGCCTCGTGTGCATTACAAGTGCACCAGCCACTAAGTTTTTTTGAACTCACATCATATTGTGACCACACCTCAGGTCCATATGGCAGATACGCCACTGTCATTTTACATAGTCTTCTTCAACACAATTTAATAGGAGTATGTACATCTCCTTATATATATATATATATATATATATATATATATATATATATATATATATATATATATATATATATATATATATATATAGATATATATATATATATATATATATACATATATATATACATATATATACATATATATATATATATATATATATATATATATATATATATATATATATATATATATATATATATATATATATATATATGATTTTCTTCTATTACAGAATATAAACGCTCCAGGCAATCAATAGTGTTCAGTGAACACAGAGGCTTGCTATTCTACTTTAGTCTTATAATAATTTTTAATAACAACAATGCAATATTCAAACATAAATCAAATAGATATACCCAAACTGTCTCTTTAGGCATGTCATACACTTTCCCACTTTTTGCCTTTGCACATATTACATAATAATATAGATATTCTTCTTACCAGAATTCAATGAAATAAGCACAGGTGCGATGGATGGCACAAATTCAGCTTTGCTGCTGGCTAGACTATGACAAATACTTTTTAGTTTTAGTTACAATTAAAAGTCAAACTTCTAGGATCACATCGACCTGCTTCAGGGACAGCTTTCTACAAAATGGCAAAAACCTAACTAAGTTTTCCATAATATAAAATGCGTTGGCCAATCAGATCGGAAGACTAAGCTTTTCAATTTTGAATTTGAAAATAAAGTCAAAATTACATCTCAATTTTTCAAATGTACGTCGGTCACATTTTGGCATTAAAAGTTAAAAACAGTCTTGGTTTTTGACCTAACAAGTTCTGCCTCTCATTCACTTCAAGATTTCCACTACCAAAATATATTTAGTTTTAGGCCATCCCATAATATCTCTCCCTCCTGGACTTTGACCATCCCCTCTTCTGCCTCTTTTTAACAACGCGTGAAAAAAAAATTGTCACCGATAGTGAATGCAAAAACAAGCGTCTGTTCGTTCATCTGTCTGGGCATATCTAGTCTTTTGTCAATATCTTTCTTATTATCTGGGGAATTTTGTATTTTTAAACATATTATTTATCAGGAGATCATAAGCTATAAAACTAACCAACTTTTATGGCCCTAGTATTGGAAATAAAGAATTCCATATATTTTCCATGTGAGTTTCAATCGCTAATATTACATAAACACGCCATCTCTCTCCCCGCTTCTGTGTAGTTCAATTCGAAACAACAAGTCTGTGACGTCATAAAATGTACCAATTTGCAGACAGAGCGAGGCGTGTGTGTTTATACCAGTCACTCTGCGTGCTTATTGAACGAACAAATATTGGACTTAGTGTCGAATTTGTCCATCTGCCGCTAACAATATCGCCCGCGTTTGCCTACAATTTTGCGTGTTTCAACCATTTGTGTCAAAAGTCTCATTCTAAAAATACACTTGCCTCTCTCCTCCTTTTGGTCTGAAACAAGGCTAATTCCGTCAAAGTTGTTACCGATATTTTCAAGGTCACTGGCAAACGATAGTACCCTTACTCTACGCCCTGTCTTGCTAAAATCAACGCGCTGACTGGCGAGGGGAAAGAAGACGCGTCACAACTTAACTATTTTTATTTCTATACTATCTTACTTTATAATTACAAATAATAATTTTATCGGTGTATCGATGCAATTTTATCACAGGAGTATAGGAAGGAGGGTATTGGTTGGCCAAAAAGCTAAGTATATTTTGCAGACTCACTCCTAGTATGTTTGGAGTTTTTTTTTTTTTCAAATTTGAATTGAATAGCTAGACCCTCGCTGTGATTGGGCCAGTCTAGTGATATTGGCAAAAAGCTTCCAAGGCTTGTCGCCATTTGATACATAATTGTTAGTATGCAAGCTGCGTTGAGAACAGCAGTGTTAAGAGTGAAATAAAAAAACCTTGGCAGTCTGGACGAGGGCAAAGCTGAACTTAAATATTAATGCTAATGCCAGTCAACGTATGTGTTGCGTGCATATTTTGACGCACATATTACAAAAATCGATATGGCTATTTAATTTGGAAAAAATATAGACATTCATTCATTTGTGTATGAAAATGCTGTCTATGGGGAAGGCTAGATAATCCATAATTGTTTTACCCTGTTGATTATAGGAGTAATCGTTCTTGATATTAATTCGGCGCATGGATATGACACCCTTGTCCGTACCTATTTCTTAGGGCCAGAAAATAGATTAATTTGCTTATTATGTTTATGGCCTGAATTCATATGTATTACATATTATTAGTACAAGTAGAATCAGTCCTATATTGTATATTTTGGATGGGTAGGCAGGACTATATTCTTGTTACACCGCTTTAGCGGAAGTAGGAGTTGTCTTGTCTAGTCGTGATGAGTTCCGATGTACCGTGACAATGGCGGTTACGCATTTTTCCAGGGCTGGTAGATTCTTCAGTAAAAATGCTTTATGAAGTGGTTTTTCTTCTATAGGAGATTGTGTCTCTACTAGAGTTGTGTTAGAGACTCTCCTAATGTACGGTACCATGTATGATTCGGACTCCAGGTAATTCCAGTCCGTTTTGATGATCTCAGGTCGGTTAGGCCTAGCGGGAATTTTGTGCTTCGCAACGCTAGGGTCAAGTTTGTATCGACGGAGATGACAGGCTCCATACTGTAATTATGTCTACGTGAGGTAACTGGATTACGGTAGATCTGTGTGGAGGAACTTTATGAAATTATGCATATGTATTGCAAATTAACTTTGGCTTATATATATATCCTCCTGTGAGCGAGTGAGCGACAACTCAGGTAGGCGGCCATGTTACATTCCTGTCATCGTATTTTTGAATCACTGTCCAAAGAACGGGGCATGTATCTTATTATTCGGACAGTGGCAAGGAGATCTCAATTTTGATAGAGACCCCTTATCGTGGTTTCACAATATCATAAACTGTGAATATAAAGCAACTTTAGTTACTTACCGATCCGCCTTCACTGACGCGCTTAGTCAGATAGGGGATGCGGCCATTGATGTACTACCTATTATTTATGAATTTGCCATGACATAGGATCTACTATGTATGCCTGCAAATTGATATGTCAACATACCCATGATTTACTCGTTATGTCCCAGTGTGAGCGTCCAAATAAACTGTGTAAACAAAGATTCCAGCAGTCTGCATTGGTGCCTTGTAGACACAAGTGAATGAGTGTTTAGATTGGTCAGAACACGAACAGTACACCATTCGCGTTAATCACACTCTACACTTCTACCCATATATACACCATCCTGCGTCGGTTGAAGTGACCAAGTTTAGGGCCTGCTTCCCCTGGAGCCTTAGAGGGAAACTACTGTTTACAGCTGCCTTTGCCTTCCCTAACTTAGGACTAGGGTGAGTTACCCATTTACAGCTGGGTAGACTGGAGCATGCCTGATCTCAACAACTCTGTACACTACAATGGACACATACAGTAGTGGCACCACAAACAACATGCTACAGTGATTGATAGTGGAGCTTTACAGAAGAAAGAGAACACACCACACTTTACAGAAGGTTTACAGTATACAACTGACACTTCTTTATAGACTGACATTTTGTGTGTGTTGTACAAAACAACTTTACAGTGGGAAAGAAATTTTACAGTGGTGAGCCAGATCCCTGGGTCCAGCCTACGCAGTCTTGTGTTGAGAATCACATTTTACAGTTACAAGAACATTTGTTTGACCACATCAACACCAGTAGGACAGCTATACAATCAATGTCAGCTTGACCTGTTCTGACAAGTGTAGCAATATCTGGGTCAGCACTTGTTGACATTTGGCACAATACAGTCAGTGTTCTAAACCAGTGATTGTTTATCCTGCTGTAATACAAGAGCATTGTTGAACATAAAGTGCAAATTTCATCGGTGGATCTTCTAATGTGCTCAAAAAAATTGGACAGTGTAATAGTTAGAATGCAAATCTATTACTCAATAAAGTGGTAGTCTAATTGATTAAAACTGAGCATACAGTACTATACATTGCAACTACAACACATTGCATGATATGATACACACATTGATGATTTATATATTTATGTTTATATATTATTTGTTTATATGTGTGATTGTTATGTCTTTGCGGGCCTGGATGGGAGGTGACTAGAACAGGAAATACCAAGTGATATTGGTCTTGTTCTGGCGTTCTATAGGGAGCAATTTCTTAATTGAAATTTGCATGCAACATAGTTTGCAAATATTTGGTTAGTTGTGACGACTGTTTCATATTTGTATTTGTAACATTTTTTCTGTTCTTTATTTTTGTTTGATTTGTTTGTATAATTGTAGGTCTCATCTTTCCTTTCATTTCAGTTCTTTACACCCTTATGTTTATACACTGTGGCGTTATTTGTCTTGTTATCTTATTGCAGTTATCATCACGGATTCTGTGATCATTTTTTTCATTTCTCCTATTTAATTTAATTTGATCTCTGCAAATGTTTTCAGATTGTCTTTTCTTGTTTGTCCTTTGTAATGTCTTTAGTTGACATATGACATATGAGGTATAGTGGAATACACTTATAGTATAGTACAGATCAGTACTTTATGATTGTTATTGTTATAAAACAAAGTGTACAAGACCTTTATAAGGCTTGTCTCCCAAAGTGATTGGAAAAGGGAAATATTATTTTCCACAGGTACTCAAGTGATCATTGATTACATTAAGGTATACAAGACCTTTGTAAGGCTTGTCTCCCACAGTATTTGAGATACAGTTATTGTTGTCCACAGGTACTCAAGTTATCATTGGGTATTATAAACCATACAAGTTTTCACTAAGACTAAGTCTATGGTATAGACTTGTCTCCCATTAAAGTGAAATAAGGTAATTTATTTACTTTTCAGGTTTCTGATTTAAGAAGACAAAATGTCTACATTAGATTACTTTATAGCACAAGGAAAATCCCTTGATAAGACTGGGAAAGACTTAGAACAATGGGCTGTTGCTCAATATGACAAAGCATTAGCTGCAGAAGAAAAAAAAGCTGCTGCTGAGGAAAAAAAAGCTGCGGCTGAGGAGAGAAAACTTCAAATAGAAGAAAAAAAAATTAGAAGCTGCTGCTGAAGAGAGAAAAGCTGCTGCTGCTGCTGAAGAGAGGAAAGCTCTAGCTGAAGAAAAAAGATTAGAAAAAGAAGCTGATACTGCTGCTGAACTAAAGAAATTGCAGATGCAAGTGGAGGAAAGGAGATTTGATGCAGAACAGAAGAAATTAGAAGCTGCTGCTGCAGCTGAACAAAAAAAATTAGAAGTTGCTGCAGAAAAGAAGAAATTAGAAGTTGCTGCAGAACAGAAGAAATTAGAAGCTGCTGCAGAACAGAGAAGATTAGATAGAGAAGCTGAAGAGAGAAAAGCAATAAGAGAACATGAATTTGAGTTAGAGAAATTAAAATTGACAAGTATGAGTAATGTTAATCAGGCATCTAGTGGTAATGGTAAACCCTTTGTGTACAAGGTCAAGGTACCAGCGTTCAACTCTGCCAGTGATGATATAGCATTCTGGCTTGATAGATTTGAACGGGCTTGTCGAGCTCATAATGTTGACAAATCACAGTATGTGAATCAGTTGTCTGAAAATCTAAAAGGGGAGTCTCTGAGTAAGTTATATTTCGTTGAAGAGGCCGACAAGGATAATTATGATGCTGTTAGGGCAGCTTTGATAAAGAGATATCAGCTGTCTGAGGAAGGTTATCGTCTTTTGTTTAAAACAATGAGACCTGAGGTAGGTGTAGAATTCTCAGAATTCATCTCAAAAGCACGAATTACACTTTCACGATGGATTGAATTATCCAAAACAGAGAAAACATTTGATGGTCTTACGGATTTATTGCTAAGAGACAAGGTCATGTCTTCGGTAAATAAATCATTCCTAGAGTTCTTACATGAGCGTAAACCTAGTACATTAAAGCAAATGGAAGAATATTGTGACCAGTATGCCACGGCACACCCTGACATGATTCTTAGTAACTCTAACATTAAAGAGAGTATGCCAGTTGCTTCGGCAACAGAATATAATCAGAATTACTCACACAAATTCCAAGGAGCTAAAAATAAATTTGATAAAAAGGTTAATTGGAATAAGTATCAAAACCAAGATAACCACTCAAATCAGGGTTCTTCTTCGAAGAACTGGAATCGGGCTGATAGTCCTCGACACGCGAGGGGTACCCATAATTTTAGAAATTCTCGTAAAGGGAGTAGCTATAGGAACTACCCAAGTGCTTCATGGAGAAAAAAAAACCAATATTACAGGGATACTCAATATAATGAGCGTGATGATTATGATCATGAATATTATGATTCAAACCCAAATAGGGGTTATAACAGAGGCAATAATAATTATAGAGACAATTATAACCGAGGTAGATCACAACACAAAAGACATGGTAAATCTTATTACCAGGCTAACTCTGCACAACAGGAGTTCCACGACACCGATAATCAGAATAATGATAAAAAAGACTCCAATAGTGTAGCAAATTCCGCTTTCGATTTTGCTAGAGCATCTGAGTGTTCGCAATGCAAAACATTATTCGATCCAACCACAGTTTCTACTTTAAGCTGCGGTCACCCGCTTCCCGCTCTCCATGCGTCAATCGCGCATAATGGAAGGGGTGCTCTTGTCTTTAATAGGGGCCTAATAGATGGTACTCCGGTATCAATTCTTTTCGATTCGGGGTGCACTACCATCGGAGTGAGGCAATCACTCGTAAATCCTTCTCGAGCTACAGGCAATATAGTCAAATGTGTAACATTTGGTGGCACATTGGAGAAGTACTCCACTGCCATTATCAATATTGCTACGCCTTTCTTTACAGGAGAGGTGCAAGCATGTCTCTTGCCGAATCCGATCGCTGATCTTATCATCGGTCGCATTCATGGAGTGAAAGAATGCACTCCACAGCAAATTTCTAATTGGGAAAATGTTAATATGCAATCTGCTAATGCAGTAATCACTAGGGCTCAAGCTCTTAATATGCCACAATCTTCACATTCTGAAGATAATGATGCGCAGATCCAAGATGATCCCTTGGAGATTTCCCATGATTCCTTTATAAAACAGCAGGAAGATGATCCTACTCTAAAGAAATTCTTTACTCTGGCAACAAAAGGTGATCCGAATAAGGATACAAATCGTAAATCTTGGATTACGATGAAGAATGGCGTACTTGTACGTATGGTACAAGACTCCGCTAAGTCCATTCATTCTCAAATCCTTGTGCCTAAAAATATGAGAGTTAAAATCTTACAGCACGCTCATGATTCGCAGTGTGCTGGACATATGGGTTTTTCCCGTACTAAAGCTAGAGTTCTTCAATCTTTCTTTTGGCCTGCTGTGAATAAGGACATACGAATCTATTGTCGATCTTGTAAAGTATGTCAAGAGATTAAATCCAGAGGTCCACGCCATGATGCACCTATTCAGGCTGCAGACATTCCCATTCGACCATTTCAAAAAATGGCGATAGACATCATTGGTCCATTTAAGATAAAGTCTGCTAGAGGACACCAATTTATTTTGACGTGTGTTGATATGTGCACACGTTGGCCGGAGGCTGTTCCTCTAAAGAGCATAACTACTGCTGATGTCGCAGATGCTCTTTGGTTAATATTTTCTCGTCTGGGATTTCCAGCAGAAATATTATCCGACCATGGTACCCAACTCATATCGGATACCATGTCTCAAGTAATGTCGACTCTTAAGATAGAGAGATCGCTGAGTAGTATTTATCATCCTATGTCCAATGGGATGGTGGAACGTCTGAATAGAACTCTGAAAAACCTACTAGGTAAGATAACAGAAGATCATCCTCAGGATTGGGATAGGGTTTTACCCGCGGCTCTCTTTGCATATAGAGAGGTCGCCAACGAACATACAGGATTTTCTCCCTTTGAACTTGTCTTTGGCGCGAAACCGCGAGGTCCTATGTCCTTACTTCATGATCTTATAACTGCTGATAATATTGTCGATGACACAAAATCCTCTTATGAATATGTCATCGCACTTAGACACAAGATTATTGAAGCATGCAAATTGGCAACTGCTTCTTCTGAATTTGCGAAACAGAAGGCAAGGGAATTTGCCAATAAAAAGAGATGTTTGCGACAACTTTGTCCAGGTGACAAAGCATTTGTCTTGCTACCTTGTAGGGAAAATAGACTTCTTATTTCTTGGAAAGGTCCGTACGATATAATATCAAAAGTTTCCGATGTTGACTATATCGTCGATATTGACGGGAAGCGTAAAACCTTCCACATCAACATGCTCACGGAATTCCATGAACGTCCTGATTATTTACAACCTGTTTTCCAGGCAACGGACGATTTTCCAGTCCAACATGGACAGTACTCATCTCTGTCAGTAATACAGGATGAGGAAACGAGTTTCTCGGATGTAAATTTACCTTTTCCAATGATTCCTCTTCACTCTAATGAATCATGGAAAGATGTTGCAATTTCTCCAGAATTATCTCCAGGAGAGCAGAAACAAGTTTCTACTATGTTAGAACAATTTCAGGATGTCCTTACTGACATTCCTGGTCAAACTGATGTCATTCAACATGACATTATTCTTACTGACCATAGTCCTATAAGAGTCAGACCGTATCCTATCCCGATACATTTTCAAGCACAGGTAGAGAAAGAGTTGGATGAGATGATAGAGTTAAAAATTATTGAACCATCCACATCAGCATATTCTTCGCCGATGGTTATTGTACGAAAAAAAGACAATAACATACGTCTTTGCGTGGATTATCGCAAATTGAACCAAGTGACGAAATTTGATGCTGAACCTATGCCTTTACTAGAAGAGCTACTTACGAGACTATCGAATTCTCATTTCTTTACTAAACTCGATTTGTCTAAGGGATATTGGCAAGTTCCATTATCCGAACACGCCAAACCGTTTACTGCTTTTTCGACGCCTAGGGGTCTATTCCAATGGAATTTCATGCCTTTCGGTCTTATGAACGCCCCTGCAACATTCGTACGCATGATGCGTCGAATCCTATCTCATCGCTCAGATGTCATTGCGTATCTTGATGACATCTGTCTTTTCAGTGATACTTGGAACGATCACTATAATGGGATAAATGAACTATTGTCTATCTTACGCGAGCATAACCTGACAGCGAAACCATCGAAAGCATGTATTGGTTTTAGCGAAATATCTTTCTTAGGACACCGTGTTGGTCATGGGTTCCTAAAAACAGAAGACCATAATACAAGTAAGATACTTAACATTTCTATTCCTAAGACTAAAAAGCAAGTGCGAAGTCTCTTAGGTCTAATACAATTTTATGGACGATTCATTCCGAATCTGTCCTCCATTATGTCACCTCTTTCTTCCTTGCTAAAGAAAGGGTCTCCTAATGTAGTCCATTGGACTCAAGAATGTCAATCCTCTTTGGATAAGGTTAAAACTATGTTTTCTACTTCACCTATCCTAGTATTGCCTTCTAAGGATAAGACATTTATTCTTCGTAGTGACGCTTCATCCACCGGGATTGGAGCAGCACTAATGCAAGAGTACTCTGGAACTCTGCATCCTGTGATGTATATTTCTCGGAAATTAAATGCCGCAGAGAAGAATTACTCGGTCCTAGACCGTGAATTATTGGCTATGGTTTGGTCAATCCTTAAACTGCAAAGATTTCTTCTTGGCGCGCATTTCATTGTGGAAACTGACCAGAAAGCTCTTACGGCTATTCAGAGTAAAAATCTGAAGAGCGCGAGATCAACGCGATACGCGATTGCTCTGCAGCCATTTCATTTTTCGGTGCGAGCTATCCGTGGGTCAGAAAATGTGATGGCAGATATTTTGTCTAGATGCCCACATGATTCATAACTGTTATACAACTTTGATACAGTTGTTCCTATGTTGAAATGTGTACACATATGTAATATCATATATTGATTGTAACACTACTTAGCGGTTCATTGATATTTATTCACCGCTGATTTTTCAATGTTTTTCGTCTTTGATGATCATGATGTTAAGATATCTTAGATGAAATTTATGTATAAACTAATGTACAAATTGTGTCATTGCTAATATTGTAGTATGCGTTGGTGACACCTCTCTGGAAATATTTATACTTAGAGAAGTACTTTCTCTAAGGTCAGAAAACTTATGCTTATCATCTGCGCATTGTTATTGGTGCGTTGTGAGCCTATTGTATGTTGCTCCTAGATGTATTTCAAAAAAAATGTACCATTTTTTTTCCCGAGGGGTGTGGTAATCTGTTGCGTGCATATTTTGACGCACATATTACAAAAATCGATATGGCTATTTAATTTGGAAAAAATATAGACATTCATTCATTTGTGTATGAAAATGCTGTCTATGGGGAAGGCTAGATAATCCATAATTGTTTTACCCTGTTGATTATAGGAGTAATCGTTCTTGATATTAATTCGGCGCATGGATATGACACCCTTGTCCGTACCTATTTCTTAGGGCCAGAAAATAGATTAATTTGCTTATTATGTTTATGGCCTGAATTCATATGTATTACATATTATTAGTACAAGTAGAATCAGTCCTATATTGTATATTTTGGATGAGTAGGCAGGACTATATTCTTGTTACACCGCTCTAGCGGAAGTAGGAGTTGTCTTGTCTAGTCGTGATGAGTTCCGATGTACCGTGACAATGGCGGTTACGCATTTTTCCAGGGCTGGTAGATTCTTCAGTAAAAATGCTTTATGAAGTGGTTTTTCTTCTATAAGAGATTGTGTCTCTACTAGAGTTGTGTTAGAGACTCTCCTAATGTACGGTACCATGTATGATTCGGACTCCAGGTAATTCCAGTCCCTGTTTTGATGATCTCAGGTCGGTTAGGCCTAGCGGGAATTTTGTGCTTCGCAATGCTAGGGTCAAGTTTGTATCGACGGAGATGACAGGCTCCATACTGTAATTATGTCTACGTGAGGTAACTGGATTACGGTAGATCTGTGTGGAGGAACTTTATGAAATTATGCATATGTATTGCAAATTAACTTTGACTTATATATATATATCCTCCTGTGAGCGAGTGAGCGACAACTCAGGTAGGCGGCCATGTTACATTCCTGTCATCGTATTTTTGAATCACTGTCCAAAGAACGGGGCATGTATCTTATTATTCGGACAGTGGCAAGGAGATCTCAATTTTGATAGAGACCCCTTATCGTGGTTTCACAATATCATAAACTGTGAATATAAAGCAACTTTAGTTACTTACCGATCCGCCTTCACTGACGCGCTTAGTCAGATAGGGGATGCGGCCATTGATGTACTACCTATTATTTATGAATGTGCCATGACATAGGATCTACTATGTATGCCTGCAAATTGATATGTCAACATAGCCATGATTTACTCGTTATGTCCCAGTGTGAGCGTCCAAATAAACTGTGTAAACAAAGATTCCAGCAGTCTGCATTGGTGCCTTGTAGACACAAGTGAATGAGTGTTTAGATTGGTCAGAACACGAACAGTACACCATTCGCGTTAATCACACTCTACCCTTCTACCCATATATACACCATCCTGCGTCGGTTGAAGTGACCAAGTTTAGGGCCTGCTTCCCCTGGAGCCTTAGAGGGAAACTACTGTTTACAGCTGCCTTTGCCTTCCCTAACTTAGGACTAGGGTGAGTTACCCATTTACAGCTGGGTAGACTGGAGCAAGCTTGATCTCAACAACTCTGTACACTACAATGGACACATACAGTAGTGGCACCACAAACAACATGCTACAGTGATTGATAGTGGAGCTTTACAGAAGAAAGAGAACACACCACACTTTACAGAAGGTTTACAGTATACAACTGACACTTCTTTATAGACTGACATTTTGTGTGTGTTGTACAAAACAACTTTACAGTGGGAAAGAAATTTTACAGTATGTTTGTGATATTTCCATTGAATTGTGGTAAGAACGAATTTATTAACCTTGTTATTACAAAAAATTGGTGTATGAGATACTGCTTTATTGGGAATGTTTTGCGACTAAGTACATAGGTCCCCTAGCAGACTTATGCAGGGCCTGTGGTGTTGCTCACACGCAGTAGAACTGACATGAGTTGTATAACTTAAAATGATTTCCACAGTTACCAGTGGGAAGGCTAACCCACATTATCCTATGGGAGAGGATCATTGTTGAAGTGTCAGAGGCGGTGTAGCCATTAGGGAGAAGAATAGGAGCACTGGTATGAGTTGTTATCTCAGATTAAAATGGTTGAAATGGTTTGGTCAGAGGGATCTGACCCTTTTCTTTTTATTGAATTATACCATGTATTACGTGTGGAATGATATTGTAGCTGTGTTATAAAGAATCATAACCTTGTTTCAGGGTTTTTGTTCTGGTACTAAGCTAGTGCCAGAACCCTGGTGTATTTATCTTCGTGAGAGAAATTGAAAATTTTGCTGGTACACGCTGTCTACCACACTACACCAGGGACTGTGTCAGATTGGTCATTCGGTTAAAATTTTTGCTGGTACACGCTGTCTACCACGAATCAACCCATGAAATATAGGAGATTGTCAGCATCATAACTACTACCAACAGAAAGATAAGTGCCCTTGTGTCGGCACTAAGAGTTCATCCACTTGTATTAAAACATAATAAATAAAATAATAGACTGTTGAATAAACATTCCACAAGAGATATAGAAAAGAGAGGGTATGATGAAAATACCCCAACCCACCATTAATTACCAGTGTTAACTTAGTCTATAGTAATACCTAAATATAATTAGATTGTAATATTGCTTTATATGGACAGAAGATCCATTGTGGTATTTAATTTTATGTAAATAAAACCATAATTTTCATTTTGTTGTTGGTCCTGACTCAGAAAATTCTGAATCAGGGCAAATAAAATTGTAATATAGTCTATTACATAATATTCAGCCACAGACTTCTATAAGATATATCATAGAGTGTTAGTCTGTATGTGGTTGTTGTATTGACCCAGTCCTATTTATGTGATAGAATTAAAGTGTATTTGTATTGATTTGTCTTACACTGCATTATATCTTCATTACCCTAGACACTTAGACGTAGTCACATAACTAATAAATAAAAATCTAGAGCCAAGTGAGATCATAGGGTGGTAGCAGCTGTGGTGGGTTTTGATGTTATGAAATGATGTTGATATTTTTCCTTAATGTACTGAATGAGGCCAGCTGTGAAGGTTCCTGATTATAACAAATGTAGGGTTGAGTATCAGGGTACCTTTCTGCTACCACCTTATGGCCTCAAGCAGACTTATTCTTGACTAGTATGAATGATAGCTACGTCTAATGTCTAGGGATAAGCAAGTGTGGTGTGATGGTACTTTAACAATAATACACCTCTACACAAACAGGTATTAAGGTCTATGATTAAAGGAAATAAAACCTCGGATAAATTTATACAATTAATAATTTTCTGTATGATTTATTTGGTCCTGAACCTAGTATTCTTCTGGTCAGGACTTTTAAAAATGAAAAGAATTCAAGATATATATACAAATGTAAATTTAGACCCACAGGGACAAGTGTCCAAACAAATACTGTTAAATTATACTAATGGTGATACTAAAATCTGTCTATTACTGGTTTCTAACACTGGATGGCTGTTTGTGATTCTTTAATCACTCCCAGTCTCTTTAAAATACACTGTCTCTGTTAATTTCACTAGGGAAATGTTTTATTTCTTGAATACAGGGGTATGCTGCTCTTATAGCTGATGTACTGTTAGGGTACCAGATATTTCACTTATCTGGCCCACTGGGACTGTCTGAATTCTTTCTGCCGAATGACCACTGCTCCAAAAGTAATAGGGGGGAAAACTGGCGACCCCTATCACTACTGGCCTCCAAAACTCCTCAACAGCTTTCACATAGAACTCTGGCACCGGACTAGTGCCAGATAAGACCCTGTAATAATGAAACAATGTCTCCTGGGTGATATCTTATTTAGACTGTGTTTTATATACAAAAGAGCATACATAAGAAATAAAGAGCTGGGTCATATCCAATGGACCAATCCAGCACATCCATTCCACAGTGTACCAGTGTTGTTCACATGTCTCTCCTACAAAGGCGGCACTGCATCTGCAATAATCTTATTAATCTTTCTTTTCTACCATACAATGGGATAGGTGAACTGTGTCCCTCTGGTCACCTAAGAAAACATTTTATTTCACAAGACAATTGCATTTACAAAACTGGCAATGTGTTTCATCTTAATTCCCCTTCTAGCCCTGCATAAATCAGCTTGGGACCTGATTACTTAGTCGTGATGGCAGCATCTCTCACTCATATTTTTAAACAAAATATATATGAATAATGTCGGTCTTACCAGAAATTCAATGAAAAAACACAGGTACGTTGAATAGCAGATTCCAGATGTACTGCTGGGTGAACTGTGATGCCTATACTTTCATATATATATTTGCTTTATTAAGGCTAATCACTTTTCACAAAATTCACAACGTCCTGCTCTCGGGACTATCTTCTACAAATGGCGTCAAGCCGTTGAATTGTCTTAATAATATGAAAGGCTTTGGCCAATGACCGAACGACAATTTTTAAATTTGAAATTAAAAGCAAAAACAGACTTGATTTTTGGACACTACCAAGTTTTTTTTCCTCTCTCATTCTTAGATTTCTACTGCTAAATATATTTTGTGTTAAGCCATCCCATAATTTTTCTCCCTCTTTTTCTGCCCCTTTCTACAACAGACTGCATGTAACCTTTTCCTGCCTTTTTCAAGGACGCGTCAAAAAAGTCACCGTTAGTGCAAGTCCCAACGAGCATGTGTTGGTCTGTCTGTACGAACAAATACCGTCTTTTGTCTATAACTTTATTTCTATCTGTCGGATTTTTGATTCGAAAGCATATTATTTATCAGGACAAGACCAGCTTTTAGACTAGCCAAATTTTATGATCATAAACCTAGTAATAAAGAATTCAATATATTTTCCATTTTGGTGTTCGTTGTTTTCTAAGTTTCCACTACTTGAATGTTATAAAAATCGCCTCAGATCTTCCTTTTTCCCGATAAGAAGTAATTATGCGTGTGTGTATATATATATTTTTCCACAGTGTCTGTGGTTAGAAATGTATTGGACTAGCGGGGTATTTTTAAATTTTCAAACTTGCGACTTCGTTTTCGACACAAGCTAACGGCCTCGTCTCGCACTGTTGGCCCGAGTAGCTAATTCAAACCTCTAACACTTGACAAGCCGGCAGCAGGTGTCCGCTCTCTCAATCTTATGCGTTCGTGTGTTTTATTCTTTCTATCTTTCCTGGAACCCTACGCTAGTAGAATTTTCAAATTTTTATCGTTAACCCTTGACGGGCGCGTTATAAACGCTAATACTACCAACGCGGCGATAAGATTTCTCACTATGTTCTGTCCTGCTTAAATCAATGCGTTTTCTGGCGCAGGGAAGAAGACGCGTTACAACTTTTACTAATTATGACTTTATTACATATAATTTATGATTTTATCGCTGCATCACTGTACTTCACCACAGCAGCTAGGTTCCCTGAAAATACTTAACCATCTACTACTAAACTCAGGGGCCTACACAGCTGACCTCACTTGGTAGACAAATAATATTAAATAATAACATCTATAACACCATATCCACCACTTAGTAGGGGCATTTGTTCTTTTTATTTTGTCTAAAGTTCGTGGAACGAAGCTATCAGGCAGTTGGTGTTCCGAAGCTGCAAGCTAGTTGTGAGTTAAAAGCAGGGAATCAACAACAACCACCTAAATTGGACAAGTTGTGTGGAGAAGAGCCCTCATCACAGAAAAATTGACGAAACCACGGCTGCAGGACTCGCCTAGATCAATTAAGTTCTAGGAAACAGCAAAAGGACAGAACTTTTTTTTTTCAAATAAATCCTCAAACCAAGTCTCTATGATGATAAAACGTGAATCTAAAATTCACCATCATTTCATCTCTATTTTAACTTGTTAAAACTAATTGATTGTTAAATTTGTTACATGTTATTTTAAAACATAATAATCATAGTTGATTCAGTTATTATGAGACCCTTGAATACATACATCTAGTCATAAACTTACATCTATAGAGCAAATACTTATAAAAAGGAATTTCGCGGATTTACACCAGCTGGGGGCTTGAACGGGATAAAACCATTGCTTAATTCTTCATAAAAGGCGGCGGTCCAATATAAGTTAACAATTGCCCTGCCAATGCAGCATTGTTCTTGACTTCAGAAATATCTTATGAACACTCCCTCGAGGTAGAATCGTCATTACCCTTCTATCTAGAACTCTGCCAAGAGTAATCTTGTGCGAAGGTAGACAGCTTTGACGACCCATTTTAGATACTCTTGAGTTTTGGCCACTGTTGGACCACTACTGCAAAGCAGGGGAGGCAATCCGTGACATCAACCCTTGATGGGTTATAATTAGGACATCAATCAATACCCTTTAGCTTCCCAAGGAGCATAGACCTTCAACAAACACGTGTAAAGTCTTCCTGTCCTGCGCCATCCGCTCAAGTTCTTTCCATGTTTTCCTCATCATTTTCACCTCTGTATCCAGTTCTCTTCTCCATGTGTTTTTTGGTCTACCTCTGTCCCTTTTTCCCTGTGGATTCCAGAACAAGGACTGCTTTGTAATGCTATCAACAGGTTTCCTCAATGTGTGTCCTATCCATCGCCAGCTTCCTCTTCTCAACTCTTGTTCCACTGACACTTGTCTGGTTCTTGTCATCAATTCCACATTTGTGACTTTGTCATACCATTTCAGTCCCTCTATTCTAACCAAGCCCCCGGTTATAAAAGTCTGTAGCTTTTTGGTTGTTGTTTTTGTTGTTCTCCATGTCTCAGAGCCATACAACAGAACTGACTTGACATTTGAGTTGAAGATTCTTATTTTCGTGTTGGACTTGATTTCTCTTGTTCTCCATATGTTTCCCAATGCAATGAAAGTTCCTCTTGCTTTTTGTATTCTTATTTTGATATCATTGTCTGTCCCTCCAACTTTGTCTATATTACTGCCAAGATATGTGTAAGATTCTACATCATTTAGTGGTGTTTCTTCAAGTTCAACCTTGTTATCATTTCTTGCATTTATTCTCATAATCTTTGTCTTTTCCCTGTGTATTTTCAGGCCCACTTGTGACATTTTTCATTTTCTCTTGCATCTGATTATGGTTATGGGACAGAACAGCCAAGTCATCTGCAAAATCCAGATCATCAAGCTGTTTAGTCAAATTCCACTGGATTCCATTTCTGTTGTGTGATGTCGATGTTCTCATAACCCAATCTATTGCTAGTAAGAAAAGAAATGGAGACAAGAGGTATCCCTGTCTCACTCCCATTCTAATCCTAAACGGTTCTTAAGTTCTCCTTCATGAAGATAATTAGGACATATGGAGTACTAATTCTAGAAAATAGTCAGATTTCCAATACCCAAAAATAGTACCTTCTTCACCCCTCCACTCAGACCAAATAGAGTAAATCAAAACCAAATGTGTGTGAATGTTCCTGTGAGTGACCTCCCCCTTCCAAGAAACAAACAAACAATAAAAAACAAACGAATTAAAAACAAATAAACAAAAACTAAAATAAAGTCTCTCATAACTGCCCTGTTGTTAAAAAGGTGAAAAGGGGTGAGACAGCTGAGGGTGTCCGAGATTACATCAAATCTACCAATTATCTGCCATCAGCCATACACGCACCCCATCAGACAACCCCTTTTCCTCACACCTTCATTGATAACCGACAGAGGGGTGGTCAAACTTCACTTTTGAGGTCCCATATTTGCCTCGCACTATGGGGAAACTTATCCAAGCAATAATTTAACTATAATCCAGTGCCCTATTCATATGTAAATCAGTTGATAGCATTTTCTTCTTCTTTGTTTTTTTTTTTTTTTTTTGCCTACTTACTCACCCTTGGGTAGGGAGTATCTGAGGATACAAACAAAGAATAGACCCACAGCACCCTCAAACGTGTCTGTCACGAACCGTTTATAGAATGAATGCCAGTACTCATGCTCCGGCGGGAGCTAGATGTATTTATGTTAGTTGTGAGTTGAAGTGAGTGAATGTTAAGTTTGACTGTGGACATGAATGCATTTGTAGCAGTAAGCACTAATGTTGAGTTCACGGGCATGACTGAGTTGTTGTGAACGAAGTGGTGGTGAAGACTGGTCAGGTGTGAAAAGGGTCATGTGTGGTAAGGCATTAGAGAGAGAGATTGAAGCGAGTAGAGATTATGTGGCGAGAGAGACGAACTGGATGATTATATATATATATATAGTTAGTGCAGGTTGAAATATGAGCAAAGATAGTGAGATTGCTCTATTATAATATTGTTGATGATGCACATAATACGGTACATTGTGCTTTTCTTATGGTTCATGGCCAAAGCGGCAGTCTGCCTGTGTTTTTGCTGTTATGCTTTAGTTTTGTGATATAAAGTCGTCGGATATCGTGCCTGCGTGTTGGAGTTCATTGAGTTAACATTAGCTGTGAATAACGAGCCATGTTTGTCGCTCCATGTATAATGCAATATATATATTTGTCAATGTGCACCCACAGCTAAGCACTTGACAGTGTCATAAGAGATTTCTGTATCAGAACGGACAGGAACCACTCTGGAAATTTCCCCGTAATTAGGAAATCTTTAGGATTAATCGCAATATAATTCTTCTTCCTCGTTCGTCCTGAAAAGGACATTGGTTGCGTTGTGTCTGTTTACGCCGGAGCTGTGATATCTGCACCTTTCGGTCGACACATCCGACTTCTGCACGGCATTTTTTATGGACCGGGTTTGCCTTCCCATTTCGATCCGCACTCGCTCAGCCAGACTGCACTGCTGCAGACTGTTTCCAGGACCACCACGTGGAGGTGGAGTGCGGTCAAGCTATGAGTCGCTGACTGCATTCTCTATTGCTGCATCTTTGGGTCCCATATAATTCTAAATGTGAGAATCACGAGGGAATCACCTAATTATTCTAAGACGAAAAATAAAGCAACCAATCAGAACTGCGGAAAAAGAGCCAATCAAATGCAGAGGTAGCGGAAGGGAGAACTTATCGAAATGAAAAAAGGAGACGGGACCTCAAGACACAGCAATAGAGACCGCAGTCAGCGACTCATAGCTTGACTGCCTGCATCAGGACCAGCGAACCAGAGCTGGTCAAGACCGCACTCCACCTCCACGTGGTGGTCCTGGAAACAGTCTGCAGCAGTGCAGTCTGGCTGAGCAAGTGTGGATCGAAATGGGAAGGCAAACTCGGTCCTAAAAAATGCCGTGCAGAAGTCGGATGTGTCGACCGAAAGGTGCAGATATCACAGCTTAGGCGTAAAGAGACACAACGCAACCACCGTCCTTTTCAGGACGAACGAGGAAGAAGAAGAAAAAAGGAGACAGATTAAACCAATCAGATTGATGCAAGGAAGATCCAATCCACCGTATCAAATGGCCAGACAAATTAATAATGGAAGAAACGTGTTAGCAGAAAATAAATAAGTAAATAAATAAATATAGGTAATTAACAGGCATTCATTGGACATAAAGGAGATCAGAAAAGAAATATAAGATATATATATAAGCTTACCGGGAATCGAACCATCGACATGATGTGAAAGTAAATCGTGAAAGGACGCACATCCAATTCTAGTTAAGGGCAAATTTGGTTGTACTGGTTGGTTGTTGTCTGTTGTAGTTTAGGTTGCAAAGTTGGCTGTGTGTCCTTTCGCGGTTTACTTTCACAGCAAGGTGATGGCACCATTTGGATGGTCTTCGTTTTGATTTCCGGTAAGCCTATCACTTATGTTTCTTTTCTGTTGTCTGGTGTCATCCTTATTTCCAACATATGCCTTTTAATTACTTATATTTATTTATTTATCCAGATAAATTAACAAACACAGACCTATGGAACAGAACCAGTACAGCTAGAGATTATAGAGAGAAAGTGGAGGTAGGACACACCCTGAACAAACAGTCAGCCAGCAAAACCAGATATGCCCTTAACTAGAACAGTACCAACCAGCCAGTACAACCAAATATGCCCTAAACTACAACCAACCAGTAAAACCAAATATGCCCTCAATGAACAGACAACACCCAAGCAATACAACCAAATATGCCCTTAATTACAACAGTCAGCCATCCAGTACAACCAAATATGCCCTTAACTACAACAAGCAACCAGTAAACATTACCTCAACCAGTAAACATTACCTCAGCCAGCACGCGTGGAAGAACAGAGTGGGGAGGTCAATGAGAACCTAGAACAGAACAGTGATAGTGGAAGCCAAGGTAGCTGATCCCAGGGGCAGAGCTGACAAAAGACAGCCCAAAATAGAAATTGATGGCAAACAACAACTGCAGACAAATGCTCCACACAGGGTTTGGGGGTCGGAGTGGCTAAGAGGTATGGCGTCCGCCTCGAGTTCTAGAGGTACCGGGTTCAATTCCCAGTTGAAGGAATATAATTTATGGAAATGTTTTTCAGAACCAGTGGTCCTAATGATGTCATACTCCCCCCTGGTCTCCTGGGTAGTGAGATCAGATGCCCAGCCTGCTCGGAAAAGGGCGAAAAAATAGGAGGTCCCGAGTGCAAGTTGAGAACGTTAAAAATCCGAACAACATTTGGAAATCGTAACGGGTAGGTCTATCAGGCCACTACCCTGGCAAAATTTAAAAATTAGAAACCTACCCACCACAAAATATTTATAGAATGTGTGATTCCTATATACACACACTGGGATTCTCGCCGGTGCTACGGAGTTCGTGCACTGTGTTGAAATCCTCCCCCCTTGTGTGATCTAAGGGAGGAGACTGGAGCACTGATGGAGTAGTCCGTGTGCAATGAAGATAATCCTTCAAACCAAATCAAACCACGCGGAACAACAAGAATTACATCGTTCTGCATAAAGACTTTACATAGAAAAGCAAGCTCCAAAATTTTACTTTAAAATATGAACACATGGACGACAACACACAAAGCAAACAATACAGCGAGATTAAAAAAAAAACAATCAGCATTAGTCAGTGTTATGTACAGAAATATAAAAAAAAGATAATGCATGTTTGAAGATGATATGTCTGCAGGAGTGTCCTAGTGGGACAGTGGTTACAGCACTTGCTTCAGGTCTGACTCTTGTTCATTAATTAGGGAATAAAAAAGGAAGTGAGTAAGAGCGCTCTTCACCCCCACCTCATAAAGCAGAGACCTATTAAAGGTGTCTCTAACACGTGACTGCCTACTGCAATATCTGCTATGGGACCACCTTGACACTGCTATAAATATTTTGGAAATTAATATAGAAAAAAGCAAGATATTGGTGAATAGCCATAAGAAACATGTTGCGACCAACATTACGTTAAATGGGCAAACGTTAGAAGAAGTTAACACCTTTAAATATCTCGGGTCCACTATATGCAGTGATGGAAGATCAATTAAAGAAATCAAGACAAGACTTGAGATGGCCTCAGCTGCCATGACAAGGTTGAATGTGATCTGGAAAAGTAACATCAGTTTTCCTGTGAAGATCAAATTATACAAATCACTTGTATTATCTATTCTCTTGTATGGGTGTGAGAGCTGGACACTCACTGCAGATACGGAGCGAAGGATTCAGGCTTTCGAGCATAAATGTTATAGAAGAATTTTGCGCATTTGCTATAAAGAGCACAAAACAAATGTCTATGTTAGAGAGAAGATAAACACCTATGCAGGCCACCAAGAACCACTTTTGTCAACAGTGAAACGTCGAAAGCTTGCCTGGTTTGGGCATGTAACTCGTCATGACTCCCTTTCGAAAACGATCCTTCAGGGAACAGTCGAAGGTAAACGGAGAAGAGGAAGGCAGAGAAAATCCTGGGCTGATAACATCAAAGAATGGGCAGGACACGGTTTTTCCACACTTGTACGCATTGCTGAGGATAGAGAGCAGTGGAGGACCCTGTCTGCTGATGCTTCCACCATGGCACCCCTACGACCCATGACGGGTTACGGGCTGAGATGAGATGATGAATATTTTTTATTTCGCAAATAATACTTGCAGAGTGCAACATTTTACATCCTGTCCAGCATCTTTGTATGCTGAAACTTAAACATCAGCCTGACGCATCTTAAGGTAGAAGTATACCCAGAAAAGCTTAAAAAAATTAAAATCCAACAATTTTCATTTTCATGCTTTAAATCATCGTCAACATGTTCTTGAACTAAAAATAATTCATAGAAGCTTAGAGATACTCTGGTTTGATAGGAATCAGTGTTTTTCTACACACGCCCCCTTGAGTGATTTGCATAGCAACCAATGTTTATAGTTGGTTACCATGTGAATAATGACCCAACAAGAAGGTGCGTAATTGTAAAACTGCGAAATTATAATTATACATAGGCAACAGGAAAAAAATATTTATAACTTTTCCACGGGGAATCACTCAATGATTTTTTTGTGAATTTTTCAAAAGTGTGTGTCTAGAAAGCTTTGATCGTAAATTTCAACATTTGTTACATGCATAGTGCATTTTCACCAACATCAACTCTATTTATTGCTAGTTTTATACTGATTCTGTATAATAGTAGTTAGCAGAGCTTCTTTTGTTCACAATGAGAAATAAGACAAAGACTGGGAGGCGTGTACACCAACAAACCGTTGCCTGAAAATGAGACACCTATTGTCGATAGTGACGCTATAAAACCTCTGTGCTCCTCAGCAAAGAAAATAAAGGTCATAAAGGTCCAAGAAAGTGAAGGACAAGCTAAAAATGACAACAAAGGAAATGGGTTTATCCTTATGGATGTAAAACTACTGTTTGGGTTTTTATGCGCTAACGTTAGATGTGACAAATGTTATCAGTACTCACTGGCCTGTGAGATCGTCGAAGAGACTCGGAATGGCTTTTGTCATGAAATCAGTATCAAGCGCACAAACAGTGGCGAATGGACTGCCAATTTCAATACTTCTGATGTTTCATCTTCAGCTACTCACAAACAAAGAAGTAAATGTGCGAATGGTGGCATTTGTGCGTTCTATTGGGAAAGGGCACAGTGCATTGCAGAATTTTTCGATATACATGAACACAAGTCAACGCATGGCAAAGAAAGCATACAGGAGAACGCTGCATAGGATCTATTCAGCAAGTAAGGACATTGCAATGGAAAGACCCTGAGAGCACTGAAAATGGGATTCATAGACACTGCAGCTGCAGTAGAAGGAGACCTTTATTCAACAGGAGCTCATTAAACTTCATTTTGTGAGTTCTTTTTCTGTTTTTCTTTGTTTTCTCGGAATTGTCTTTTTAGCATAATTGGTGATCTTTGAAACAAGATATCTCTGGATCTGTACATTCAATTGACATGAAAATTAACACAGTTGGTTATCATATAATCTTACAGATTATGACCTAAAATGGATACAATTGAATTCAAAATTTTAGTTTTATGACCATCATGCATATATAATGAGGCACAAATATCAAACATTCAAGAAATATAAATTTTGAAAATTCATTACAAATCAACCTTTCGGTCAATATCTGTTATTTTAGGTCAAAACCTCAAGCTATATATACTAATTCAATTTGCCAAGTTTCAGTCAGATCCTTGTAAAAATAACATAGTTATGATGTTTTAAAAAAGGTGTATAATTTATTCACTACGGCGGCCATATTGGATAGCTAATTTGCATAATTAATGAGGTCATTATGTGGACAAAAATGTTAAGTCCATACTAACACTATACCCATGGTTGTTTGATTCTGAAAGGAAAATTTGAGTTTTTTACCCTACAAGGTAGTCTACTACCTTAAACATGAAACTTCTGCATTCTTGAAGCTTTTTTATAGTATTTATTTGTGACAAAGTTTGCAACATGTCAGAATTTTTGGAGATAGACCTTCTGGTATCATAACACATCCTGGCAATGTTGAAAAATGTACAGAAATATAAAAAAAAGATAATGCATGTTTGAAGATGATATGTCTGCAGGAGTGTCCTAGTGGGACAGTGGTTACAGCACTTGCTTCAGGTCTGACTCTTGTTCATTAATTAGGGAATAAAAAAGGAAGTGAGTAAGAGCGCTCTTCACCCCCACCTCATAAAGCAGAGACCTATTAAAGGTGTCTCTAACACGTGACTGCCTACTGCAATATCTGCTATGGGACCACCTTGACCTGTTATGTCAAATTCTCAGAAAGTCTAGTTTGTTGTACAGCATCATACTGACACTGCCTCATGTAGCTTGTGGTGTCTCTGAGCTGACAAAGTCTAGTTTGTTGTACAGCATCATACTGACAAAGTCTAGTTTGTTGTACAGCATCATACTGACACTGCCTCATGTAGCTTGTGGTGTCTCTGAGCTGACAAAGTCTAGTTTGTTGTACAGCATCATACTGACAAAGTCGTTTGTTGTACAGCATCATACTGACACTGCCTCATGTAGCTTGTGGTGTCTCTGAGCTGACAAAGTCTAGTATGTTGTACAGCATCATACTGACACTGCCTCATGTAGCTTGTGGTGTCTCTGAGCTGACAAAGTCTAGTTTGTTGTACAGCATCATTCTGACACTGCCTCATGTAGCTTGTGGTGTCTCTGAGCTGACAAAGTCTAGTATGTTGTACAGCATCATACTGACACTGCCTCATGTAGCTTGTGGTGTCTCTGAGCTGACAAAGTCTAGTTTGTTGTACAGCATCATTCTGACACTGCCTCATGTAGCTTGTGGGGTCTCTGAGCTGACAAAGTCTAGTTTGTTGTTCAGCATCATACTGACACTGCCTCATGTAGCTTGTGGGGTCTCTGAGCTGACAAAGTCTAGTTTGTTGTTCAGCATCATACTGACACTGCCTCATGTAGCTTGTGGGGTCTCTGAGCTGACAAAGTCTAGTTTGTTGTACAGCATCATACTGACACTGCCTCATGTAGCTTCTGGTGTCTCTGAGCTGACAAAGAAAGTCTAGTTTGTTGTACAGCATCATACTGACACTGCCTAATGTAGCTTGTGCGGTCTCTGAGCTGACAAAGTCTAGTTTGTTGTACAGCATCATACTGACACTGCCTCATGTAGCTTCTGGTGTCTCTGAGCTGACAAAGTAAGTCTAGTTTGTTGTACAGCATCATACTGACACTGCCTCATGTAGCTTGCGGGGTCTCTGAGCTGACAAAGAAAGTCTAGTGTGTTGTACAGCATCATACTGACACTGCCTAATGTAGCTTCTGGTGTCTCTGAGCTGACAAAGTAAGTCTAGTTTGTTGTACAGCATCATACTGACACTGCCTCATGTAGCTTGTGGGGTCTCTGAGCTGACAAAGAAAGTCTAGTGTGTTGTTCAGCATCATACTGACACTGCCTAATGTAGCTTGTGGGGTCTCTGAGGTGACACAGAAATAGTAGGACTATGCTTCCTTATGCATGTCATAGCAGCCAACTAATGTAAGGTTGTGCATGAGCTAGTAACCTCATTATGTAAAATAACTTGGTAGTCACCCCATCCTTGCAGCAGCACATGCTTTTGGTGTGAGCTTCCTTTAAGAAGAAACGACAGTACTGGCTCTATGCTCCATCTGGAGCAAAAAAAGGTAATGAATGATCACACTGACATGAATACTATTTTTAAATGTATCCTAAATATACTTAACGTCATATCTGACACAAGTAGCCTATAATATAATCAAGCAGAGAAGCTGACATTTCTTCAAATGTTTAAAAAAAAAAAAGGTTGGGTAAAGGAAATCCCACAGCACATACTGCCACAGGGGAGTGAAGTGTTAGAGACTTCACTATACTTTAGGGTTACCAAATCGATTAACGGAAACAAGAGGGCAATACTCAATTTTTTTTGTCATGAAAACAAGGTGAAGGGAGGGCACTATAATGAAACAGTAGGACAGATTTATTTTAATTAGTAAATGACAGAGAAACTTAATTTTTACATATAAAACAATAAGTTGATCAAATCAACTTGATTTTGTGTTTATTGATTTGATTAAACTCTTCTTTAAGGCAGATGGATTACTTTTTAAATACACATACGAATACATTATGCCCAATTCTACTTAACACTCTGTTATAATTATCTCAAGTAAATGCAACACATTTTTCAGAGTAAATTATATTTTGCAAGTGTTTCAGTTAGATATTTTTAAATTTGTCCTGGTGCCTTATTTAGTGTATTGTGTGCCTTAATTTATTTGAATGGTAAACCACCAACTTTCTAGTTCCAATACTGAATGATTATTTCAAGCATTTTTCCCCGAGCTGTATTTGTTTATATCAGTGGTAACCCCATTGTAAGCAACACTGTTTATTTTTCAGCCCTTCAAAAAGTGTATCATCAATCGAGTGCTTTGCAGTCACAGAAATGAAGATGGTGTTTTTTTTTTTCTCTAAAGACATTTGTAGTCAGAGGAAGATTTTTTGCATCTGTCTCTACATCACATAGAATTATGTGCTACCTGCTTTTGTGATGAAGCATCAATTATCAGTAAGACACATAGCTCACTTATCTTCAGCATTTTGAGTTCCTAACAGACTGATATAATGTGGACTAATAAATGTTGACCTGCAAGTTGTGTGATCATGCTAAGATAAGACAAGCTAACAAATTAAAACCTGTATCAAATATATTACCAAAAATATATGTGTACACAAAACCCCCATCATAAAAATATACCAAAAGACAAAAGTTTCAAATTTAAGACCAGTAAGTTGTACTGACAGTGTAAAACATATGTGTAAAATATGTTAGTTATACAATAATATTAGACTAAGTTTATATGCAAAAAGTAAAAAAATAATATGATGTGGGTTATCTTAGTAAAGAGACAATTATCACACGAGCGGATGTAAAATACAAGAGTGAAAAGTTTAAATGTTGTCCATCAACATCACTACAAAATGAAATTAACAAGTGTCACAAATGACACAAGACAAGGCAGGAAACATCAATGTAGGATACAATGTCAAAACCAGAGCATGATGAACATGCATCAAAGATACAGAATAAAATGTCTAGACATCTTGTCAGAATGCAGTCATAACAAATGGCAAACACTGCCTGCTGTGATGGAAAAACAGTGCACAGAGAATAAGGAAAATCCCAGGAAACAATAGGCAAATATAACTTGTTATATATAGCACCTTTACAGCACAGGTGCACAACTTCATCTTCTAACAAAGCTTGAAGGTAACAGTGACAAAAAATGTAAGAGAGAGAATATCACTCTACTCGTATACACATAATGCCTGGGGAATATTATTTAACAAAGAAAACAGATAGCAGAGCTCTTCATACAGGGTGTTCAAAAAAGACTGCAACCCATAGTCAATCCATATACAGGTTTGCAACATTATATCGGAAAACTGAAATATTCTGAAAATCAAAAGTTTATGTCACCAACTTTTGGGCGATATTCAGAAACCAAAAAAATCCAGTTTCCAAAACACAGCTGTCCCTGAAGATTTTGGATAAAAGGGTACAAACCTGTATTATTGAAAAAAGAATCCCGTTTACATGCCCATTGAGGCATATTGGGAATATGGTGTTAGGCCCATATTTTCTCGACCATCGGCACACTAGGGGTGATGTGGTCAGCATCACGCCGGCCGCCTTAACCTTCCCATAGTTGCTCTGGTACCCAATTCTTGAGGCTGGGTCGACCCCAGAGCTGTCTGCAGTCTAAAAATATCCCACCTCAACTGGGGATTGAACCGAGCTAGGAAACCAGTTCCAGTACAATTATTACTGAAACCCATTGCTTTTATTTCAGGTTCTGGGATCCTTCCAGACAGAAATTTCTTTGTTTAAAGTTACATAAGGAATCAAAGTTATAAAACCAGCAGGGAGGAGTTTAAACAGCAATATCCAGAAAAGATTCCTCTGAATAAGTCAAGCATGAAATGCCTGTACAATACATTCAAAAAATGTGTTTCAGATGCTCTGAAAAAGAAGAAAGATCAAAAGCGATTACTGAAAACAAGCTTCTGAAAATTCATGCTTCAATAATATTAATAAGTAGTCCCAAAAATGTGTAAGAAAGCTTTCTACCCAGGGGGTTGTTTCTTTTATGAAGACCTTGTACATGACAGGAAGTAATGTACCACAATGCATAGAAAGTGGTTATAAATATAACAAGAATAACAACCTTAATGCTGATTGGCTCACAGACTTTGAGTATAAACCAAAATGTAGACAACTACAGAATTTTAACAGTGTAATACAGTGTACAGAGGAATGTCTAGGCCAGTTAAGTATATTAATACTGCTGGATGGAAAATTAGCACAAATAAATACATTACTACACATTCCCACCAATAACATCATGAAATCAAGCAGGCTGACACTGCTGGGAAATGTTGAATCAGCGAAGGCAAAAGAGAGACAATAAAAGTGTTTGTCAATAAACTTCTGGGTAAAATGCCATGGTATGTCCAAGAAGATGAATGTCAGTATATGAACTCACTTGAAAGTGTCAGGGAACTTTTAAACTGGAGAGGGAGAGAGAGAGACAGTCAAGGATAGAGGAAACAATGAAAAATGAATTTTGTTTGTGGCAAAGGTCCTCAAAATTTTGAACACAAAAATATAAATAGAATTGAATAATCAGATCTAATCATAGAGGATTGAATGATCAGATCTAATCAGAGCAGATTAAAGAATCAGATCTAATCAGAAAGTATATAAAGAATCAATTGCTTAATGTGCCAGAAATTTTATTCAGGAATACTAATTTTCAATTTGTGGTTTTAATACCAAATGCTGAATTTAGCTGATAATGCATTATCAGCCTCAAGACATTCACATACTTAAAAAGATGGCCAATATATGACCCAATATCAATATATGTTTTATTATAATGTATAATATACAATTATATATGATAGGCTATATATGGGATGCTGGGCCTTCATTTACCATATCCTGTTGTTAACAGAAAAAAAAACCAAAAGGAATAAAATAATTTTGGCACCATTCCTCATCAAACCCACAATGGCATAGACAAAAGCTCCATACTGCCCCATTGCCTCTCTCATCTCAAAAGTAGTACCCAAACCAATCCAGCCCCCATCTCATACTTGTAACTGCGATATATCAATACAAGATGTGAGATGCTACATATTCACAAATGTACATCAGTAAAAACATCAGTCCTTTATATAATGGAATGTTTAAACAAATGTTAGTGGTCATAAGTTGTACTGCAAGCTCAAAAACGTTCTATCTAAACAGTATTTTTAAAAATATACTTAAAATTTTTAAAAAGTATCACCTCACGGTCAGTGAATGACCATACATTTTTTTTTTTACACATATTTTTGAGCAAATAAATACAAATACAACAACTGTGTTGAAGATGATAACAAAGTAACAAACTGAGATACGTCTGCAGTTTGATTTCAACATCATCTAATTTCATTTTTGAACACCATCTTGAGCATTGTGGCAGTAGGCAAAGAAAAAAATTAACAGTTGTAAAAAAAAAAAATTATTGTCATGGATTTTATTGGTGTGGACAGAAGCATACATATCAGTTGACTGGGTTAGAAATCTTAAATACCCACAGCCAGTCACAAGGCATCTTATTAAAGGAAATTACTGGAATTGTTATGATTACTCCCCCACCTGGGCGCTGGGTGAATGAGAACTGGCCTTCGTAGCCTAGCAGAGTGATCTGGGTTGTTGAACTTGCTACAGGAGCTCCGAGTTCTAATGTTCCTTCAGGCCATTTAAACACAAAAGCATACACATTTTTGTCTGATTGAATTTCTTCGTTTGTTCTCTGTGTGTACCTGTGAAGATGAAAAAACAGGGAGCTATATGCAAGGAAATAGGACTTGAGTTACTTGATCTTGTTTTTTTTTATCCCAGTGAAGCACAGGATTTTATGGTGCAGTTTGTTTAATAAGGTTCAGTTTCAGCCATTTTACACCCCACACTAACCTCATTTCATCATGATTTATTTTGCACCCCACACTAACCCCATTTCATCATGATTTATTTTGCACCCCACACTAACCTCATTTCATCATGATTTATTTTGCACCCCCACACTAACCCCATTTCATCATGATTTATTCTGCACCCCACACTAACCCCATTTCATCATGAGTTCATTGATTTACCTCCCTTTTGAATTTGCTTGGTACAATGCAAATATTCTTCCTTAGGTCATTTCCACTGAACTGACCAGCGTGTGGTTGGGTTCTGGCACTACACACAACCAGGGCTGGATTAACCATTAAGCAAAATAAGCACGTGCTTCGGGCACTAAGGGAAGGGGGGGCACCAGAGTTTTTTACCCTAGCTACCATGCCCTTAACTCTTTCACTGTCACATTCGACTTTAGTCAAATTTTTTGTAATTGCCCTTATCTGCCGTGTTTCCCTAGTCATAAGTAAATAATTTGCTTATATTGCTCACTCTATTTGGTGTTAAATAAAATTAAAAATTAAAAAAAAGTTTTTATTTAATATAGTTGTGGGGTCTGGCCTGGAAGAAAACTGAATTTTTCAATCTCTTATTTCACCTTCAGCTCTTATTGAGTCTTAATGTCTTGTCAGTTGAGAAATGGAATCGAGGGGAGCACCCTTGTTGGGCTGTGCTTAGGGCATCAGTTAGCCTCAATCCACCTGCTTTCACAGCCGGGCTAGGGACCAGACTTCACAGAGGCTGTGGCAATGAGAGAAACTGAATTATGCCTACAGGGATCTTTCTTCTACTCCTTTCTTCCCCCATGCTCCTTGAGTAGCATGGGATCATCAATGCAGTTGACCTCCTGGCAGAAATCTTACACCAAAAGATTTCCTGTGCTCATGCAACGGTGGTTCCTGAAGCCATTTTTTTGCAAGATGAAGTTGCCTTTTAAACATCAATACAGATAAAGTGGCTGCATGGATTTCTTGCCCAGTACTGAGAAGTTGAGAATAAGACCCTTGTTTGTGTTCTACCAATGAAATGTTTTCTGAGTGTGTGAAAAGTTGTGAAACAACAACTCTCAAAAGTGAAGCAGAAAGCAAGAACACTGCAGAAAAACTGAATAACTTTATACAATATCTCTGCAGCACAGATGTACAAAACTTTATTTAATGTGGCTAAAACTAATGACAATGAAGCAATATTTTCAGTAAATGCCGTACGGATTAATGTCTTCACTAATAATGCTGATGTACTCTTGAAGTGCCCAATGGGCTGATCACCCGTTGGCTTGTCACACCGATTACGGAAACAACGGCAGATGGATCTATTTGTTGTTGCCCTAAAGACGCCGCTAGGCGTGATGGGAAAATACAACAGAGAAAATCAATCTGCTGTTGCCCTTAAGACGCCACAAGGCGTGATGGCCTCTGACTGCTTGGTCGGTCTTTGGCTAAGGACGGAAGAAGAAGAAGAAGAACTCTTGAAGAACCATCTGTTTTCTCAAAATCCACAATGCAGACGGAAAAATTACAATGGTGCCTAAAAGATAGTTAAGTACCGTATTACCACGTGACATTTGTCTAAGAACTATAACTCAAGAAAGATCAACAGTCCTAATATTCCTCCCTGCTAAAGTCATGAATATGGGTTATAATTCTTAGGTTGTTGATGAGGGTAATGAAATCATCACATGGGCACATGTGACTGAAACTAATGGCAGTGAAAGAGCATGGTAAATGTTGTACTGATGGATGCCTCTAATGACAATTCTGATGTACTCTGTGAAGTCTGCTTAAGGTCATTCCATGTCTCCTTTATCCCTTTCAGTTCTGTCTCCAGTTCTCTTCATGTGCCCTTTGATCTCCCTTAACCTCTTCACCCCTTAACCTCTCTTAACCTGGCAACTCTGGAACAAGGACTGCCCCTTGTAATTATATCAACAGGTTTCCTTTACGTGTGTGTTCTATCCATCGTCAGCATCTTCTCATCTCTTGTTCCTCTGGTTCTTGTAATTAAATGGTATGGCCATCTCATGAGAATGGAGCTCGATGAATGATCACAACGAGCAGAAGATCTGGTTTCAGAGCATGGGTAAACAACATCACAGACATCTTACAACATCACAGACATCTTACAACATCACAGACATCCTACAACATAACAGACATCCTACAACATCACAGACATCCTACAACATAACAGACATCCTACAACATCACAGACATCCTACAACATCACAGACATCCTACAACAACACAGACATCTTACAACATAACAGACATCCTACAACAACACAGACATCCTACAACAACACAGACATCCTACAACAACACAGGCTCACAACAGCCAACATGGCACACTTGGCGCAAGAATGCAAACTTCAGCTCACAACTACGTTTCACAGCAATGGTAGAAGGAAAGAATAAAGTAAGTACAACAGGACTGATTTGACACTTGAGTTCAAGATTCTGATTTTTGCACTGGACAGTTTGCACACAAAATATTTTTTACAACCTTACTTACTGTAACATGATAATACCGCTTCTAATGAATGAATAACTCACCAGACACCAGGGGTAACAGTGTCATTCTGATGTGTCCAAGGCCTGGACTTATAGACAGCCTCACCGTTAACCTGCAGCCAAGACCCCATCTGCCGCAGTCTCTCCTCAAATACTGGGACAATTATTCCGTCTTTTGTAGGTCCAACATTGATTAGTATATTACCATTGCAGCTGTAAATGAACACAGATATTTGAGAAAATTACAGATTTTAGCTGTGAATGACCATTACAGCTGTGCATGATCATTGTAGTATATAACAATAAATGAGGAGGCTGCTGTAAAACTAGTAAGGAAACATATATAAAGTAAAAAATAAAATGGTAAGAAATCAGTTTTAAAAGTTAACGATACACAGGAAACATGGGACGTTTCGGGTTTCACCCTTCATCAGCCACAGTTACACAACAGGTGACAAGGACAAGAATTACATACAGGTCAAAGAAATATACTACAAATACATACGATGATGAAAAACATATACAAAAAAAGAGCAATACAAGCAGATGAAAAAGTAAACAACACAGATGATGAACGAAAAAAGAACAATAATAACGCAAGAAAATCGCAAAACCTGAAAGAAATATCGAAACAAGAAAGTAAATAATCAATGAAACACAAAAGGAATTAACAAAATAGCTAAAACCAGTCCTGATCTAAGTAGTAACATCCGTGGAATAAAACAGAAGAGCGCTAGTCTGGTAATGTCTATGGAAGTGACGTATAAGATAGCGGCAATTAAAAAGACACAAAAGGATACGAAACGAAACAATATAAAAACTATAAAAAGATAGATAGATGATCATTGTAGCTGTGGACAACCAAAGATATATGAGAAAACAATAGAATACAGTTGTGAAAGATTAAAGATATATGAAAAATAAATATAATGCAGCTGTGAATGATAAAAGATATATGAAAGAACAACACAATGCAGCTGTGAGTGACTCAGATACATAATGAAACAACAGAATGCAGGTAGAAGATATTTATGCTATGGTACATTAAATAAAACATAAAAAATGTATTAAAGCCGGTGTCAGGCAACAGTGGAAAAAGAGATGAGAAGGAGATGCTGGCAATGAGTAGGGAAAACTGGTGATAGCTGTACAAGGTAGTCCTTGTTCTAGAATCTCCAAGGTAACAGAAGGAGAGCGAGACCAAACAAACACAGGGAGAAGAGAACTGGAGACGGGCATGAAGGGAATGAAGGAGATATGGAAAAACCTTGAGCAGACGGCACGTGACAGGAAGACTTGGCATAAGTATGCTCCCGTAGGAGCTGTAGGACGATGAGGTGTCAGGCAACAGATGCATTCATCAGATCCTCTGTATCAAGTGGCCAGATGTAATAACAAACACAGATATGTGGAACAGAACCAGGCAACAGATGCATTCATCAGATCCTCTGTATCAAGTGGCCAGATGTAATAACAAACACAGATATGTGGAACAGAACCAGGCAACAGATGCATTCATCAGATCCTCTGTGTCAAGTGGCCAGATGTAATAACAAACACAGATATGTGGAACAGAACCAGGCAACAGATGCATTCATCAGATCCTCTGTTTCAAGTGGCCAGATGTAATAACAAACACAGATATGTGGAACAGAACCAGGCAACAGATGCATTCATCAGATCCTCTGTTTCAAGTGGCCAGATGTAATAACAAACAGATATGTGGAACAGAACCAGGCAACAGATGCATTTATCAGATCCTCTGTATCAAGTGGCCAGATGTAATAACAAACACAGATATGTGGAACAGAACCAGGCAACAGATGCATTCATCAGATCCTCTGTATCAAGTGGCCAGATGTAATAACAAACACAGATATGTGGAACAGAACCAGGCAACAGATGCATTCATCAGATCCTCTGTTTCAAGTGGCCAGATGTAATAACAAACAGATATGTGGAACAGAACCAGGCAACAGATGCATTTATCAGATCCTCTGTATCAAGTGGCCAGATGTAATAACAAACACAGATATGTGGAACAGAACCAGGCAACAGATGCATTCATCAGATCCTCTGTATCAAGTGGCCAGATGTAATAACAAACACAGATATGTGGAACAGAACCAGGCAACAGATGCATTCATCAGATCCTCTGTTTCAAGTGGCCAGATGTAACAACAAACAGATATGTGGAACAGAACCAGGCAACAGAGGCATTCATCAGATCCTCTGTATCAAGTGGCCAGATGTAATAACAAACACAGATATGTGGAACAGAACCAGGCAACAGATGCATTCATCAGATCCTCTGTATCAAGTGGCCAGGTGTAATAACAAACACAGATATGTGGAACAGAACCAGGCAACAGATGCATTCATGAGATCCTCTGTATCAAGTGGCCAGATGTAATAACAAACACAGATATGTGGAACAGAACCAGGCAACAGATGCATTCATCAGATCCTCTGTATCAAGTGGCCAGATGTAATAACAAACACAGATATGTGGAACAGAACCAGGCAACAGATGCATTCATCAGATCCTCTGTATCAAGTGGCCAGATGTAATAACAAACACATATATGTGGAACAGAACCAGGCAACATTTCCTACAGACTGAGATTAAAGAGAGAAAATGGAGATGAATAGGACACACACTCAGGCAAAATTCTACCAGTAAAAACCTCCATGAAGCTACCGATGGTTCTGATAAGACACCGAAAGAACATTAACTACAACTTCATCATCATCATTCCTTTTCATTCCCTGTGGAACATAGGGCAGAAACAGTTGCTCTCCATCGATTTCTATTCTGGGCTGTCTTTTTCAGCTGTGCCCAAGTCATTCCAATTTCCTTAACCTCCAGTTCTTAAGTTCTCTTTGGCCTCCCCACTCTTCTTTTCTCCTGTGGGTTCCAGTCAAGGGCAACTCTGGCTATGCTTGATTTTTCTCTTCTGAGTGTATGAACTACAACTTTATCATCATCATTTTCCTGTGTGTAGCATGGAGTCACCAATGTAGCTCGTCCCCTTACACGAAGCCTACACCAAGCACTCACAGGCTCGTACAGTGGAGGTTTCCGTGGTAGTTTGTTTTACACATGAGGTTGCCAGCCTCATTCACAGCCTCGTATTAGCCATCTTGCATGACATGAATGAGGTGCAGTAGTTAATTGGGGCACTGCTCCTTCAATATGTCATAAAAAGTGACTAATATGAGGTTAAAGTTAAAAAAAAAAATAATAATGAAAAATGATAAGCACAACGGACGGAAGTGACTGCTGTGACAATTGTTTGAAATGACTTGTGACAACCGTCTGTGGTCTTACCTGATTGTCATGGCAATCGTTTGAAGTAATTTCTCTATTGAGATCACATCAGAAAGATTCACGTTTCTGCGGTATCCCCATGACGACCTATCCAGTTTCATGGCATTCTCAAATTTACGCTTCTGCAATTTGCCTGTAGACAGACATGAGTGCAAGAAAATTCAGCACAGCAAGGATTGTCGACAACCAAAATTTCATGGATTGCATGTGTTTGCACTAGTGTCTTGTCAATTTAATACTGACAATAATAAACATATATTTAAAATGCAAAACAGAAACAATTTAACAAAACACAATAAATGAATAAATCATTAAAACAAGTACCTAATTATCTCATTTCTCTGCTTCCTTTTCAATATAATCGACACGATCAAGCAGAACCACTCTGCCATCAGGGCCCATGGTTCGCATTCCTCACAATCCTCATCTTCACACATGCATGTGATATATTAAGATGGTTTATTCATGCAGAAATTGTAGTTATATACAAAATGAAGGAACCCAGACCAATTGAGTACCCATAAGGTAAACAAGCAAAACCAACTGGATGACCAAATGAATACCCATCAAGTATACACACAAAACCAAGAGGATGACCAAGTAAGTATCCATCAAGTATACACATAAAACTAACAGGATGACAAACAAGTACCACTCAGATACGCAACAGCCAAGAGGAAGACCAAGTATTCACACAAAACCAAGAATATGACCATCAACTTACTTACTTACTTACTTAGTCGTTCCCCTTCTACCGTGAGGTGTAGAGGTTTGGAAGAGAGAGCGCCAGACTATCCTATCGGCTGTTTTCCTCCTGGCCTGGTTCCATTCTAGTCCTCGGTCCTTCAAAGATTGTCTAATGTTGTCCTCCCAGCGGACTCTGGGTCATCCTGGGGGTCTGGATCCCTGGCTCTTTGTTTCCCATGCTTGTCGTGGTAGCCGATCTTCTCCCATTCTGCAGACATGGCCAAACCATCTTAGTTGGGACTGTTCTACTTGGGTCTGCAGGGGGTGGGATTTTAGGCCTTGATGTATCGTCTGGTTGCGGACCATGTCTCTTCTTGTTACTTCAACCACCTTCCTCAGATACCTCATTTCTGAGGTTTGGATCTGGCTTTTGTGGGTTGTAGTCATTGCCCATGACTCGCATCCATATGTCAAGACTGGGATATAGGTGGAGCGGTATACAGCCATCTTCGTTTTCTTACCAACCTCTCTCTTGCTGAGGAATCCTTGATTTATGGCCTGAAAAAGTCTCCCAGCTGCTGCTTTTCGAGTGGCCAACTCTTCTTTGATGCCTCCATTTCGGTCTATAATAGCTCCGAGGTATTTAAAGTGGTCGACCTGCTCCAGGACCTGTTCTCCCAGCTTAATCTGATGTCTTCTTTCTTCTCGTGATATCACCATGGATTTTGTTTTAAAGCTGCTTATGACCATCCCTCTCTTCTCCAGCTCTTCCTTCCAGACTTGCAGGTTGGATTGGAGATGTGCCTCTGATTTAGCCATCAGGGCAACATCATCAGCAAATGCCAGCTCTGAAATACAGACCTGTCTCATCTTTCAGTACCCCACTGAATACTTTCTTGTTCTCTCCTTACATGCCTTAATGACATCATCCATGAGGAGTATGAAAAGGTAAGGTGACAGGATATCACCTTGTCTTACACCAGTGGTGGTCCTGAACTCTTCTGACTTATGGTTTGCTGTCCTCACATAATTTCTGCAAGACTTGTAGAAGCTCTGTATAACATGAATCAGAGGTGCTGGAATGTTCTTCCTTGCCAAACAGTCCCAAAGTTTGCTCCAGGGGACCCTGTCAAACGCCTTTTCCAGATCTATGAAACAACGATGGATCTCACTCTTATACTCAAGGGCCTTTTCACTCAGCTGTCTGAGTGTGAAGATTAGGTCTTGAGTACTTCGGTTCGCTTGGAATCCGCACTGGACCTCATCCAGTTGTGGCTCAGCTAGGCATCGGAGTCTCTGCTCTAGGATTCTAGAGTAGATTTTACCAGGGACAATGAGAAGGGATATGCCTCTATGGTTTTCACACTGTCGATTGTCACCCTTTTTGAAAATTGGTGTTAAGATGGCAATCTCCCAGTCCTTTGGTATGGTCTTGTTGTACCACACTGCCTGTAGAACCCTTAAGAGTAATAGGTCGCCTGATGCTCCCATGTACTTAACCATTTCTGGTGTTATACCATCATGCCCTGCTGCTTTGCCCATATTGATTTTTTCCAGTGCTGCCTTCAGTTCTTCCATCTTTATGTCATCTTCACCATCATTGGTTTTCTCTTCTGTGCTAGTGGTTATCATTTCTGATGCTTCACCATGCTCACCATCCAGGAGTTCTGAGAAATATTCTCTCCATCTTTCCATTACTTCCTTTGGGGCAGTAAGCAATTTGCCTTGCTTGTCCTTTATATGACCATCAAGTAAACACAAAACCAAGAGAATGACCAAGTAAGTATCCATCAGGTATGCACATAAAACCAACAGGATGACAAACAAGTACCAATCAGATACACAACAGCCAAGAACATGACCATCAAGTATACACACAAAACCAAGAAGATAACCATCAAGTATACACACAAAACCAAGAAGATAACCATCAAGTATACACACAAAACCAAGAGCATGATCATCAAGTAAACACAAAACCAAGAGGATGACCATTAAGTATACACACAAAACCAAGAAGATGACCATCAAGTATACACACAAAACCAAGAAGATGACCATCAAGTATACATACAAAACCAAGAAGATGACCATCAAGTATACACACAAAACCAAGAGGATGACCAAGTAAGTATCCATCAGGTATACACATAAGACCAACAGGATGACAAACAAGTACCAATCAGATACACAACAGCCAAGATGATGACTAAGTATACACACAAAACCAAGAAGATGACCATCAAGTATACACACAAAACCAAGAGGATGATCATCAAGTAAACACAAAACCAAGAAGATGACCATCAAGTAAACACACAGCACCAAGAAGATGACCAAGTAAGTAGCCATCAGGTATGCACATAAAACCAACAGGATGACAAACAAGTACCAATCAGATACACAACAGCCAAGAGGATGACCAAGTATACACACAAAACCAAGAAGATGACCATCAAGTATACACACAAAACCAAGAGAATGACCAAGTAAGTAGCCATCAGATATACACATAAAACCAACAGGATGACAAACAAGTACCAATCAGATACACAACAGCCAAGAGGATGACCAAGAAGAAGATGGACATAAAGCTTGAGGGGAGGCATGGTCTACAAGTGTTTGGTGGTAAAGCTTGAGGGGAGGCATGGTCTACAAGTGTTTGGTGGTAAAGCTTGAGGGGAGGCATGGTCTACAAGTGTTTGGTAGTAAAGCTTGAGGGGAGGCATGGTCTACAAGTGTTTGGTAGTAAAGCTTGAGGGGAGGCATGGTCTACAAGTGTTTGGTAGTAAAGCTTGAGGGGAGGCATGGTCTACAAGTGTTTGGTAGTAAAGCTTGAGGGGAGGCATGGTCTACGAGTGTTTGGTAGTAAAGCTTGAGGGGAGGCATGGTCTACAAGTGTTTGGTAGTAAAGCTTGAGGGGAGGCATGGTCTACAAGTGTTTGGTAGTAAAGCTTGAGGGGAGGCATGGTCTACAAGTGTTTGGTGGTAAAGCTTGAGGGGAGGCATGGTCTACAAGTGTTTGGTAGTAAAGCTTGAGGGGAGGCATGGTCTACAAGTGTTTGGTAGTAAAGCTTGAGGGGAGGCATGGTCTACAAGTGTTTGGTAGTAAAGCTTGAGGGGAGGCATGGTCTACAAGTGTTTGGTGGTAAAGCTTGAGGGGAGGCATGGTCTACAAGTGTTTGGTAGTAAAGCTTGAGGGGAGGCATGGTCTACAAGTGTTTGGTAGTAAAGCTTGAGGGGAGGCATGGTCTACAAGTGTTTGGTAGTAAAGCTTGAGGGGAGGCATGGTCTACAAGTGTTTGGTAGTAAAGCTTGAGGGGAGGCATGGTCTACAAGTGTTTGGTAGTAAAGCTTGAAAGGAGGCATGGTCTACAAGTGTTTGGTAGTAAAGCTTGAGGGGAGGCATGGTCTACAAGTGTTTGGTAGTAAAGCTTGAGGGGAGGCATGGTCTACAGGTGTTTGGTGGTAAATCTTGAGGGGAGGCATGGTCTACAAGTGTTTGGTAGTAAAGCTTGAGGGGAGGCATGGTCTACAAGTGTTTGGTAGTAAAGCTTGAGGGGAGGCATGGTCTACAAGTGTTTGGTAGTAAAGCTTGAGAGGAGGCATGGTCTACAAGTGTTTGGTAGTAAAGCTTGAGGGGAGGCATGGTCTACAAGTGTTTGGTGGTAAAGCTTGAGGGGAGGCATGGTCTACAAGTGTTTGGTAGTAAAGCTTGAGGGGAGGCATGGTCTACATGTGTTTGGTGGTAAAGCTTGAGGGGAGGCATGGTCTACAAGTGTTTGGTAGTAAAGCTTGAGGGGAGGCATGGTCTACAAGTGTTTGGTAGTAAAGCTTGAGGGGAGGCATGGTCTACAAGTGTTTGGTAGTAAAGCTTGAGGGGAGGCATGGTCTACAAGTGTTTGGTAGTAAAGCTTGAAAGGAGGCATGGTCTACAAGTGTTTGGTAGTAAAGCTTGAGGGGAGGCATGGTCTACAAGTGTTTGGTAGTAAAGCTTGAGGGGAGGCATGGTCTACAAGTGTTTGGTAGTAAAGCTTGAGGAGAGGCATGGTCTACAAGTGTTTGGTGGTAAAGCTTGAGGGGAGGCATGGTCTACAAGTGTTTGGTAGTAAAGCTTGAGGGGAGGCATGGTCTACAAGTGTTTGGTGGTAAAGCTTGAGGGGAGGCATGGTCTACAAGTGTTTGGTAGTAAAGCTTGAGGGGAGGCATGGTCTACAAGTGTTTGGTGGTAAAGCTTGAGGGGAGGCATGGTCTACAAGTGTTTGGTGGTAAAACTTGAGGGGAGGCATGGTCTACAAATGTTTGGTGGTAAAGCTTGAGGAGAGGCATGGTCTACAAGTGTTTGGTAGTAAAGCTTGAGGGGAGGCATGGTCTACAGGTGTTTGGTGGTAAAGCTTGAGGGGAGGCATGGTCTACAAGTGTTTGGTAGTAAAGCTTGAGGGGAGGCATGGTCTACAAGTGTTTGGTAGTAAAGCTTGAGGGGAGGCATGGTCTACAAGTGTTTGGTAGTAAAGCTTGAGAGGAGGCATGGTCTACAAGTGTTTGGTAGTAAAGCTTGAGGGGAGGCATGGTCTACAAGTGTTTGGTGGTAAAGCTTGAGGGGAGGCATGGTCTACAAGTGTTTGGTAGTAAAGCTTGAGGGGAGGCATGGTCTACAAGTGGTTGGTAGTAAAGCTTGAGGGGAGGCATGGTCTACAAGTGTTTGGTAGTAAAGCTTGAGGGGAGGCATGGTCTACAAGTGTTTGGTGGTAAAGCTTGAGGGGAGGCATGGTCTACAAGTGTTTGGTAGTAAAGCTTGAGGGGAGGCATGGTCTACAAGTGTTTGGTAGGAAAGCTTGAGGGGAGGCATGGTCTACAAGTGTTTGGTAGTAAAGCTTGAGGGGAGGCATGGTCTACAAGTGTTTGGTAGTAAAGCTTGAGGGGAGGCATGGTCTACAAGTGTTTGGTAGTAAAGCTTGAGGGGAGGCATGGTCTACAAGTGTTTGGTAGTAAAGCTTGAGGGGAGACATGGTCTACAAGTGTTTGGTGGTAAAGCTTGAGGGGAGGCATGGTCTACAAGTGTTTGGTAGTAAAGCTTGAGGGGAGGCATGGTCTACAAGTGTTAGGTGGTAAAGCTTGAGGGGAGGCATGGTCTACAAGTGTTTGGTAGTAAAGCTTGAGGGGAGGCATGGTCTACAAGTGTTTGGTGGTAAAGCTTGAGGGGAGGCATGGTCTACAAGTGTTTGGTGGTAAAACTTGAGGGGAGGCATGGTCTACAAGTGTTTGGTAGTAAAGCTTGAGGGGAGGCATGGTCTACAAGTGTTTGGTAGTAAAGCTTGAGGGGAGGCATGGTCTACAAGTGTTTGGTGGTAAAGCTTGAGGGGAGGCATGGTCTACAAATGTTTGGTAGTAAAGCTTGAGGGGAGGCATGGTCTACAAGTGTTTGGTAGTAAAGCTTGAGGGGAGGCATGGTCTACAAGTGTTTGGTAGTAAAGCTTGAGGGGATGCATGGTCTACAAGTGTTTGGTGGTAAAGCTTGAGGGGAGGCATGGTCTACAAGTGTTTGGTGGTAAAACTTGAGGGGAGGCATGGTCTACAAGTGTTTGGTAGTAAAGCTTGAGGGGAGGCATGGTCTACAAGTGTTTGGTGGTAAAGCTTGAGGGGAGGCATGGTCTACAAGTGTTTGGTGGTAAAGCTTGAGGGGAGGCATGGTCTACAAGTGTTTGGTGGTAAAGCTTGAGGGGAGGCATGGTCTACAAGTGTTTGGTAGTAAGGTTTAAGGGAGGCATGGTCTACAAGTGTTTGGTGGTAAAGCTTGAGGGGAGGCATGGTCTACAAGTGTTTGGTGGTAAAGCTTGAGGGGAGGCATGGTCTACAAGTGTTTGGTGGTAAAGCTTGAGGGGAGGCATGGTCTTCAAGTGTTTGATGGTAAAGCTTGAGGGGAGGCATGGTCTACAAGTGTTTGGTGGTAAAGCTTGAAAGGAGGCATGGTCTACAAGTGTTTGGTGGTAAAGCTTGAGGGGAGGCATGGTCTACAAGTGTTTGGTGGTAAAGCTTGAGGGGAGGCATGGTCTACAAGTGTTTGGTGGTAAAGCTTGAGGGGAGGCATGGTCTTCAAGTGTTTGATGGTAAAGCTTGAGGGGAGGCATGGTCTACAAGTGTTTGGTGGTAAAGCTTGAGGGGAGGCACGGTCTACAAGTGTTTGGTAGTAAAGCTTGAGGGGAGGCATGGTCTACAAGTGTTTGGTAGTAAAGCTTGAGGGGAGGCATGGTCTACAAGTGTTTGGTAGTAAAGCTTGAGGGGAGGCATGGTCTACAAGTGTTTGGTAGTAAAGCTTAAAGGAGGCATGGTCTTCAAGTGTCTGGTGGTAAAGCTTGAGGGGAGGCATGGTCTACAAGTGTTTGGTAGTAAAGCTTGAGGGGAGGCATGGTCTACAAGTGTTTGGTGGTAAAGCTTGAGGGGAGGCATGGTCTACAAGTGTTTGGTAGTAAAGCTTGAGGGGAGGCATGGTCTACAAGTGGTTGGTAGTACAGCTTGAGGGGAGGCATGGTCTACAAGTGTTTGGTAGTAAAGCTTGAGGGGAGGCATGGTCTACAAGTGTTTGGTAGTAAAGCTTGAGGGGAGGCATGGTCTACAAGTGTTTGGTAGTAAAGCTTGAGGGGAGGCATGGTCTACAAGTGTTTGGTAGTAAAGCTTGAGGGGAGGCATGGTCTACAAGTGTTTGGTAGTAAAGCTTGAGGGGAGGCATGGTCTACAAGTGTTTGGTAGTAAAGCTTGAGGGGAGGCATGGTCTACAAGTGTTTGGTAGTAAAGCTTGAGGGGAGGCATGGTCTACAAGTGTTTGGTGGTAAAACGTGAGGGGAGGCATGGTCTACAAGTGTTTGGTAGTAAAGCTTGAGGGGAGGCATGGTCTACAAGTGTTTGGTGGTAAAGCTTGAGGGGAGGCATGGTCTACAAGTGTTTGGTGGTAAAGCTTGAGGGGAGGCATGGTCTACAAGTGTTTGGTGGTAAAGCTTGAGGGGAGGCATGGTCTACAAGTGTTTGGTGGTAAAGCTTGAGGGGAGGCATGGTCTTCAAGTGTTTGATGGTAAAGCTTGAGGGGAGGCATGGTCTACAAGTGTTTGGTAGTAAAGCTTGAGGGGAGGCATGTTCAATAACTGAAAGACCGCCATAAAGATTGTGCCCACAGCTTGAACTTTACTGACCTGAAGAAAGAGAAGTGGAGCACAATGAGGTAGCCAGTTCTCATTTTGACGGTGGCTAAATTTGACTGAGATATCTGAGGAAGGTGGTTGAAGTAACAAGAAGAGGCATGGTCCGCAACCAGACGATACGTCAAGGCCTAAAATCCCACCCCCTGCAGACCCAAGTAGAACAGTCCCAACTAAGATGGTTTGGCCATGTCTGCAGAGTGGGAGAAGATCGGCTACCACGACAAGCATGGGAAACAAAGAGCCAGGGATCCAGACCCCCAGAGTCCGCTGGGAGGACAACATTAGACAATCTTTGAAGGACCGAGGAGTAGAATGGAACCAGGCCAGGAGGAAGACAGCCGATAGGATAGTCTGGCGCTCTCTCTTCCAAACCTCTACACCTCACGGTAGAAGGGGAACGACTAAGTAAGTAAGGCTAAATTTGACCTACAGAATAAGAAAGTCAACAAAGTTTAATAAAATGAAGGATAACTAAAATTTAATCAGAACAAGAAAGTGTCCAAGCTTCATCTCAAGAAGAAAGAGAACTAAATTTTAATCTTGATAAGAAAGTGAATAAAGTTTCATCTCAAGTAGCAGGAAAACTAAATTTTAACCTTCAGAAGAAAGTGAACAAGCTTCATCTCAAGTAGGAGGAGAACTAAAATTGAACATGAACAAGAAAATGAACAAAATTTTCTCTCAAGTAGAACTAAAATTTAACCTTGATAAGAAAGTGAACAAAGTTTCCTCTCCAGTCTTTATGATTTCCAACTGCCATGGGATTTTTAACGTGCGCAACTTGCACACAGGACCTCCTATTTTTTCGTTCTTAACTGAGAAAGCTAGGCATCCAATCTCACTACCCATGAGACCAGGGGGAAGTATGACGTAATTAGGACCACTGGTTCTGAAAAAAATATTTCAATAAATTATAATCCCTCAACTGGGATTTGAACCATACCTCTGAGCCACTCTGACCCTATCAGGCCGCTGCCCTGGCAAAATTTAAAAATTAGGACACTGTTGGGTTGTTCATTCTAATGGTAAGAACTTCATTACGCGAATGGTTGCAAAGGAACAAAAATGTCAGAAAATGTTCTTCAAAACGAACTCCAACAAGTAGTGTTTAACTGGTCACTTACTGGCAGCACACAAGTCTGTGATGACTGTACATATATTTTATTTAACGTGACACATACGGAGTGGAACACACAAGACGATCATGGTTACAGATTACAGATGCAAATGTCATACTTTAAAGTTGCTGATCATACTCTTAAATTCTTGGAGATTCTTCAACAATCAAGTCCTCTTCTATCCAAGTGAGCTGAGGATCACTTCGGTTACCCTCTAATATACATTTACAATGAAGTCCGTTGACCTTCTTCCAAGGACGTCTATCGTGGTAAACGGATTCATGTTCAAGGATCAATCTTTGATATCATACCCGTAAAATTCCCAGACTTTCTTCATACAATACTTATGTAGCATATATATAATCCAGACAAAGTCATACACGGCAATACAATCAGGTTAGAGTCTTCTGTTGACTAACCTCTCTATATCCATGCCACGACTTTGGCATTGATGAAAAACGGCATATAAAACATGTGAAGCATACAAATGGATTAACTTCGTTTACTCGTAGGTATCCTCCCTCTACGGTAATTCAAAAGGGCTAACGACTCCGTCTGTCCATTCTAGGAATGACATACTACGATGAATTCCCGCTAGACCAAAACTAGGAGCGGCCTGATACTTTAATTTAACTCAATAAACATTCGATGTGACATGGGGCGACACTTACTTGATACTTCCACTATTGGCTTCATCATGAATACCAGTAGATATCATTACAAAATAATGGCTTCTTCAAACTTGCCAGAAAAATCCAAGAAATATATATCGGACATAAACATGGTCCGAACTGCCCCGTTCAAAACATGACGTCAGAATTCTCCCAACTAGGTTACCCGTACGTCCAAAGCAACTCACACTGCATTGTGCACGTCAGTGCGTGAATCAATGGAACGCACAAATAATATAACTATATTAAGACTGGTGCGTACATTTGGCAGGACCGAAGACTACCCCCTTAGGTAATAAATGTACGTAACAGACACCTACCCACCACAAAAATATTTATAGAATGTGCGATTCCTATACATTATATACACACATTGGGATTCTCACCAGTGCTATTGAGTTTGTGCACTGCGCTGAGATCCTCCTTGTGTGATTGATCTAAGGGAGGAGATCGGAACACTGTGTGCAATGAAGATAGTGCTTAAAAACCAAAACCAAATCAATCATCTCCAGTAGCAGGAGAACTAAGATTTAACATGAACAAGAAAGTGAACAAAATTTACTCTCAAGTAGGAGAAGAACTAAAATTTAACCTTGATAAGAAAGTGAACAAAGTTTCACCTCAAGTAGGAGAACTAAAATTTAACATGAACAAGAAAGTGAATAAAGTTTCACCTTAAGAAGAATTTTTTTTTTTTTGGTTGCGAACTCCTTCCGCATTCCACTGCAGAATGCTGTGTTTTGTAAGCTTTGTCAGTAATTCTAGCCCTTTGCCTCTGTGTAGCGCAGCAGAACGATATGGAGTTATTGACATTTTGCTTACTATGTAATGACGTCATCATGGAGCGGGGTACGTTGTACTGTTTCGTTAGGCCTGTGGCCCAGTACATTCGATTTCAACGGGCATTTATGTTGGGTTTCCTTCCTTAGCCTTTGACTGTCCCCAGCCTACCTGCAAGGCAGAAGTGTGGTCTCACTGTCTGACTGGATTCTAAAAAAACATGCAGAAAATCACTAACGTCAAAAGTTAAGTCACCATATTGGCAAGGGGAGATCACTCTTTCCTTAAGAAGAATGAGAACTAAAATATAACCTTGACAAGAAAGTTAAAAAAAAAAAGTATCACCATAAGGAAAACTAACATTTAATCTGAACGTGAACGTGAACAAAGTTTCCCTGACTGAAATAACTGTCATGCCATACCTGGGTTGTACTGATCAGTGCATGTCAGAAAACCTCCATGCTTGCATACGACATTACTTCCCCATCTGTCATTAGTGACGACAGTATCCTTCACTGGACTGAAAATTGTAATAAAATGTTACCACCAGAAATTTCAGAGATGTGACACATTTCCTTTTTTTTGCGTAGCGCACCTCTTTCAACTATTATCCATATGAATGGAAGCGCTGGTTATATCAGGATGCCTTCTTTTAGTAGAAACCAGCTATGAATTCAAAAAAATTAAAAGTACAGTGGATTCCTGCCCAATACAAGATATATGGAAATGAGAAGACAGATAAACTTGCCAAAGGAGGAGGAAGGAACATCCAAACAGAAGACAGAGCTACATATGGAGAGATAAAAGCAATAATCAGATATAACTACAGAGAAAAACTGCATAAGGAACTTCCAATGTCTGATACTGCAGAACCATACCATACATTACCAAGATGAGATCCAGTGATAATTTTCAGACTAAGAACTGGCCGCAGCAGGAAAACCAGACAGACAGACATGAGTCCATATGGGGAGGACAAACAAACAGTACTCTAAAACTGTTGGCTCCATGAGAGGTGCAGGATGGCAGCATGACCTCCTCCAACCTGGTTGAGGGAGAAACTGTATAGTGATGAGAGAAGCCTGAGACAGACTGCCAGCTCTATAAGAGCGATAGATGTGGTTATTTGAGAGCGAACGAAGAAGTGTTGTATATTTCCCGAATGTGCATATTTTTTTTATACTGTTCTGTATTAATTCTTTATGATGGTGCTTTGTTACTATTATTGGCGGTGTTGTATGAAAATTAGGAGTTTACGTGATGATTTTTTAGTCATTTAATCCTGTTGTCTGTTAAATACATTTGCAGTTATGACATGTAACAACAGTCAACTGTATAACAAATGTTATTTACCATGACCCTTATATTATTTTCCATCCAACATTTAGTTTATTGAATCTCACGACTTCACCACCTTCATAAATTATAATCAGTGAATATAACACCATCAGCAATGCAAACAATGTATCAAAGTCTGCTACTCAAACGACCTTCACATCAATTATAACAAATACAGTGATAGCAAAATAAACTAATGCAAGTACAATAAATTTACAACTATTGGTCAAGGAGTTGCAAAATTTCATATATGGGTGTCTGTGCACACAACAAAATGCTACAGTGAGATGACAAGATCGCCTTAATGAAAATGGGTGAAAGAGCCTGAAGAAAGATGAGAACAAGGCAGGTGACTCTGGAAATGACATATCTGCAGTACCAGAGAGCCGTCACTGTTATAGAATGGTCAAAGTTGTGCAGGTCTGTAACCCTTTATCTCAAATCTTTGAGGATAGCTTTGTTTCAGAAACTGGATTTTTTCACTTTTCAAATGTGCCCAAATCGTGTTTTAAAAGTAGCCAATATTGCACTAAATAGCTCGTCACCCAATCTACGATAAAAAATAGTTAAAAAATCGCCCACACTAACCAGAAATTGCCAAAAATGTGATTGAAAAGTAGCCAAAAAATAAAACGTTTGATTTTCATAACATTTCAGTTTTTTAGTGTTCAGATAAAAAGTTATAGACCTGCAGAACTAGAAAAACATGCACAGAATAAACAGGAGGAAGAAATAAGACAAAAAAGATATGGACAGAATTTCAGCAGACATTCAGAACAGACTGGCTTAAGACCTATGCTTCACAGGTGAAGAGAAAACAATGACAACAAACCAACCTGTCGTTATAAAGCCAGGCCAAGAATTGGGTGCTATTCCAGTAAGCATCTGTGCTGGGACAACCATCAGACCAAACAACATCTGGTTTATATGTGTTGACCAACTCATTCAGCTCAGGAAGAGACTTGCCCTAAATAATTCCAAAAAAGACAAAACTGCACCAAACAAAAAAAAAACATTAAATGATTTATGTCACATCAGTCCTCTTGTACGGCTGTGAAACTTCTTCTTGAATCCTTAGCCCCTAACCAACAAAGCAGTCAGTGGCCATCACGCCTAGTGGTGTCATGCTGGGCAGAATTTTGCTCAGGCATTGGCCATCCTGCATGCCTTGCCCCAACTCTGGTTCATGCTTTGCATCTCAGCCTCCACTGTTCTCTGCCAGATTGTCTTTGGTCTGCCTCTCTTTCACCGTCCTTCTGGCATCCATAGCATAGCAGTTCTGGTGATTATCCCTTATGAGGACATGGCCAACTCAGTTTCAGCGTCTGCCTGCAATGATGGTGTGAATGCTTTTTTGACTGCACCGTGTAAGCAATTCCTGGTTGGAGATGGTATTCGGCCAAAAAATTTGAAGAATTTTCCTTAGGCAGGTTGTGTGGAATGAGGCTAATTTGGACATTTTCTTTCTGTTACTCTCCAGTATTCCGTGCCATACAAAAGTACAGAAAGTACGCAACCCTCGTATAATTTTAATTTGGTGTTTATGCTTTACTGAGAAGATTTCCAAATGTTGTTTACATGTGCTAAGGCTGTTCTGATTTTATTCATTATGTTACTGATGTCTTTGCTTGTTCCGCCATAAGGTGTTACTTCGCTTCTTAGATATGTAAATTTATCTGTTTGTTCCAGCTTTTGGTTCCTTATTTTTATGGGCTCAGGATTTATTACATTAAGTGTCATGACCTCTGTCTTCTTCAGGTTGATGTTCAGTCCCACTTTTTGGCTATATTTATTCAGTCTGTCTGTTTGTTCTTGGATGTGCTGATGTGAGAGTAGTGCAATATCATCTGCATATTCTTGATCTTCCAGTGTGGTGAATGTTGTCCATCTTATTTCTTTAAGGGTATCTTCTGTTGTCTGGCACATCACCAAGTCTATGCCAGTTAAAATTGAATGGTTAACAAGGGGCAAACCTGTCATACACCTGTTTTCACTTTGAAAGTAAGGTTGCTCATCCCAACACTGCATGTAAAGTTAGCATAGAGACTTTTTATGATGGAAACAACACACCAAGGGATCCTGTAAGCCTGTAGTATCTTCCATAAGCTATCAATGTGTATGCTGTCAAAAGCCTTTTCAAAATCAACAAAATTTATTTATAGTTGTCTTTGCCATTCTGAGCACTGTTCTATTATGTTCCTGAGGGTGAAAATATAATCTGCGCATCTTCTGTGCTTTCTGAATCCTGCTTGTTCCTTCCTTAGTTTATGATCTACTGCTTTTGAGATTCTGTGGATAATCATCCTACACAATATTTTGCTTGGAACAGAGAGGAGCCAAGAAACGTGGAGAACTAAAAAAAAAAACAACCAACAAGTTACATACTTTTATGAATGGGTGCACCAGAAAGAGAATTGAAATGGTATGACAAAGATCATTAACTCTTAATATCCGGCAAGCCCCGTGAAGTGGCGCGGGTTTAGTACCAATTTTACGGCTCGCCCCGTGAAGTGGCGCGCGACGGTAACGATAGCTAAACTATCACGTAAAAACGCGGTTTTAGCTCCCGTATAGTAAGAGTTAATGTGAGACTGATGACATGTGCCTGTGGAATAAGAGATGAGAAGAAGGCACTGGTGATGGATAGACACATACTGAGGAAACCCTGATGATAACTTCAAAAGGCAGACCTTGCTATGGAATTCCTAGGATAAGAGAGATTGAGGAAGACTGAAAAACACGTGGAGAAGAGAAGTGGAGACAGAAATGACAGGGATTAAAATATGGATGGCACAAGACAGGAAGACTTGGCATACACTTGCTGAAGGTCTATGATTCCATGGTGAGCTGAAGGTCTATGATTCCATGGTGAGCTGAAGGTCTATGATTCCATGGTGAGCTGAAGGTCTATGATTCCATGGTGAGCTGAAGGTCTATGATTCCATGGTGAGCTGAAGGTCTATGATTCCATGGTGAGCTGAAGGTCTATGATTCCATGGTGAGCTGAAGGTCTATGATTCCATGGTGAGCTGAAGGTCTATGATTCCATGGTGAGCTGAAGGTCTATGATTCCATGGTGAGCTGAAGGTCTATGATTCCATGGTGAGCTGAAGGTCTATGATTCCATGGTGAGCTGAAGGTCTATGATTCCATGGTGAGCTGAAGGTCTATGATTCCATGGTGAGCTGAAGGTCTATGATTCCATGGTGAGCTGAAGGTCTATGATTCCATGGTGAGCTGAAGGTCTATGATTCCATGGTGAGCTGAAGGTCTATGATTCCTTGGTGAGCTGAAGGTCTATGATTCCATGGTGAGCTGAAGGTCTATGATTCCATGGTGAGCTGAAGGTCTATGATTCCATGGTGAGCTGAAGGTCTATGATTCCATGGTGAGCTGAAGGTCTATGATTCCATGGTGAGCTGAAGGTCTATGATTCCATGGTGAGCTGAAGGTCTATGATTCCATGGTGAGCTGAAGGTCTATGATTCCATGGTGAGCTGAAGGTCTATGATTCCATGGTGAGCTGAAGGTCTATGATTCCATGGTGAGCTGAAGGTCTATGATTCCATGGTGAGCTGAAGGTCTATGATTCCATGGTGAGCTGAAGGTCTATGATTCCATGGTGAGCTGAAGGTCTATGATTCCATGGTGAGCTGAAGGTCTATGATTCCATGGTGAGCTGAAGGTCTATGATTCCATGGTGAGCTGAAGGTCTATGATTCCATGGTGAGCTGAAGGTCTATGATTCCATGGTGAGCTGAAGGTCTATGATTCCATGGTGAGCTGAAGGTCTATGATTCCATGGTGAGCTGAAGGTCTATGATTCCATGGTGAGCTGAAGGTCTATGATTCCATGGTGAGCTGAAGGTCTATGATTCCATGGTGAGCTGAAGGTCTATGATTCCATGGTGAGCTGAAGGTCTATGATTCCATGGTGAGCTGAAGGTCTATGATTCCATGGTGAGCTGAAGGTCTATGATTCCATGGTGAGCTGAAGGTCTATGATTCCATGGTGAGCTGAAGGTCTATGATTCCTTGGTGAGCTGAAGGTCTATGATTCCATGGTGAGCTGAAGGTCTATGATTCCATGGTGAGCTGAAGGTCTATGATTCCATGGTGAGCTGAAGGTCTATGATTCCATGGTGAGCTGAAGGTCTATGATTCCATGGTGAGCTGAAGGTCTATGATTCCATGGTGAGCTGAAGGTCTATGATTCCATGGTGAGCTGAAGGTCTATGATTCCATGGTGAGCTGAAGGTCTATGATTCCATGGTGAGCTGAAGGTCTATGATTCCATGGTGAGCTGAAGGTCTATGATTCCATGGTGAGCTGAAGGTCTATGATTCCATGGTGAGCTGAAGGTCTATGATTCCATGGTGAGCTGAAGGTCTATGATTCCATGGTGAGCTGAAGGTCTATGATTCCATGGTCAGCTGAAGGTCTATGATTCCATGGTCAGCTGAAGGTCTATGATTCCATGGTCAGCTGAAGGTCTATGATTCCTTGGTGAGCTGAAGGTCTATGATTCCATGGTGAGCTGAAGGTCTATGATTCCATGGTGAGCTGAAGGTCTATGATTCCATGGTGAGCTGAAGGTCTATGATTCCATGGTGAGCTGAAGGTCTATGATTCTATGGTGAGCTAACGGGCTATGGTGCCAGGGTGAGCTGAAGGTCTATGATTCCTTGGTGAGCTGAAGGTCTATGATTCCATGGTGAGCTGAAGGTCTATGATTCCATGGTGAGCTGAAGGTCTATGATTCCATGGTGAGCTGAAGGTCTATGATTCCATGGTGAGCTGAAGGTCTATGATTCCATGGTGAGCTGAAGGTCTATGATTCCATGGTGAGCTGAAGGTCTATGATTCCATGGTGAGCTGAAGGATATTACATGAATGAGTTAAAAAAAATTCTCTATTATTGAAATAAGATATACTCACAAAAACAAAATTCTGGGTTCTGTAGCCATTTTTCTTGTCATCCAGATACACTGGGTTGAACCATTCAAACAGGGAATGATAGACACCGTATCTCAAATTTGGGTATTTACGAATAGCACTTGCAAGGTCACCTGTGCAAAAAAAAATACAACATGACATGCTACAAGACGACATACTACAACACGACGTTGAGGAATGATCATCATTTTCCTCTTTTGCTCCTTATGGAGCATGGAGCCACCATTGAAGCTAGTCCCCCTAACAGGAAGCCTAGCACCAAGCATTCACATGCTCTTGTGGTGGTGACTTCTGTAGCGGTTTGTTTAACATGATGATGATGTTGCCAGCCTCAAGCACCACCTCATATTAGTCACCATTTGTACGACATGCCTGACGTAGTAGTAGTCGTATTCTATCTTCATCAGGGACCTCCGGGACACGACACGAATGATGGCGAAGAAGCGTCCTTTATTAATGTAAGAAAACAAACAATATATGCTGCAGGTATTCCCAATTGCAGAAAGGTTAACAACATTATTGATTAAATTTGTTTAAAGTGAAGACATAAACACTTTCGCTGCCCCTATATTACTGTCTACATGAAATACCCTGTAAAAAAAAAATCCCGTCTACTTTTCAGAGTCACATGGAAAAGGTACACATTGCACAGTAAAAGCTAAATTTAACACCCATTAAAAAACAGCGTACAGGATCTTCACTTTTCCCCTTTATCTCTATCCTCACCTACGAGATCTCTCTTTGGACCAACGTCCTTAGCATTCCAATTAAAAGAGTATTTGGATGGCCAGCTTGTAAACCCTTCATGATGTTTGGTGACTTGAACCACATACCTGAAAATGTCCGGAAATGATGTATGCTATAAACAGGATTGTTCAAAACACACAAATCATCATCACCACAAATGCTCTTTATCTCCCGGTAAAGCACATACCTTCAACAAGTGCATACCTTCAACAAGTGCACACCACAACTTTCTGTCCTTTGCCATCCATTATGGTATTTTCATATCTTCTTTACTGTTATTGTGGTTGAGAATCAACTCCAGGAAACCCACAGGTGCTCAGCCTCCCTCAGCACATGTCAAAGGGTATGAATGCTGATTTCACTTACCTCTCATTCTGCATTCATGTTTCCTTTTTCCATTTGCCAAAGGTTTGGTTTGGTTTTTAAGGACTATTTTCTTTGCACACGGACAACGCCATCAGTGCTCCGATCTCCTCCCTTAGATCACACAAGGAGGATCTCAGCGCAGTGCACAAACTTCGTAGCACCGGCGAGAATCCCAGTGTGTGTTAATAATGTACAGGAATTACACTTTCTATAAATATTTTTTTTTTGTGGTGGTTAGGTTTCTAATTTTTAAATTTTGCCAGGGCTGCGGCCTTACAGCCTACTCTTAACGATTTCCAACTGCCATGGAATTTTTAACGTGCGCAACTTGCACACGGGACCTCCTATTTTTTTGCCCTTATCTGAAAAGGCTAGGCATCCAATCTCACCACCCATTTGCCAAAGGTATTGATGACAGAGCATGATCTCTATATCTCACAAAATGATTGATTTAATATGCATGTCTCCAATTCCTGTCTTCATGTGTTTTAGATCTTTTTCTATTGTGATTCCATAACAAGGACTGCCTTGCAATGCTGTTTTCATTACCAGTTAAAAACAATATCATTGTAAAAAAACAAAAATGGGTAAAAATAATCTACATGGAAGCAAGCCATTATTGAGTTTTAACATATATTTCATCATCATCATACTTGAAAGTGCACATGATGGAGACAAAATCACTCCATTAAACTAGTCCCCGGTGTAACAGGGTAGACTATTAAGTAGCTACAACTGTTAGCCTTATAGTAAAGTATTTTATGAATGACTAGTTAGATAAATAAACCACTAGTCAAGAATCAATGACATCATCAGTCATGACACACATGAACCTATGATGTCATCAAACCTTGTGTGGCCTACATACAAGTCAGACCGGAAAACATTTAGATTAGAGAGAACTTTAAACAATGGTTGGTCATCATCACATAGAAACAATAATTTTAGACTAGAGGATTCGTAGCTAGTTAGGTTAAAGATTATTTCAACAGTCCACTAGCCCCCAAGACCAATCATTAGAAGGTTTCCGGTCCTAACTCCAATGAGAAATACTTCCTCTGGCAAGCCATAGCACCAGACAAGTATAAAAACTGATGCATCTTAGAAACCAGATAGAGAGAGAGCTTGAGGCAGTAACTCAATGCTAGAGTCCAACCGAAGGCGTCACTCTTTCTTGAGGTTTGTGTGTGCTGTGGTGTAGCTGTTCAGCTAACAGCTTCGTTTTGTTTCCATATTTGGTTTTTTCTAACCAAGAGGAATAATTATTATAAGATGGCAGCGCCAGCAGTTCCGATTTTCCCTGTCAACATGGAGGAAGACTTTGAAGGTGGAGCTTTCCATAAGCCACGTACTTTGATTATTAGTGTTACCGGCCCACAGGCAAATAGGGCTTCATATTCTCTGATAGCGAGCATTCTCGCAGGGCCTGCAGGTGTGGGCACAGGTGGGATTGCCACCCTATATCGCTTTGCAGGACCTTTCAAATGGTATGCCACATTGACAGCCGCGGCCCAGCTCAAGCATTATAAAGGCCTTCATGGGAAGCGATTGGAATGGACCAACCCACAAATGTCGGTGTATATTGAGCACCAAGATAAAGAAAAAGCCAAGGGGATCCTGAATTGGATTCCACCAACTATGAAGGTTGAGACGGTGCAACGACTGGCGGCAGCAGCTACCGGAGATAAAGACGCCGAGGTAACCAGAATAAAAACGGCCTCTGATAAATGGAATATCATGTATAAACCATCGACATGCCAGGTCCCTCATTTTATGCATTTAAAAATAGCGGGACAAGAAGAAAAATTCCAGCGCATATGGGTGTCGTTGCCAGGCAGGAAAATTCAATGTGCAATCTGCGGGTTAGACACCCATTGGGTGAACCAATGCCCCAAGAAGCGAGCGCCACATCCCCAGGTCAAGAAAATGAGGGAAGAAGAGACAGCTGTCGACAAAACACCGGCAGAGCAGAGCAGGGCAGACGAGCCCCCTACCCCAGATGCCAGTGAGGGCGATGGATATAGCAAAGTTGTTAATAACAAGAAAGAAAAGAAAGAAATAAATAGAAAGAGATTCCTGCTCCAGGCAACAGAGCCTGTGAGATCAAAAGAAGTAAAGCGTAGTGAAAGCAGGTCGCCGGGCAAGCCCTCCCCTAGCCGGAGAGACTTACCACCATCACCCAGGGCGCCTACGCCGGTGACCTCCCCGAGAGGGAACTCGTCGACACCTGTCGCCGACGAGCGTGTGATGTCAGCACCTAACAGCAGAAGATCATCACCAACAAGACATGAGGTTCTAGAGGCGCCGACGCCGTTCAATACGCAAGCCTCCTCCTGTTGGGCGGCAACTACAGAAGAGGACGACATGGAGGCCATGTTGTCTCAAGCAGATATCTTCATAGATGGGCAAGCCTTTTGAACATGTGAGTGAATGAGTTTACTACTAGAAGTTCTTTCCCCGTGCACTGAGGCCCAGTGCAGACAGACCTGTCCAGTTCCCAAGTATAGGAAAGCCTTGGTTGCACCTACAACAAGAACAGACAGTGAGCTGCCGGTGTCCGGAGAAATGAACTTTTTTCCTTTATTTCATAGTGATGTAATTTTAAAAGTAAAACGTGTAAACACCTATAGTTTAGGGAGTGTGTATTATTATTATTATTTAAGAGTTGTGCTTAATGTAAGTAGTTCTTTGATGTTTTTGCTTTTACACACAAACACACACTGCACGCACTCTTAAATGCGCACAGTTGTAATTAAGCAGCCAACCCTCCCCCCCGTCAAGGCGGGAAGGTCTGACGGTGCGGCTTTGCCTGCACCTGGCCTGAACTATCAGGGCAATCTGACGAATAGCCAGTCCTCAGTCACTATCCAGTCTAGCAACCAAGAATTTAGGTTAATCGGTCAGCCCTCATGCACTGATTGGTCTAACAATGTAAACACGAATGTGTCGAGCGGCCTAGTTAAGACAGAAGGCGGTCAGCCCACAGTCACACCTCTGGTGTGTAAACCATGTGCAAAAAGTGACCAGCCTATCACTTTGCCTATTACAACCCCTAAAACACATGATAAACCATCAACTAGCGCTTTGTTGAATATTTCACCTGTAGCGGGTAGCCAGCCTCAGACCACTACTCTGCTTTGTAATTCAAAAAAGACGAACGGTCCAGTCCCCGTTTTGTCAAATATTTTAGATATGGCAAGTGCCCACTCTGCCACTTTGCCAGGTAGACAGTTTGCAACAAGTGGCCAACCCTCAGATACCACTTTGTCAAGCAGCCTAGTTCTAATATCCCTCAATATCAACGGTTTGAGGAATAAGCTAGAGCACATTATCAAACTGATTAAAAAAGATAAACCTGATTTTTTGTTCTTGCAACAGACAGGTATTACGTCCGACTTTTCTGCCAGTCGGATTGTAACTAGTTAGGACTTAAACACGGCTGGTTCGCCCTAGGCCCCAGGCATAGCAGTGTCGCCATCTTACAAATTAACGAAGATTGGGACACAGTACATTATAGGACAGACGGTTGTGGCAGAACCGTCATAATTCAAATACAGAGCAAACACAATAAACATGACACGCACACGCTCATTAATATATACGCACCCGCAGTAGACACTGACCAACCCAAATTTTACGACGGACTGTATGACACTATAGATAAGCACTACAAAGGAACTAGAATAGTGTTAGGGGGAGATTTTAACTGTGTTTTGGCCAATTTAGACAGTAGTTCCTTAGGCCCCGTATCTCAGAGAAAGAAAATTCAAATACCCCTATCAATACGACATTTACAACCCATTCTTGACAAACATGACCTAGTAGACGTTTACAGAAAACTACAACCGAACACACAAGCTTTCACATTTCACGACAAGACAAACCCATATTTTAGACAGGCCTCAAGACTGGACAGGTTCTACGCATCCAATAATTACAATATACACAAAACTTACCATATAAAAAACACGCTTAAATTTACAGATCACCAAGCAGTATACACAGTTCTAAGTACGGGACACACATATACAAAATTAAAGAGATCCCCGCATTGGAAATTCAACAATAACTTGCTAACAAATACCTTCTTCACAGATACAATAACACAACTCATTCAGGGTTACACACAGGATATCCCCAATAACAACATTGCAGAATATTGGGACCTGCTAAAAAACACAATAAGGGACAGAACACAGACTTTAGCAACAACAATACACAGGGCTTTTAAGAGGGAACAAAATATATTGGAAGACGCAATAAGTTTAACTAAACAGATAGACAAATCTAACCCACACATTCATACTTTAGAAGAGAAATTAGACCTGTACAAACAACACACATACCAAGGGGCTCTCCTTAGGTCAAAATTAAATACTATTACACAAGAAACACCCAGTAGACAATATTTAGCGATTGAACAAAATGTACAACACAGTAGGCAGATCCAGGAAATATTTGACATGAATGGGAAACAACAGACAGAAGACATTAATATTAGACACGCTTTTTTTGAATATTACACAAAATTATACGCTAAAGAACCAACTAACGTAAACATACAGGATAAATTTCTACACTACACAAAACGTTTAAGTGATGATGAGAGCAAGAAATTAGACGAAACTTTAACTTTAGAAAACTTAAGGGAAGCGATCAGTACTTTCCAGAAAAATAAATCACCCGGCCCAGATGGGTTAACGGCAGAATTTTACTTTTTCTTTTTCCCAATTTTAGGCCCCCTTTAATTAAAGTATTTGAGGAAGCCTTCCAGAAAGGAGAGCTTCCGAATAGTTTAAATGAATCCTTTATTACTTTAATACCTAAAGATAATGCTGACAGAAAGTCAATAAAAAATTACAGGCCTATTTCGCTTTTAAATACTTAAATTATTCATGAAGAATTTGATACACGCTGACCAACAATGTAGTGTACATGGTAGGAACATTTGTAGACATACACACTTCATAAAGGATTTCATTACATACACGCATGATAGACAGTGTCAAAGTGCAATACTATCACTAGATCAGGAAAAAGCCTTTGACAGGGTATCACATTCCTCTCTACACAAAACTTTACAAGCCACCAACATAGGTACTTATTTTAGAACATGGATAGAAATCTTATATAAAAAAACCCCATAGTAAAATATTAATTAATCACAGTTTAAGTGACCCAGTTAGGCTGACACGATCAGTGAGACAGGGTTGCCCTTTGTCTCCCCTGTTATACGTTTTAACACTAGAACCAGTGCTGGAAAAAATAAGACAAGATGTAAACATCGCGGGGACTTTTATACCCGGGCAAGGGGAAAGGAAATCATTAGCGTATGCTGATGATACTTTATTCCTTCCAGCAACTGTAGATTCCATAAGAAAGATATTAGAAACCTTTACAGAGTTTGGATACGCTAACGAATCCAAACTAAATATTCAAAAATCTAGTTTAATGGGATTAGGTAAATGGGCAAATAAGACAGATTTCCCCTTTCAGTTAACGCAAGTTAACAGAATCAAAATTTATGGGATAAACTATTCTTGTAGCCCCCACGACCCTAATACAGAGACATGGGTAAAGTTAGTAGATAAAATTCAAAACATGTTAGAGAAATATAAATACAAGACAGCTACTATTTTTGGGAGAAGTATCATAGTGAACTGTTTCATTATGCCTAAAATAATATATACAGCAAATATCCAGATTATGCCAAAGTCAGTGGTAACTAAAATAAATGTACTAATTAGGAATTTCATTTTTAAGGGCACCTTTAAAAGCATTAAACATTTAACCCTAATACAGCCCAAACATAAAGGGGGGATAGCTTTACATAATATCAACACTAAAATTAAAGCTTTAAGGATTAAATATATAGGGGAGATAATTAAAAACCCAAGCTTGTACCCCCTAGCACATTACTATATCGGACTTAGGCTAATTAAGTTACACAAACTAGAAAACAACCAACCACATTCCTTTGACACCCCACCACCTTTTTATAGGATATGCATAGAAAATCTAAAAGGGAATGAACAGTTAATAAAACAAGACACTAAACTCATATACAAACTTTTAGTAGGAGCACAGGAACCCCACTTAGGTACTCGAATAAAACGAGGGTACAACCTTTTCATAACAGACTACACACAAAGCTTCACAAACATCCATGCAATAGACGTCAAGCCACAAGCCAAACAAGTTACATTTAGGTTACTGTACGGTTTAACACCTATCATGAGTAAGCATTCAGCAATGAAAGCAGGCAAGGCGCCACCAAGGTGTAAACTGTGCAGTAACAACACAATAGAAACAGAGGACCACTTGTTTTACACATGTAAAACAGTGGCCCCCACATTAAATAAACTAAGAACACTGATAGCTTCCAAAACACCGCAATCACTCAACATGTATCAAGCGGTCATGTTGAATACTTTACCGACTTTACCGAGACAGACGGAGCTTAAACTCTTAACTTTATTAGCAGAATTTAGATACTTAGTGTGGATATGTAGAAATAGGGCAGTACATGACGGCATACATTACGACAGTAGAATATTTTCACAGATATACGAACAAATAACAAAAAACATAACAGAACAACTTTAAAAATATTTCTTGTTGCTTAAATACTAAACCTTTATTGACCTTTCATTTGTCATGCAAAGCAAGGTAGCTTTGCTTGTAAATATTTCACGTCATGTAAAAATCATACTTGAGGCCTTTGGGTCATCATGCAAAGCAGGTTGCTTTGACTGTAAATAACCTTTATTATATACGTCTTCATAAATCATCTCATAGTAGGGTGTCGATGTTCATAGCCTCATTTGTTTCACCATCTATAATAATGTTGGTACTCACTATGATATTGTTTGGGATATTGCTTGGGATATGGTTGGGATGTTTTGGGTTTTGATATGGCTTTTGCTATGTATCCTTTTGTTATAATATTGCTGACTTGTTGTTATTACTTACTTGGGGATAGGGGGAAGGGGGAGGGAGGGGTAGTAGTTCACACTATGTACTATTTAGAATGTATATGAATTTTAACTCTTGTAAATACTATGGATGTTGTAAAATATTGACCCAATAAAGGTATTTTAAACAAAAAAAAAAAAAGTTCTTTAGTTTAGGTTTGGAGCAACCTGGCGCTACGACTACTATTGAACGAAAAAGCCCTTGACTCCTACGGTTTGGATAATAATATCCATCTATGAGATCCTCTACCACCCAGGATAGTTAAGTGACCTAGCACTAACCCCTGCAACGATTGTATTTGTGGTTCACTCCACAGGATGTAAGTTCGATTTAGTTATAATTGAAGTCTCGAATCGAATTTTCATTTCGTTAGGATTTCCACAGAGATAACAAAACGACTATAGTATATGAGAAACTCCGCAAGCCTTTCGTCTTAGAGGCTAAAGCTGGCAGTTTTGCTTTCCCCCATTTCGTTAGGCATATTTATCGAAGATCCCAAACAAAAACGACAACATGTGTCACCGTAGTGATCCTCTGTGTTCTCACGCAAGAGACCTAATGACACATGAATGTCACTGTACCGGTCCCTGTGTGTAGACACATGATCCCAACCAAAAGCCAGATATTAGGCCGTGGGTTGTACAGTGTAAAATACACTTTCCCCCACCAGAAATTCTTATCGAACTGCCACTGCATCATCTTTATTTTCATCAAACGAACTGAATAAAGTACACCCTTTTATATAACTATTTCGGATCCTTCAAGTAATCTGTTCTAGTGAAGTTTCACTTGACTGTTTGAGTTGCCAATTATATTCAACGCTTCAAGATCAAATTTAGAATCCATCAAGGCACTTATGAGATCTACCAATTACCTGGGTTGTTCCTCCCTTCTGGAATTACTAACTCTGGTGATTAACCAGTATTTACCAGAAGAAACACAATAAGAAAAGTCCTGGGATTATTTCCCTTATTTCAAGTGAAATACAGATTTACATCCCTTTCCACAAAATCCACTATCACGATCTACACCGTCCACTCCATTCTTTCAACCGGTCACACCCGGCACTGTTGTAGAGTCGGTGAAAAATAAAATAGTTTCAGACTGACTCTGGCTAAAAACAATTTACAAGTTCGACTCAGGCCAAAAAATAACTGATTCCATGACTCCAGTAGCCAACTCTGACTAGACTACACAACCTGACAGAGTAGCAGCGTGGGGTCCACCCAAAAATAACTCCACAAACCAGATCCTGGGCCTCTATATCTGCCATGTAATCGCTCTTTCATTCTGGAGTTCTGTCTTGAACGACTCACGGTGGTGATAGATGTAACTGGAGAGGTCTTTTAGATTAGGCTTCTTTTCTGGTTTTCACTCAAACCTTCATAACTTGACAACTAATGTGTAAATCTAGGTTGAGTGGGTCCTCATGGTTGAAGCTTGTTTCTGCAGCAAATAGTGTTCTATAAACACATTAACTACCAAACTGAAAAACACGCTGTGGCATAATTAAATTTGTTTCCTATTTTCACTTTGTAGGTGTAAGTATGAATTAAGCTGTAATTTTCTTAACTTTTTTTAAAAAGATTTTTATGAATTATACATCATTTTAAAGAGAAATAAATGTACTATTACAACAAGCTGAAAAAAATGAATGTTTACATGATATGGTAAATATTATTAATAATATAAAATGGTTGAAAGACAACAAAAAAAACATTTCAAATTTTTTTATTATCAACTTACCAACATATTGCTTGTTCCTAAGGCAGTTAATGCCGTTCTGTAGATGATTATCATGTAGTATTTCCAATGACAAGAAAAACAAGCCCAAGATCACACATCTTCTTCTTCTTCAAGTACCATGCCTAGAGGCACAGGAGCTAATGTCTCTCTACAACTTCCTGTCTCCAGTACAATTTATCAATTCTGTTGTTGACTTCTTTTCATGCAACGATGTCAAACTGTCCAGTATTCACTCTCTCTGTCTTCCCCTATCTCTTTTTCCTTCAACTTTACCTGTTGTTACGATATATTCCAGCTTTCCTCTTCTCATAACATGCCCCAAAAAAAAGGATTGCTTCTCTCTAACTTGTGAAACAAGTTTCCTTTGTGCATTGGCCTCTCTCAGGACATCCTCATTACTCTCTTTAGCTGTCCATGGTATTTTTAAGATTCTTCTGTAAAACCACATCTCTGTGGCCTCTACTGCCATACCTACTTGTTACCAATTGTCCATGACTCACTCCCATACATCAGGATTGGTTCTATATAACACTGAAGAACTCTCTTTCTTACTTCCATTGGTAAAGAATTGTTGCATAAAATACTCATTTTATAGAATGGTTTTTGCCTGAGCTATTCTGCGTTTCACTACTGAGATGCATCTTCCATCCATTGTTATTAATGTATTTGTATTTATTGACCTGTTTTAAAACTGTTCCATTTACGTTGATAGTGAATTCTGGGGAAGCTATTTTCTTTGAGACGACCATTACTTCTGACTTTATGCTATTAAGGCTGAGGCCTTTATTTTCACTTTCTGTCACTATTGTATCAACCATTTCTGCTGAATCCATAATGGGGCTAAACAGCAGCAAATAAATGATAAAATGAGAAGGAATGAGCAGGAATGCCTGTTAACACGTGCAAGCAAGACCCAACAGCTGCATCAAAACATAAACTGCTCCAGAAAACAGTGGCGCGCCAACGCGGTAAATTTAAAAATGCGCTCCGAAATCCATGCCGGAAATCTGAAGGAACCGGATTATCGATGGCCGGATTTTTGAATGTCAACTGTACTATCAAAATCTCTGAATCAATGTCCACACCATTTTCACTCTCGTCCTCATCACTAGATCATCAATTAATAGTTGAAACATGTTTCTAGCCTGTTCAGCAGTTAGATGAGGTGTACATGCATTTTTTGTGGCCTTATTACTAGTTGCCATGGTAAAAAGTTTTACACGATTTGGTAACTAACCTGAAATGTTGAAAAATTTGAATATAATATCAATTTTCAAGTTTCGGCAACAACCACGCTTTGGGAATTTGTTTTCCAGTGGTAACTTAAAATCTCAAACCAGATAGGAAGTGTCTTGGTACATTTTTCATTCGTTTTATTACTAAATAGAGATTGACGCTCCAAGCAGCCATAGGTGAGATTCATATGACGGTCACATTGGCTCGCGATAGTTAATGTGTTAAGCAGCATAAGGCAGCCAGTCTTATACCCAACTGCCCTCATTAGCCCTCTACAACATATATCTCATGCAGACAAAGAGTATAGGAGTTCACTAGCAACTATATGAATCATTTCTGGAGGTCACTGAAGTCCCTTTAGCTTCATCAATCATCATCATCAGGTGCCATCTCCACATCGAAGGTTGGTTGCAATGGATCTCCAACATCTTCTATCTCTTGTCTTGATGGCGCACTCTGACACTCTTTACTGTCCATCTCATCATGTTATCTTCCCACTAACAGGGCTGTCTTCCTCTCGCACGTTTGTCTTTAACTCTGCCTTCTATTATGGCCATCAGTAAGGTGTTATGTCTTTTTACATGGCCAAAATATTTTAGCTAATTTTGATCTCCTCCATTAAAAAAAGCTTCATTAATAAAATTTCTTAAGACCACACTTACCTGGCTCCTGAAGCATTGAAAATATCTGCCCAAAGCCCAGGGTTGTATATACCAGAAGGTGGGTTAAACTGTTCAGCAAAGTCAGCATAGGTCCAATTAGGTGGGTAGTTTTTTTTCATAAATTCAACAACGGATGGAAATGGTTTATCTCCTTGCCAGTGATACCAGAACCACTCACTGCCAAAGCTTGGAACTGTCAAATACATAATGGAAAAATGAGAGTAAAAAATTATAAACTTTTGGTTCGATAATAGAATTTGATCAAAATGAATAAATCATCATCATCATTTTCCTTTTCGCTTAAATTAGAGCATAGAACCAACACTGAAGTTGCTCCCCTTGCAGGAAACCTGCATCAAGTAGTCACATGTTCTTACAGCGATGGTTTCTGTAGCTATTTGTTTGACATGATGAGGTTGCCAGACTTATGCACAACCTCCTATTGGTCACCTTGGGTGACATCTATGAGAGTGCAGTAGTATATATATCTTTCTTTGTCTCATCAGAGACCCCCAGAATTAGGCTTTAAAATTAAGAACACACAAAGACCATGAGAAACTGATGGTTGAATTACTGAATAGCAGTCACATGCTGCCATGTCTCCAAAGTGGCCATCAATATGTGTCATATTGAGTGATTAAAATATCAGTGAAGATTTCATTAGGGATTGTTGTGAATGTCAAAAGTGTAAGAGAAGTATGAGTCTGGTTGAAAGGAAGCATGTTACTGATGGCTTTATATGCTTTTGTACATTCATGGGAAGTGAGTTGGCATCTTCCTGTACAGCCTCAATATTTGTTGGATGTTATTATTTTTGAGAAAGCTCGAAATAGGGTTAGGGTTAGCATTAGTAGCTATTTTTCTCTATTATTCAATCAGTCAAAGTAACAGATGATGTCTCAACGGCCACTATGAAGATATTCTATTATTCTAAGATTCTACCTAAACTAATCATTAACTGTTTGGTTGAAAGGAATCGAGGGAAATACGCATGTGATTTCACCCAAATGACAATGTAGATGACACGTGTTGAGTAAGTAATTGACTTGATCAATACAGCACAAGCACAAAATTAAGATTATATCAGAGCTGTGTGCTTTCTGTGCTTCTCTATGGTGTGGAATGCTGGAGAGTTACAGAGAAGAAAATGTCGAAATTGTCCTCTTTTCACACAACATGCCTAAGAGAAATTCACCGAATCTTTTGGCCGAATACCATCACCAACCAAGATCTGCTTACTCGGAGCAAGCAAGAGGACATGCACACCATCATAGCTGGCAGACGCTGGAGCTGGGTTGGCCATGTCCTCAGAAGAGACCCCGATGCCATCACAAGAACAGCTATGCTTTGGACCCCTGAAGGAAAACGAAAGAGAGGCCGACCAAAAACAACTTGGTGGAGAACTGTGGAGGCTGAGATGCAAAGAATGAACCAGAGTTGGGGCACTATACGAAGGATGGCCACTGACCGAGCAAAGTGGAATCAATTTGTTGTTGCCCTACAAGACGCCACTAGGCGTGATGGCCACTGACTGCTTTGATGGTCGGCGGCTAAGGATCAAAGAAAAACACAGAGCCACTTCTCAGCTCTCCCTGCCCATCATAGGGCCCATAGTGAGATCCTCCATCATGCAATCAACCAGGTACAAGCCAGAGTTACATCTGGGCTTCAAGTGACTCCCCCAAGCTTAGCGTGGAATGCTGGGTTCTCAACATGTTTCACCACAGGGAAAATCCCTGGAGGTGTGTGGATGATTTCAAGAGTCAATGAGGATGTAATTAACCGAACAGACAAAAGTTCATGTCCAAATATACATACTATAGCATTGTGTATAGCAGGTGGTCATATAAGGATGACTCCAGGTATGCCTCCATGCACAGAAATAAGTGTTAAGTTTGTATTTTGTTTTTTCAACAAACAGCCTTCATCTTTTTTACACATTATTATTTTTGAAAAAGCCCAAAACAAGTTAGGGTTACGATTAAGTTTACCAAGTATCGTCCTTTATCTCTGCTTTCCAAGCCAAAGCTTAACCTTAAAGCTAAACCAGTTACTGTGTTTCAGGCATTTTTGCTTTCCTTTTAGGCCACAAATCTCTCCACATGTAAGCCTACCTTGCCGTGGTTGGAGAGCTTGAGCGCCTCAATGATCCCGGGAGCTATGCCGGCGGGAGTTTTACTCCTGGCAGGGTCACCCAAGCCGGACAGGTCCTGGGTGAGGGGCCAGACTAAATGGGCTGAGGAGTGGGTGGAACCCTATAGGTGTAGATGCAGAACCCACCGGCGAGTGGTACATGCTCTGGTCTGCACCAATCCACCCCCACTTCATGGGTTAAATGCTTTCTTGCCTCATTCTTCACTGTTTGTCGTCTATCACGCCCATGGCGACCGTTGCCTCAATTGGCTGTGTGTGGTGTACCCGGAAACGGGGCCTCCCAGTACTGAGGCAAAGTTAAGTCCCCGATGTCACTTATCGGTGCAGAATTGAGAGAGATGGCTGAGCATCACAATCCCTCCTGTGTTGCAGCATGATGAGAACCCAGCATTGCACACTGAGCTTGGGGGGATCACTTGGGCACCAGACTTAATACTGGCTCTTGACTGGATGGCCGCATGCAGGAGATTTCTACAATGGAGGGTTGGCAGGTGGTGGGTATCGGGAAGTGGCTCTGTGCAGGACGTGAGGATTCCTTGGGAGAGCCCCGAACCAGAGCACAGCATTGTGCAAGCTCTGCATAGTTGGAGAGCCCCCTGGATGACGGGGAATGCACAGTGTGCTACCCCACCTATCCCCAACTGCTAACTTAGAACCAGAAGTGGGGTCCTCTGTATGCGTGCCAGGCCAGGATAAAATGCCTGGGAAAGAGACTGGAGCTCAGAACTCCCTAACTCAAAGTTGCAGGATGGCAGAAAAGCCACGGGAAAGACAGGGCTATTTTGAAGATAACGCAACCATATTTTCACCATACGAGCTCGGACGCCGCCTCGGTAAACAAGGTCCGCGCAGAGCAGTGACACCCCCAGGCTGCTTGCGAATAGTCTACTACTGGGAACATAAACAGATTAGGGATGAGCCCACTCTCCCGTTGAACAGGTGCTAAAGTCGTAGATACTGGGCCAGAAGGCGCACCGGAAACCACAGTATCATGCAACTCGCTTTTTTTTTCTATGGAGAGTACACCGTCAAATAAATCTCGTTCTGGTGCTCGCCCTGTGGAGCTCCACCAGGCAGGTGCAGTGCCGGGCTCTGAGCCTCGACAGAGCCCACCCTCAGCTACTGGAGGACCCTCTAGACCGTCTTGTGGAGTCAACAGACGGCGGAGGAGAACTACTGACCAAAACAAAACAGAAAAAGAGAAACCCAGAGTGCCACTTGTCATGATGCACTGGAATGCAGAGGGAGTGAACAGCAAGCAGGCTGGATACAGCAAAAAGACAGAGCTGGAAAACATCTTGTATGAGAAGCAAGTCAGTGTTTGCTGTATCCAAGAGACTCACTTGAAAGCAGATCAAACCTTTAAAATAAGGGGATATCAATGCTTCAGATCCGACAGACAAGATAGACGAAAAGGAGGAGTACTTACTCTTGTAAGGAATAACATTCCTGCACACGAAAGGAAAACCTTCATGGATGGAGCAGAATATCAGCTGCTGCAGATAAAGGTAGACAAGATGGAAATAGAACTCCTGAACTATTACTGTCCGAACAACAAACCCCTGAGTCTCAGCTCTATACAGGTACCAGCCACCAACTTTATAGCAGTTGGAGACTTTAATAGCCACTCCCAGAGCTGGGGCTATAACCATCTGGATCACAGAGGTGAAGAGGTTGAAACTTGGCAAGATGATCACTCCCTAATCCTAGTCAATAATGCCACAGATACTCCTACCTTCTACTCCAGAGGATGGCACACAACCTCAACACCAGATCTTGCCTTCTCCACACCAGATATAGCTGGATCTATTAGTAGAGAAGTAGGAGACCAACTAGGGGGAAGCGACCATCGCCCAATCTTTCTTACTGTCCAGAGTGCAACTCTCAGTACAGGCCCAGCCATTACAAGATGGAACTACAAAAAAGCCAACTGGGGTTTATTCAGGCATCAGGTGAACACGCTGCTGTCTACCCTCAAGGTACAGAACAGAGACATTAATGAAGTGGTAAAAGACTTCAACAGATGCATACTACAAGCTGCAAAAGAAACCATTCCCAAAGGATGCCGGCGTAACTACATACCATACTGGTCCAGCACACTCCAAGAACGTCAGGAAGCTATGGACAAGGCTAGAAAGGACGCAGAGTCTCAGCCTTCACTTGAAACTCACAACAAATGGAAAAAGGCTGTAGCAGAGTTTCAGAGAACAAAGCTAGAAGAAAAGCGGAAAAGCTGGAGAACTAAAACGGCATCGCTGAACCTTGAGAAAGACGGCAGGAAACTTTGGAGATTAGTCAAGTCTCTAAATGAAGAGCATTCCTCACCAAGGCAGACTATCACATTGGATGAAGGTGGCAAACTTTTCAGAGGAAAACAAGCTGCAGACTTGTTTGCTAGAAGATACAGTTCAGAAAGCAACTTACCCATTAACATAGACCATCAGAGAGAGATAAGAAAAGAAATACTGGCAACCATGGGACAGACAGATACTCCTGCCCCAATGAGGGAACCCATCACACTAGGAGAACTACAGAAGGCTATTTCCAAGCTTAAGTTTCAAAAGTCACCCGGCCCAGACAAAATCAGCAACGAAATGCTAGTAAATCTGAGCTCAGCAGCAAAGACAAAACTGCTTGAGATATTCAACCACAGCTGGTTGAAAGGAACGGTACCCCAAGTATGGAGAGAAGCCATCACAATACCCATACTAAAGAAAGGGAAATGTAAGACCGAGGCTGCAAGTTACCGGCCAATCAGTCTCACAAGCTGTGTTGGGAAGACTATGGAGCGAATAGTCAACCACAGATTGAAATGGTATTTAGAGTCTGAGCAGATCCTGGTGCCGGAACAAGCTGGATTTAGAGAATGCTACAGTATAGAAGACCAAGTTACTTACTTGTCTCAAGCAATAGAAGATGCCTTCCAGGAGAAGAAAAAGGTCCTAACGATCTGGGTCGACTTCAAGCAGGCCTTTGACAAGGTGTGGAAAGATGGCCTCATTGCAAAACTTAGGAGAAGTGGAATCCAAGGCAACATGATGAAATGGATCCAGTCATACTTGCATAACAGGAGAACTAGAGTCACTCTTGACGGTCTGCAGAGCAGAAAAGTGTTGCTCCATCAGGGGGTACCTCAAGGAGGAGTAATTTCCCCAACACTCTTCCTTGTTTACATCAATGACCTGGTGAAAGATCTCCCTGCAGGAGTTAAAGCTGCCTTATATGCAGATGACCTAGTACTCTGGTGCGCTGATGAAAATGTCACCACAGCAAATTATAGAATGCAGCGGGCAGCAGACATGCTAGTGTCATGGGCAGAGAAATGGCTTATCACAATAAACACAGACAAAACCTCCACAACACTGTTCTCCCTCGCCCCCAAGGACAAATCAGCTAACATACACCTAGGGACAACCGTGATCAAGGAAGAAAGCTACCCCACCTATCTTGGGGTGACATTTGACCAAAGGCTTACATGGAATAAGCATATTGAAAATGCAGAAGGAAAGGCCCGAAGACGACTAGGCATACTCAGAAAATTAGCAGGTACCAACTGGGGAGCAAATGAACGAAATCTAAAGAAGATTTATAATGGAGTAATAAGACCACACTTAGAGTTTAGCTCAGCAGCATGGTCATCAGCTGCTAACTCACATCTGCAGTCTTTGGACAAGGTGCAAAATCAAGCTCTCAGGCTCATTACAGGAGCCATGAAAACTACACCAATAACAGAGATGCAGAAGGTTGCTGGATTACAGACATTGTCCCATAGAAGAGACACAAAAACCATGATCCAGATGGAAAAGTACAACAGTATGCCAATGCACCCAATGAAGGCAAGACTAGATGATCTGGCATTGGGACGTCTAAAGCGTAGCAGCTTTGTGCATCGGGGGAAAAGACTTATAAGACAGCATCAAGAAGACCTATCCATGAAGACAACACCACTGAAGCCCACCCTATACCCTGTACCATGGGAGCAGGCCAGCAGTGCCCTCCAAATTAATACAACAGTCAGTGGTCTCACAAGTGGATGTGAGTATAATGATCTGCAAAAACGAACTGCTACATTGAGTATGATCCAAGAAAGCTATCCCGATCAATCATGGATACATGCCTATACAGATGGATCAGCAACTAATGCTGTTAGGAATGGAGGTGCCGGTATCTTTATCTCATATCCTGACAACCACTATGAGACTAGGCACATTCCCACTGGTAAATTCTGTTCCAACTATACAGCTGAGGTTCAAGCTCTAGAGCAAGCTGCAAATATGATTTATAACACCAACTCTGACTGCCACCAGGTAGTCATCCTCACAGATGCACTGTCTGTCCTGCAAGCTCTCAAGGGTGGTAAACTCCCGCATCTGAGAAATGAACTAAACAAGGTAGCTGCCAAAAAGAGAACCATACTTCAGTGGGTACCATCTCATTGTGGTGTACCCGGAAATGAAAAGGCAGATAAACTTGCAAAAAAGGGAGGAGAATGTGAACAAGAAGATAATGAAGTCACATACTTTGAGAAAAAGAGAGCTATCCAGACTATCAGAAGAGAACAGAACCAACCCAAAGACGACTATCACACTCTCGACCGGCAGGGACAGACAACTATTTTTCGACTCAGGACAGGGCATAACAAACTGAATAAACACATGCACAAGCTACGATTGTCTGCTTCACCACTGTGCACATGTGGATTAAACGAACAAACTGCTGAGCATGTTCTACAGGACTGTCCTCTGTATGACCAGTTAAGAAAGATATACTGGCCCAATGACTCAACACTAAACTCAAAGCTATATGGAGTTAAAGAGGAACTTCAAACAACAGTCGAATTCATCATGAGAACTCGTCTGACGGTGTAATCATCAAAGATGCGATCGCAAGAAGAAGAAGAAGAAGAAGGCCACAAATCTCACATCAAAATGGCTAATGCTAATCTGAACACTATTCCTTACCACTAGTCAAGCTCCTTAAAAAAAAAAATAACAATTATCTACATGCAAAAAAAAACGAATTGAGAATCCAAAAGCAAACGTGGTAATCACTATGCTGTACTGTGGGCTGTAACTGTATATGAAAAAAAAGCAGGCATGTGCAAAACTGATGGCTGACTCACAGATGAGCAGACACACACCACCTTGTTGCAGATGTGGCATCAATGCTGCTACTGTAACATTGGCCATGTCGCTTGGAGTGATTAAAATGTCAATGACGATTTCATAACGTATCATTATGAATGTCCAAAGTGTAAAAAAAAAAAAGAATGAGTCTGGTTGAATGCAATTGAGATACCATCTATTCATCAGGCTAAAGATAGGAACTACCGATCAGTGTAACTGTGGCACTGATAAAATGACTGCTGAACATCTGCTTCAAAGTTGCCCCTTATATGTGGTACAGAGAAAGTGCATATGGCCGACGCCAGCTCCTTTCGTGGAAAAGCTTTACGGGGATTCAAATAGCCTCAAACTGACTACTGCTTTCTTTGAGAACATTCAAGTGGACGTCTGAGAGTGTACGAAGAAGAAGAATGCAAGTGCTTTAGTAATGGCTTTATATGGATTAGCAGAGTTTGCAGGCATTAAGCTGGTATTTTCTTCTTTTAAAAAAAAAATATAGGCTATTAACTAAATGTTTGTTAGACATTTTTGTATGTTCTTCTCTATTCCCTTCCAACCTGTTGACGAAGTTGGTGCGCACACCCCTTACCAGAAAAAACTCCCCAGTGAATGAATATTCCAATCTTTCCCTCATCATACCAGCTCGGCAGAGGTCGTGAATCCAAAGAATCCCAATTAGGCTCATATCGTACAGCCTCAACCGGAAGTATTAGTGAGAAGACAATGGTAACTACTGAAGTAAGACGAATTAGTTTTAATAAGTCTTTCTCGGCCATTTTGGAAGGTCACATGATATGATAAAACCCCCAAAACATCTTGCCAGGATTTTTTAAAGATATCTCGTTTATTCAGTCATGCAAGAGCTTTGTATACACGTGAAGCAGTACAATGGTAACAAAGCAAAAGGTTTTATTTAATCAATGAAAAATATTTCATGTGTTGCCAATAATGGGCTATAATTAGGATATGTGTCTATAATTTTAAATAGTATTCATGGTTTTATCCCTCCTGGCCAATTTTAGTATGCACTTGAGCGTGTATGGAATATACAGTATATACTAGCAACAACCCGGCAAAATTGGCAGGTTTATAATTAGTGTGTTGTTTCTGTTACACGTAGTACGTTGCTGCTTCTTCTATAGTATCGATTGCTCGCTGTGAATGACGCGATCATCTCTTCCTTTTAGCCATCTTATCATTTTGATCAATAATAATAAGTCTGCATTACTTTAAATTAAAATTTTGTCTTGAAGAAACAATAAAAAACTTACATTTTTAAGAAAAACGATGAGTTAAATCCGTTTCCCGAATGAAACTGGACAGAAGAGTATTTTGGTTGTCTGTTGATTAAACTGCATCTCCGCACCTTCCTGTCTCCAGTTCAAGTTGTTGGCTTCTTTCCATAATCAAACTGTTTGCTCGCTGTGAATGACGTGATCGTCTCTTCCTTTTAGCCATCTTATTATTTTGATCCATAATAATAAGTCTTCAATACTTTAAATAAAAATGTTGTCTTAAAAAAACAATCAGAAACTTACATTTCAAGGTTATTTTTAAGAAAAATGATGAGTTAAATCCGTTTCCCGAATAAAACTGGACAGAAGAGTATCTTGATTGTCTGTTGATTTAATGAACCCCGTCACACTTTTCTATTTTCGCGAGAGTACATATAAGGGGAAACAATACAATTAGTGTCTAACTTTCAACCACAGTTGCACCCCCTTAGCTGTGGTTGAAAGTTAATGTACTCTCTCGAAAATGGAAAAAATGCGCAAATGACGGTGTGCAAAATGTGACTGACCGACCGACCGAAGTACTTTCGGCGGGAATCATGGTATTGAATACAGTATATATATATATATATAGCTTCTCGAAAGATATTTTCTACGGACAACTGGCAAAAAGACCAGTTGGGCGATCACAGCTGAGGTTCAAAGATGTGTGCAAGAGAGACATGATGGCACTGAACATAAATCCAGCAACCCCGGAGGATAAATCTGCCTATTGCACCATGTCACGATGGTACGGCGCCACCTCAGATTGGGCGAAAAGCCTTCATAGCAAGCAGACGGGAGGAGAAAACGTCGAAAGGAACACTATGAAACTAAGCACCTGAGGACTGTCGCCATAAGGGCGCTCCCATAGTCATTTATGACTGAAGGGGCAATAAAGTAAAATTTAGATTTATCGTTGGCGTTCGACCGGCGATCAAGAGTGACTTCCCTTTACTACGCTGTGCTACCAGATATTTTCAAGAACAGTAGCGTGAAAATAATTTAAAAGTAGCAAAATGGAATTCAAAATAGCCCAATGTGTATGTGTGTGAAATACTATCTATCTATCTATCTATCTATCTATCTATCTATCTATCTATCTATCTATCTATCTATCTATCTATCTATCTATCTATCTATCTATCTATCTATCTATCTATCTATCTATCTATCTATCTATCTATCTATATATATATATATATATATATATATATATATATATATATATATATATATATATATATATATATATATATATATGTGTGTGAGTGTGTGTGTTTGTGTGAGTGTGTGTATGTGACTCTTGCAGACTCTAAATGATTCTCCTATATTGTGACGACACGTCTGTACGTGTCCTTTTGTGTGATCTCTCACCCCTTCAGCCCTCCGGCTGTATCCTTTCCTCTTCTTCATTTTTCTCACTCATCGCTTGTTAAGTGGCATAGATCATGCCTTTTCATTCGTTATTTTCACTATTTTGCTTTATGCTGGAAATAGCATGGTGAAGTCTCTAACACGCCACTCCCCTATGGCAGTATTTGCTATGGGAGTAATGCGTATCTTATTGTTTCAAACTCCACTCCCAGACTGTTGTTACGATTCGCCAGGTTTGGTGACCCGGCCAGCGATAATATTTTATCGCCCAATGTCTGACCGCCTGTGGAAATGGGGCGGTCAAACATTTGACCCCATTGGAAAGCTGTTGATTGTGGTAAAGTGGGATGATATAAATATTTATAGGGGACTTAGTGTACTGACTGAGATCAGCTGTGAAGTATCTGTATCTAATAAGTGTAGTGTTTTACAGATGACCTTACTTGCTACCACATTTATACCTCAGTCAGAATTATTCTGGAATATTGTGATGACTGTCGTGGAATATTCTAATCCACATATATAAATTATCAAGTAAATATAAAGCCTAATAAATACATATAATAAATAAAGGAAGAAGAATGGTAAAGAACAGTGCTGTCACAATGACTGTACTCGAAATCCCCTTGTTTTCTACTGCGTAAGCAAATTGTAACGTTTCACGTCGATATTAAAGGCTTTCTGCAACATACACGCGTTTCCCAAACACACAATAAAATGTGCTGCCTTTCTAAGAAAAACCTTGAAATATGCAAGTTGACCTACATTTTAAATTCCATTCATGTCTTTTTCTACACTGCGTTACCAAAACGAACGAACAGATGGTCAAAAGGATAAAGAGAGAGGGGAGGGCTGAAAATCAGGAACGCATGCAACACGCGTCGCGCGATACACAAATGCTGCCATCACGCGTGTAAGTCTACATGCACTAATTTTTTTTCAGACGGACAGTGATAAAATACACTACCCTTTCCCAGAGTTAGGTTTATAAATCATAAAAAACTCTTATTAGGAAAGACAACATTAGATGGGTTTACGGTTGAAAACATAACAGTACCCAGACAGCACATCTTCGAAACAGGAGGTAGAAGAAATTGCATATTTTGAATGCAGCCACGTAGCTCCTTTAAATTTGTATTTTTGGGTTCCTTAGGGCTTGCTGACAAATAATATGTAAAACGTTACGCAAATAGTCCAGGAATTAATAAATTATACCCAGAATAAAATAGTGAGGATGCCTGACAGCATGGAATCATTTCTGCTCATAAGATTTTTTTTTAACGTGTTTGAAAAAAATTTACGTTACAGAAATAGCCTACCATGTAAACTCCAAATTGATTGGAGCGCAACAAATGAAAGCCTAACCACGATTGGTCGGGCTATAAATACTATCTTGGTTGTTAGGGGAGACGGGGAAAGGTAACATTTTTTCAAACACTTGTCGAAACGGGGCCTCATTGGCTAGACTCGCTGGATATAATCACTTGGGAGCGTTAGTTCGAAACCACTTGTTTAAATAAGCTTGATAAAGCATCAGTGCGTTGAAGCCAGCTCACAATTTTGCTAAAATAAAAGCCTGGAATATAAGCAGATGGAAATTTGTGCCAGTAATTGTGCCAGAATTCATTGCTAATCAACGTATCTGTGTTTATTTCCATGAAATTGTGGTAAGCTTGAACCATTCAGTATCTTTTAATGAAAATTGAATGTAAATTGTTAATTTATGCCTGTATATATATGTGTAGTTCAGTGGCCAACGTGAGGTAAAGCCTGTAATGCTCCAGCCTGAACAGAGGGTGTCGGAGAGAAGTAAAACGGCATGGAATGGCCAAACAGTACACTGACACCTGGATGATTGAATAGAAAGAAATAATGCTGGAAGTGCAGAGGCGTAGTAACCATTAAGAAGGGTAATACTGGAATAAAGTATTTCAAATGAAGCTGACAGTTGGCCTAATGCTCTGAACTCAATGTTTGTGCTGTGTTGTGATCAGTGTAACAAGAGAGTTTAAGTTAGTTATGAAGTAGAAGGTACATCCTTCTTGATTTCAGGGACAGTGGTCTTGATGGTACTGAGCAGCACCTGGTCAGAGCTTTGCTGAAGCCAGTGTCGGACAGCATACTCCTTGGTCCTTTTAGCTATCAGTGAGGTGTCTCCAGAGCCCAGAGGAGAATTCGAGCAGAGGAGTCCTTTCCTGCCGCCATCACGCCAGATAAGCTAACTTGGCCAGCTGAGCTCAACATTATGTCCCCTCATCTTGAAATGACTTTATAAAAATAACATTCAGAGGGGAATTTAATTGTCTTAATATCAGGAACTGAGAACATCTCCAATACTAGTCCCAAAAGACAAACTATTGAAGTCATGATGACAAATACCAACAGAGCTTGAACAAAACAAAACCAGTATTACCTCATTTTACTACTACACAACTGACACACATAGAATATTTGTAATAATATATGTCACTACAATATTCATATTAAATACATTCTGTACATAACTTGTAATTTAAATTGATTGTGATTCCTGGTTCCCTTGTAGTTGAATCAGGACACATATTCATTCATGCCAGTAATGAATACATATTGTTATTTGAAAAGTTACGAGTGACTTCTTTAAGATATTCTCATAGAGTGTTATATGTATGTGAGTGTCACAGTGTTGTTAAGAGTAGTGGATTAAATTAAATTGTTTATCTGTCTGTTGTTGTGACTTACACTTCATCATACACATACCCTAGACACATAACGTAGTCATCACACTATTCCAGAATAATTCTGACTGAGATATATAGATATGTGGTAGCAAGTAAGGTTATATATATAATACACTACTCTTATTAGATATATATACCTTCACAGCTGATCTCAGTCAGTACACTAAGTCCCCTATAAATATTTATAACATCCCACTTCACCACAATGACTACGTTAAATGTCTAGGGTTATGAAAATGATGAGGTGTAAGTCACAACAACAACAGACAGATAAACAATTTAATTTATTCCGCAACACTTTACAACACTGTGACACTCACACACATATAACACTCTATAAGACTATCTTAAATGAGTCAAGTGTTTAAGTTTAAAAATATATGTATTAATTCTTTCAATAATGGGTATCCTGTTTCAACTATACAGTGAACCAGGAATCACAATCAAATGTAATTACAAGTAGTATGTACACACTTTATATATATGAACTTTGTATTGACATATTTTATTATTATTATTCTATGTGTGTAATTTGTGAAGTAGTAATATGAGGTAATACTGGTGTTGTTCAAGCTTGGTTGTTGTTTTTCATCATGACTTCAAGTGTTTGATTATCGTGGAAATAGTATTGGGAAAAGTTCACAGTTCCTGTCATTTGAACCAATTTATTGTCCCTCTGTGTTTAATATAATGTCAATTTTTGAGGGGGGGGGGGGGGCACATAATGTTGAGCTACTCTGGCCACAGAAGCTTATCTTTCGTGATGGCGGCAGGAAAAGACTCCTCTGCTCGATTGCTTCACTGTGTTCTGGAGACACCTCACTGGTCGCTATCTGGACCAAGGAGTATGCTGTCAGCCTCTGGATTCAGCAAAACTCAGACCAGGTGCTGCTTCAATAACTTAGGACCACGGTCCCTGAAACAAGAAGGTTGTACCTCCTACTTCAGATCTAATTTATAATCTATTTCTACACTGAACACAATACATAACAAACACTGAGTTCAGAGCGGTAGGCCAACTGCTAGCTTCATCTGAAACAATTTACACCAGTATACTCCTCCCTAATGGTTACTACGCCTCTGCAATTCCAGCATTATTTCCTTCTAGTCAATAAGATAGGTGTCAGTGTACTATTTGGCAATTCCATGCAGTTTTACTTTTCTCCGACACGTCCTGTTCAGGTTGGAGCACTATCTAGGCCTTGCCTCATGTTCGCTACTGAACCACGCACATATACAGACATAAATTATCAATTTACATTCAATTTTCATTAAAAACATATCGAATATGTCAAGCTTACCACAATTCATGGAAATAATACACAAATACGTTGACTGGCGATGAATAATGGCACAAATTCCGATCTGCCTCTGTCCCAGACTTTTATTTAGAAAAAATATGATCTGGATCTCAACGCACTGTGTCTTAGTAAGTTTATTTTAAAATGTGGCACTGAACTGACGCTCCTAATTGACTATATTGGCGGGTCTAACCAATCGGGCCATGTTTACACAGCTTTTCAAAAATTTTTACCCTTCTCACGTTTCCCCTAACAACCAAAATTAGTAGTTGTAGTCCGACTAATCGTGTTTAGCCTTACATTTACTTCTATCCAATCAAATAGGATTTTACATGGTGGCCCATTTCCCGTAAAATAGTGGTTTCAAAACATGCCACTGTGCGATTATTATTTGGTGTTGTCTGACACCCTCACTATTTTCTTTTGGCTATAATTTGTTAATTCCTAGACTATTTGCATAACACTTAACATATTCTTTGTCAGCAAGTCCTAAGGAACCCAAATATATAAATTTAATGGAGCCAAGTGGCTGCGTTCAAAATATGCATTTTCTTCTACCTCCCGTTCACTTCGATACGATGTGGTGTCTGGGTACTGTCAGGCTTTCAAACGTAAACCAGTATAATGTCATATTTCATAATAAGCATTTTTCAGGTTTTTAAACCTAACTCTCGTATGGGTAGTGTTTTTTATCACTGTCCATTTGAAAAAAAAAGCTAGTGCTTCATGCCTTTCGCGTTAGGGGTGGCATTAATTATATATCGCGAGACGCGTGTTAGTGTTGCATGCGTTCCTGCTTTCAGCCCTCCCTCTCTCTATCCTAATTCCATCTGTCTTTTCATTACGCAGTGTATAAAATGAAATTAATGCTAGTATTAATTTAGGTCATTAAGCCGCTTGCGTATCTCAAGGTTTTCTTAGAAATGCAGTACACGTTTTATTGTTTTGTGGAAACGCGTGTATGCTGCTATAGGCTTTATTAGTAAACGTGAAAACGTGAGAATATGCAGACGAAGTAGAAAAAGGGGGATCTCGAGTACAGTCATTGTGACAGCACTGGTCTTTACCATTCTTCTTTCCCTTTTATTGAATTTATGTGTTAGGCTTTACATTTACTTTTTAATTTATATATGTGGATGTAGAATTTCACGACAAATTCTCCCCACTTAAAACAGACGTTATATGTCAGTCTATAATTCTATATACACATAGAGAAATTTATGTCTATGCCTGGTGATTTCTTTGATTTTCATCGCACGGATGGCGGCTTAGAAAATCTGCATCAACGTTTCTCTGATTTTATTTTGATCATGGATTAATGCAGGTGGGTCAATTCAAAGTAAGCACTACTGACGAAGATTGCCTCAGACCTCTGCAATCCAAGAATCCATTTCAGATATGTTACTGTACAGCTGCAAGTGTTACGGCTTGTCTTACTACTGCTTAGCAATCAGTATTCACCATTTTTCTTCTCTGAGTCTATTCAACGACATGTCCCGAGAATATTAGATGTTCCTCAATTTGTACGTTATGAGGAGTTAATCTATATGGTGATATCTGAGTTGTGGAGTGGATCCAATAATTTCCTGATCAGCCTTAATAAACACTCGGACTATCCTCATTTCAAAAAGGCAACAATGGAGACACTCTGCTCCTCCGAAATGTTCACAGCCAACAATTGGTCTGATCTCAGGCGTGATTGAATGTGGAAACACCCTTCTAATAATATATTTATAATGTTCTATAATGTGCCACTCAAATGGAGGCCATATTCATCAACTATAGTTCCGCCTACCGACAATCTGGTGAATTAAGATAATATGTGGGGAAATGAGTTTCTGCATCAGAAATCAATTCGCCCTTAGCATTGCTATAAGATGTGTGGGTTATCTCCATCCAGGGTCTGATCGATACTTTCCCTTGGACGGTGTAGGGTCGGGTGACTACCAATGTCACCGGTGCCCTTATAATGCTAAGTTAATAGCCATATTGTGAAGCGCTGTGAGCATTTTCCGAATTGCTCACTCGTCCACTGCCCACTGTTCTTCTGTTAACAATTTGTTTCGGTTTTAACTTAGGCGGATCATCTTCAATGTCAATGTCAGCCAGCTCCCTAACAGCGGCTTCAAACTGTTCCTGGGTTGACTGGTCTGAGTTTCTATTTTCTCTGGATGCCCTTCTCAGAGTTGCGAATCTAAATATTTTTGGTGAACACTGTTGGGGGGAAGGTGGATACCTATCCTCTATGTCAACCTTATTATTGTTATTTTCCTTGTTATTGTTAGGCCCATATGTTTCAGAGTGCTTGGCTGGCATCTGATTATGATTTTCCCAACTTGGGGACTGTACCTTGCTACATTTTTCACAGGCCCCCACAAATTGTGCAATATCAGCAGCTACTTGGGGCCAGTAGAATTTTTCTGATGTCCTTTGACGGGTAGTCCCATTTCTCTGGTGTCCACCGTCTGGTACAACATGAGCTTGTGCCATCACTTCTTCTCTGTAGGGGGTTGGCAATACCAATTGTCCCTGTTCTTTGGATCCTGCTCTAGCTTTCCTGAAAAGCAGTCCTTCCTTCAAATAAAATTGTCCTTTCTTAGGGTGTGCATGGCTTGTTGGCAATTTACCAAAGCAAGGTTTTAATGTTTTATCTTTTGCCTGGGCCTTTCTCATCTGCTTATGAGAATAAACTAGTGGTGGTTCCTCCTCCTTTCTACTAGGGGTCGACCTGACCTGAAGCGTGGCCATTACCACAGGTTTTACAGGGCTTCCTAGAAAAACATATTTGCTTCCTAACACCAGCGGGTAATTAGGATCGTCACACACGGCTGCTCTAATCACTCCTTCCACGTACCTTGTCTCTACATTGATCTCGGCTACGGGAAGTGTCATGGTGGATATTCCCTTTACGGCCCCTTGTATCTCCACTTGTTCTGTGGTATACTGTTCAGGGTGCACTAGGGTTGCACTCACAACTGAGTCATATTCTAAACCTGAATCGTAAAGGCACCTAACCTTGGCCCCATTACATGTCACTTCTTCACAGATGGGGGGATGTTGAAGATTTATATGATTCTCTGTCAGTTTCTTCTTCCCCTTGTCCACTGTTATCATGCATGCCGCGTGATATGGAGGAACTTTCCTACCACATTCACTAGTATTATGATTATGCATCCTGCATATTTGACAATATTTTCCTTCCTGTCTGAAGGGTTTCCTGTTATCATATTTCCTTTCATTGAATTGTGGGGTTTTATTTTTATAGTCATTTCGTGGCCTATCAAACTGGTGCTTACCTTTGTTTTGATCTCTATGATCAAATTCATTAAAGTTTTGTGGTGCCTGATAATTGTCTACCTGTTTCCTTTTGTTACCTGTTACCTCTGCCTGAGCTGCTTGATACCTTTCAGCAACATTTAGCAACTCACCCAGCCTCTCTGCACCTTGTTCCATGAGAAACTTTCTCAGGTCTGGAGCCATGGACTCTCTTAATTGTTCTATAAGGACCATTTCCTTAAGATCTTGGGTTTTCCCCAGAGAAGTCCATTTCTCCAAGTATGTCTCTAACCGTGCAGAGAACTGGTGATAGGTTTCACCTGACAGTAGTTTAGCATTCCTAAAATTTTTCCTATAAAATTCTGCGTTCTTTTCATATCTTAACAAAAGAGCCTGCTTTAGCATGTCATAATTTTCTTGATCACCTCTGCTCATTTTGGCAAAAACTTCATAAGCTGCCCCACGAAGCCCTTGAGATAACTTTAAGCTCCACCTTTCTCTCTCTAACCCATACGTGGTAGCTAATAGTTCATATCTATTTAGATAGCTCTCAATATCATCGTCTTTCTCAACAAAATGATCTAAATGAAAGTTCATAGCTGAGGTTGAGGCTCCCTGACTAGCATTAGCATCGGAGGTAAAGGGACTGGCACCATTTTCAGGAGCATGGCCTTGAAACTCAAACTCCCTTAGTCGTAACTCATGTTCCCTTTGTAATCTCTTCTCCTCCTTTTCTGCTTCCCTCTCTGCAGCTAATCTCTTGTCTTCCCTTTCTGCAGCTAATCTTTTTTCTTCTGCTTCCCTTTCAGCCTTTTTCTCTTCCAACTGGAGCCTCTTTATTTCCGCCTCACGATCCGCCTCCAATGTTTTAGCCTCTTTGTCAGCCTCAATCTGCAGCCTCTTAATTTCTTTTTCAGCCTCTAACTTTCTTTCAGCCTCTTTTTCTAATCTTCTTTCTTCGCGTTCAATAAATTTGTCACATTCAGTAGTGACATAGGCAATCATAACTTGTCCCTCCATTCCTAACTCTTTTGCAGTCTGCACAGCAGCAGATCGAAATTTGGCCAGGTCTGCCATTTTCTAACAGGTAAATGTATAAAATATTTAACTAAACAATTTTATCTATCAATAATTATCCAAGGACAACCACAGGCACTGAGAGCTCAACCTTATTTATTTTCACCCAAGGATACCTTTTAAATTTTTATTTATTCCCAATATATATAATAGGAGAAAGTTCAATATCCCGGGAGCGAGACCCCAATATATGTGGTAAAGTGGGATGATATAAATATTTATAGGGGACTTAGTGTACTGACTGAGATCAGCTGTGAAGGTATCTGTATCTAATAAGTGTAGTGTTTTACAGATGACCTTACTTGCTACCACATTTATACCTCAGTCAGAATTATTCTGGAATATTGTGATGACTACGTTAAATGTCTAGGGTTATGAAAATGATGAAGTGTAAGTCACAACAACAACAGACAGATAAACAATTTAATTTATTCCGCAACACTTTACAACACTGTGACACTCACACACATATAACACTCTATAAGACTATCTTAAATGAGTCAAGTGTTTAAGTTTAAAAATATATGTATTAATTCTTTCAATAATGGGTATCCTGATTCAACTACACAGTGAACCAGGAATCACAATCAAATGTAATTACAAGTAGTATGTACACAGTTTATATATATGAACTCTGTATTGACATATTTTATTATTATTATTCTATGTGTGTAATTTGTGAAGTAGTAATATGAGGTAATACTGGTGTTGTTCAAGCTTGGTTGTTGTTTTTCATCATGACTTCAAGTGTTTGATTATCGTGGAAATAGTATTGGGAAAAGTTCACAGTTCCTGTCATTTGAACCAATTTATTGTCCCTCTGTGTTTAATATAATGTCAATTATTGAGGGGGGCACATAATGTTGAGCTACTCTGGCCACAGAAGCTTATCTTTCGTGATGGCGGCAGGAAAAGACTCCTCTGCTCGATTGCTTCACTGTGTTCTGGAGACACCTCACTGGTCGCTATCTGGACCAAGGAGTATGCTGTCAGCCTCTGGATTCAGCAAAACTCAGACCAGGTGCTGCTTCAATAACTTAGGACCACGGTCCCTGAAACAAGAAGGTTGTACCTCCTACTTCAGATCTAATTTATAATCTATTTCTACACTGAACACAATACATAACAAACACTGAGTTCAGAGCGGTAGGCCAACTGCTAGCTTCATCTGAAACAATTTACACCAGTATACTCCTCCCTAATGGTTACTACGCCTCTGCAATTCCAGCATTATTTCCTTCTAGTCAATAAGATAGGTGTCAGTGTACTATTTGGCAATTCCATGCAGTTTTACTTTTCTCCGACACGTCCTGTTCAGGTTGGAGCACTATCTAGGCCTTGCCTCATGTTCGCTACTGAACCACGCACATATACAGACATAAATTATCAATTTACATTCAATTTTCATTAAAAACATATCGAATATGTCAAGCTTACCACAATTCATGGAAATAATACACAAATACGTTGACTGGCGATGAATAATGGCACAAATTCCGATCTGCCTCTGTCCCAGACTTTTATTTAGAAAAATATGATCTGGATCTCAACGCACTGTGTCTTAGTAAGTTTATTTTAAAATGTGGCACTGAACTGACGCTCCTAATTGACTATATTGGCGGGTCTAACCAATCGGGCCATGTTTACACAGCTTTTCAAAAATTTTTACCCTTCTCACGTTTCCCCTAACAACCAAAATTAGTAGTTGTAGTCCGACTAATCGTGTTTAGCTTTACATTTACTTCTATCCAATCAAATAGGATTTTACATGGTGGCCCATTTCCCGTAAAATAGTGGTTTCAAAACATGCCACTGTGCGATTATTATTTGGTGTTGTCTGACACCCTCACTATTTTCTTTTGGCTATAATTTGTTAATTCCTAGACTATTTGCATAACACTTAACATATTCTTTGTCAGCAAGTCCTAAGGAACCCAGATATATAAATTTAATGGAGCCAAGTGGCTGCGTTCAAAATATGCATTTTCTTCTACCTCCCGTTCACTTCGATACGATGTGGTGTCTGGGTACTGTCAGGCTTTCAAACGTAAACCAGTATAATGTCATATTTCCTAATAAGCATTTTTCAGGTTTTTAAACCTAACTCTCGTATGGGTAGTGTTTTTTATCACTGTCCATTTGAAAAAAAAGCTAGTGCTTCATGCCTTTCGCGTTAGGGGTGGCATTAATTATATATCGCGAGACGCGTGTTAGTGTTGCATGCGTTCCTGCTTTCAGCCCTCCCTCTCTCTATCCTAATTCCATCTGTCTTTTCATTACGCAGTGTATAAAATGAAATTAATGCTAGTATTAATTTAGGTCATTAAGCCGCTTGCGTATCTCAAGGTTTTCTTAGAAATGCAGTACACGTTTTATTGTTTTGTGGAAACGCGTGTATGCTGCTATAGGCTTTATTAGTAAACGTGAAAACGTGAGAATATGCAGATGAAGTAGAAAAAGGGGGATCTCGAGTACAGTCATTGTGACAGCACTGGTCTTTACCATTCTTCTTTCCCTTTTATTGAATTTATGTGTTAGGCTTTACATTTACTTTTTAATTTATATATGTGGATGTAGAATTTCACGACATTGATCATGTTGACACAATTCGGTATGTGATACGACGAAAGAAGACCACCCGGTCTGACCAGACATCTGTCTGGCGGAGGCACGCAGTTGAAGGTGATAAACAGAGGTGCGCCATAAGTCTTAGGTAACGATATGACATCACTGTGTAAGAGGCCACGCGTGTATATTAAATTTAATATTTTCAAATACGCGTGGGATGAGTAATGATAAACTTCCCCACCCAAACAGTGCTAGATAGATTGGATCGGTTTGCCAGATTCTACTATGATTTGATTGGAACTTTCGGCGGAAACACAGCTGGGATTTGAAACTAAGGATTTTGAGATATAATCTAACAAATTCGGAGTCACAGCACACAGACAGACTGCATCGCAGCGGCAACTAAACACTTCCTACAAGCCAGAGGAAAGGGGATGAGACTTATCATTCCACAACTATAAGTATCAGATCGAGTATTGGGCAACGTTGGAAGTACAAGTAAACCGCAATTTTAATACAAGACTGGAAACTTAGGAATTTTATCACAATGAGTCATAAGAGGAATTATAGATTTCCAGACCAATTGTTTCACCCGTCATAAGAGGAATTATAGATTTCCAGACCAAGTGTCTCACCCGTCATTAGAGGAATTATAGATTTCCAGACCAAGTGTTTCACCCGCCATAAGAGGAATTTCTCAGACTTAATTGGTTCAAACAGCATCTAAATACAGGGACGTGGGTCCATTCTAATCTGTGCCAGGAGAAGTGTGTATTCCCAAAATTTTGGGTTCGTGGTTACAAGACATCAGACTTAAGTACTGAAGTTCCTAAGCCACTAGTGTGAGAGAAGAGTATCACCACCAATCGCCTACAGTGGACGAGTTACGCGGAGAAGTGTACTTATCACCAAAAGAAGTGACGGAAACCACAGCTGCAGGACTCATCTGGAGTTAAGTTATACAACAGGCTACAGCAAAAATACGGAAATTATTATTAACGCCCTACCTAAACCTCAGTGAGGAAACCTTGATATAACTTTCACCCAATTTTCCATATTTATTGTCCCACGTTAAAGACTAATTGACTATTAAATTTATTGTATGTTATTTTATACTAAACAATAATAGTTGATTCAGTTCATATGTACGAAAGCTAACGTATGAGTCAGATTTTCTTGATAAATACGTATATATAAATATAGAGCCATTAATTATAAGTGGGCATTCGTTGGATTACTCCAACTAGGGGCTTGACGGGCTAGAATCATTGCATAACCCCTTCACAAAAGGCGACGGGCCAGATAATAAGTTAATAAATTTGCTCAGCCCTTAAGCAGCGTTTTGTTCTTGACTTCTGGGAATATCTTGTGAAGGTTCCCCTACGGTAGAAGCGCCATTCATCTTCTATCTACATCTTTACCAAGAGTAATCTTGCGAGAAGATAGATACCTTGGACGACCTACTTTTATATACGCTTGCGTTCTGACCATTAGTGGACCACTACTGCAAAGCAAGGGGAGGCAATTTCGTGACATATGTGCCATGTTGAATGTTCAGTCACTTGAACATCAGTCTAAAGAAGACAGAGGTCATGACACTGAATGTAGGCAGTCCTGAGCCCATAACAATAAGGAACCAGAAGCTGGAACAGACGGACACATTTTATACTGTTACATTAGGTGTTGGTGTGCGTAACAGAGACTGTGAGCAATGCTGATACGATGTGGTGGGTTTTGATGTTACAAGAGATAAATATTACTTGTCTACAGAGTGAGGTCAGCTATGCAAGTCCCTGAGTCTAATAGTTGATGATGATGTTCTTAGGGTACCTGACTGCTACCACCCTACGACCTCAATCTGCGATATATTTTGAGCCTATTTTATTTCTGGTGTCTGTTTGTCTATATGGCTAGGTGTCTAGGGTAATGTAAAATGTAATGGTGGGTGTACGACAACAAACACAATTTAACTCAATGAAAAGTGAGTAAACAAGTCAGTAGTTAAAGTTAGAATAGTATTTTACAATTTTAATTTCCTGTACCTCAAATCTTTTTTTGGGTACAGGAATGTTTAAAACTCAAAATGGAATGGAAATATATTTACAGTGTTAATTAATTCTAAAGGACAACTTGTCCATAACTGTCAATATGAAAATGTTTATAACATGGAATTCCCTGGTGAAGTACTAGATCCTATGACTGGTCACGATTATGAGGAACGACTTTTCTCATCACTTCATAAAACTGTTTTATTGCAATAGTGGAGAGTTAATGTTAAGTGAACACTCATTAAGCCCGTAGAAGGTTTGGCTTAACTGAATTTCCTTGAGAAATGTGATGATTTTCTCAACACCAATACACTCGTCACGACAGTGAGATTTTAAGACTGCTTCAGCACACTTGCTTCAGTATATAGGCAAAGACTCTTTTGCCTCGTACTCTGCAGCTCCAATATTACTTTGTGGCACACTGAGTGTTATAGGATGTAACCCTGCAATAAGAGGATTAAGGCCTCCTAAGTACTTTATACATAAATCTCTCCACAACTAACAATTACACATCATTAAACAGTTTAAGATCAGCTTCCTGTGCTAAACAAATAGCTATCGTCCCTATCTTATTCTGTGACTGCTTCATACTCAGGTAATCTTCCATATCATCAGTTTGATACCTTCCTTTCATAGGAAATCATAGTTATTTTTCAAAGTCACGTGAAACACTGTGACTTGCCCAAGACGGCCAGTGGTTTGCTGGTCTTACAGTCATAATATTATAGATCAATTTTTAAACATCATGTACTTTCAGTTGCTCCATATTATACATAGACATGCCTGTCGTAAGCTTCCACAATGGCAAATGTCGTACAACACAAATTTTTGGTTGGGCGCCTATCTAGGTTAGCCTCTACACATCAATAATACAGATACATATCAATAATAATGTTTATCTTACCGCAATCAATGAAATATTTCACACATATAAGGTTAACCGGCGATCAATGGGTCAAGCTGAGATCGCCACTGGCCAGAACAGCAAAGGCAATGGGTCATGAGTCCCCTGTGTCTGATGATAACCTTACTTTGAAAATATTTTCTTCAAGTGGCAACTAAGCGTTAGCAAAACGTTCGTTATATCCCATCGTTAGTTATGCTCCCCTAAACCAATCAGATCAGGGTAAGCCGACTTGACTCTCTTTTCAAAAATACACGTTCAAAAACTGTGACATCCCCCGATTTTCAAAGCTGAGTGGATATCACTGTGTCTGTCCCTCTGTCTTTCATTTTTATTTTCTACAATATTTTTGTTAATATCTAAGCGATTTTAATGGGGAAAAGCAATTATTAACCAGACGACTGTCTGTCATCTACCCCTTATGTTTTTATTTGTCTCTTTATCATAATTTTCATCTTTGTATTTTTCCTCTTTAGTTATTCAAATAACATACTTTTCCTCTACGGTAAGATGATATATCATAATGAGTAATATGATATTCCTAATAACCAAGTATTATCATTTCAGTCGTCAACTGTCCTTTCTTTACTTTATTATTCAATTAGAATACGATACTTCATCTCTGTTTCTTTTGCCACCTTTGCGCTACCCTCCCCGATTTTGGTTACTTAGTTTCACTTTCAAAATGCATACGCTAGCTTAGGTTTTCCTCCATGTTAATCCCCTCCCCTTTGTTTATTTTTCTCTCTCTCGCTTGTTCTAAGAATTGAAACACGCGTTTGGCCGGTCGCCAATCGTGTTTATGTTAGATTTAATTTCCAAGACGGAGAGGGACCAAGGCGGTTGGGTTTCTAAGGCACTAGTTGATTTTCAAACGCTAGCCTCTCTTTTTCGTTTTGTGTTACTGTTGCGTGATAAATTCTCGCAACATCGTTTTATTTCAATATCTGTTTTATAACGCAAGGGCAACAACTGCTTGAAATCTATAGTCACTTTTCTCGGTAAGCATTTGTCTTCTCGCGTTAGTATCGAATGCAGTTAACTTTTGAGCTGTGGTCATTTTTGCGCTGGACTGCGCATGACTTGTCTTGTTGTTTGGTCGATCGGTTTCCGCCCACCACTAGTGGGAGTGAGCGATTTGGAATGGCGAAAGAGATGCCTCGTTGAAGAGGGGATCTCCGCTTTTTTTTTTGTTCTGTCAGGGATGTGTAGTCCTCTTATGGATATTTCGTTTAGTCGAGATAATACCTCTAGTGTTTTCCCACATGTCGGGAGGCGTGATATTTCTGTGTATTTCATGAAAGCAAGGTAAATTGACTTTTTCATTAACTCTATCGATTTTGGGTCGTGAGCGATTTCGATTCATAGCCTGTCTCCGAAAGTCGTCGTCACGAGATGTTCTTTCCCAGCTCACATGTCGCTGCATTGTACTGCATCGGTTGATGCAGGTTCCAAGGACCATTACTTGCTACTTTGTTAAATGAACTAGGTTTAGAAAACCTTTATTATCTAGAGGATATTCTTGAGGACATTATTTATACTTCGGCAGACGTGTCTGTCTTGCTGAAGTCAAACTAAGGAGAGTGAACTGATCTCATACATCTGGTTATCTCCTGGCTGTTATAGAAAAGGATGGAGTTGTTCACCTGACTACATTTACAGCACTTTGAAATATAACATGCATCTGACTCATCATTGTAATGCTGTCTACCGTTTATTGCTGTATTGAATGTTGCTGTGATAATGACTGTTTGATGTGCCTACACATTTGCGTAACCATTTTGTCACTGTGGCGTCCACAATAAATAATGAAGAAAAACGTCAACGGCTGTTTCAAGACTCATTGACTTTATACGTCGTGAGTTTACTGACATCCTATGTGGATTGCCCTGTTATTGTTGCATGAACATTGTTTTGACTGAACACATCTACACACTACACAAAACCAGACATGCGGATGCCATCCATCATCATATGGCATCACGCATCATTTGGTGGCCATAAGCTGGTTTGATTCTGGTACTAGCAAACACGGGGTCCCTTACCCACTTCATTTTCAACAAGAATTCATCAGCATCCTTCAAGAAATTAACATTCTTCAATACAGTCAACATCTTCAAAATTTTCAAAGTACTCGGCGTTGCCCGGTAAAAGTCAAAATTTCAACTTTTTGACGGAAACAAGAATTTGACAGTACCCGGCGTTGTTACATGTTGCCGGATAACTCGGACTGCTGTTATCTTTTACGCAAGTCAAGCAAGTTGCTGCTGTCAAGGTTCCAGTGCTGTCGTTTTTTGAGAAGGTCAAGTGCCGGTTGAAACGGGTTGTTTTCTGAAGAAGGCCAAGTACCGATTTCCATCAACTTACTTTTGGATTAGAAGGTCAAGTGCCGAAACAACTCAACACACAGTATTTCAGAAGCTCTTGTACCATCGTGTTAGCAGTGGAAGCAGTTCAGATGTGCCATCATCGTTGGAGCTTCGCTCTTTAGGACGTTGATTGACATCCGTTTTTTCTGCTGTTCTACGATTGGAAGCCTTTAAGTTAAGTGGCCTGTTTGTATGTAAACTGTGCCCTTATACTTCTGCTGAGTCTTCTGTGTATCATCTCATTCTATATATTATATGTCTATATGTTATTTGTATATTTATATGTTTATATTTCAGCGGGTTCTCGGTTGGGTGGTGTCTCCGTTAGATTATGCCACGTCATAGAGGTCGTCTATTGTGAGCGTTTTCTGTAGGGTTTGCAAATTTCCGATACTGGAATTTGCTAAGCGACTTCTGTTGCTATTTATGTTAGCTGTGATGACATGTTTTAATATTGTTTTCGTTATTATTTCACATTCTTTAGTTTTGTTGTGATTTGTTTGTATTTGTTAGCCTACTCTTGTCTATAATTTAGTTTCATACAACATTTTTGTTTATACACTGTGGTGTCATGTATTTTGTTTAATTCTATCGCAGATATCGTCACATTTTTTGTGATATTTCATTAATTTCTGCTTTATTTTTAGTTGATTTCTGCGAAAGTTTTTGTATTGTTGCTGATCTTTGTTATTGTTTACATTGTTATTGTTTACATTGTTTGTATTGTTTACATTTTCAATGTTTACATTCTGCATGTGTTTACATAGTCATTGTTTACAGTTATAGTAATTAGTTAATGGGCTATGCTAATGCACTGTTACTACTATACTGATGATAAATGAATGATGAATAGTGTCGTGCACTATTGAATGAGAAGTGCACTTATGATCAAGATTTGAGTGCTGATATTTCATATACAAGTTCTTTGATTGGAGACTTGTTTCCCACAGAGACTGGGATAATATAATGTGATGTGAATATACAAGTGCTTAATTAAGACTTGTTACACTTAGGTTTGAAATAAATTAGTTAATTATTTCAGGTTTTGGACTCATATGTTAGACAACATGTCTACATTTGAGCACTTTATTGAGCAGGGTAAATTGCTTGGGAAGACTGGTGATAAGTTAGAAGAATTTGCAACTGCTCGATATGATAAAGCAATGGAAGCTGAACAAAAGAAACTGCATATGGAAGCTGAACAAAAGAAACTGCAGATGCAGGTGGATGAAAAGAGATTCCAAATGGAAATGGAAAAACAAAAAAGGGAATCAGAAGCTGAGGAAAGAAAGCTACAGCTAGAGGCTGAGAATAAAAGACTTGAAAAAGAAGCTGAAAATAAAAGACTTGAAAAAGAAGCTGAAAATAAAAGACTTGAAAAAGAAGCTGAAAATAAAAGACTTGAAAAAGAAGCTGAAAATGAAAGACTTCAAATGCAGGCTCAAGCTGAAGAAAGGAAGTTACAAAGAGAGTCTGATGAGAGGAAAGCAAAAATGGAACATGAAGAAAAACTCTTAGCTTTAGAGTTGGAGAAATTGAAATTGACGAGCATGAGTAATGGTAATGATTCAAACAAGGGTTCATCTTCTGGGAAGGCTAATAATGATACTTTTAAGATTAAGTTACCAACATTTAGTCCTTCCAGTGATGACATAATGTTCTATCTGGACAGATTTGAACAAGCATGTACAGCTCATAACATAGACAAAGCAAAATATGTTTATCAGTTATCAGGGATACTGACAGGTAAAGCTCTAAGTATATTAAATATGGTGGATGAACCTGACAAGAGCAATTATGAGGTTGTCAGGGCCGCTTTGTTAAAGAAATATCAGCTTAACGAAGACGGCTATCGTCTACAATTTAAAAACATGTTACCTGAAAATGGAGTTGAATTCTCCGAGTTTATTGCAAGAATACGCATTACTTTCTCACGATGGGTTGAACTATCTAAGACGGAAAAAACTTATGAAGGACTTATGGACTTAATACTTAGAGACAAAGTAATGTCGTCTGTCAATGAGTCTTTCCTTGCTTTCCTTCATGAACGTAAACCTAAAACAATAAAAGAAATGGAAGATTTCTGTTGCCAATACGTAACTGCGCACCCACACATAACCATGGGTAACTCTAAGGTGAAAGAAGGTTTACCAGTTGCTTCGGCAGCTCCGTATGGTCAAAACTTTGCTCGTAGATCCCAACAAAATTTTGATAGAAAGGGCAGCGGTAATTTCTGTCAAAATCATGGAAACCAATTTCATGGTGATTCTTCTTCGAAGAATTGGAGACAACCTGATAGTGGTCGTTACTATCACCCTAATAATTATAAGCATTTCAAAAGAGGATATGGTAATAGAGGTTATTCCTGCCGAAGACCTCAGAACCAAACAAATAGATGTTCGCATCAATGTGAACATGATAGTAATCGTGGAAACTGGAATTCGAACCAGTATAACAATTACAATAGAGACAATAATAACTGCAGAGATAATAATAACTCTGATAACTTCAGAGGTAATAATAGTCGGGGTAGATCTCAACACAAAAAAAAAAGAGATATCAGCAGGCTAATGCTGTACAACAGGAAACTGAGGGAGCCTGTAATCATGTTGTTGATAGTAAAAACTTTGACGCTGTCACTAGTTCTGCTTTTGACTTTGAGAGAGCAAACAAATGCCCCCAATGCAGTACTTTATTCGAACCGGGTACCATAACTACTTTGAGTTGTGGTCACCCACTTCCCGCTCTTCCTGCTGCTGTTGCGCATGACGGGAGGGGTTCTTTAATTCTACATAAGGGTCTTGTTAATGATACTCCGGTCTCACTACTTTTCGATTCCGGATGCACCACTATTGGTGTTAGACAATCGCTTGTAGATCCATCTTGTGCTACAGGAAGGGTTATTAAATGTGTCACATTTGGCGGCACTCTAGAAAAATATCCTACTGCTGTAATTCGCATTGCCACTCCTTTCTTTACTGGAGATGTGCATGCTTGTCTCTTACCTAATCCTATTGCGGACCTTATTATTGGTCGTATTCACGGAGTTAGGGAGTGTACCCCACAGCAGATTGCTGCTTGGGAAGATAATAACATGCAAGCTACAAATGCAGTAGTTACAAGAGCACAAGCTCTACAAACACCCGAAACTTCACTGAATAGTGATAATGAAGTTGATAGCCAAGATAGTCACTTAGTAATTACTCGTGACTCTTTCATAAAATTGCAAGAAGAAGATCCTTCTTTAAAAAAATTCTTCGTTCTTGCGAAGAAAGGCGATCCGAATCAGGATACAAATAGAAAATCTTGGATTGCAATGAGAAACGGCGTACTTGTACGTATGGTACAAGATTCGACTACGTCGGCACATTCGCAAATTCTTGTTCCCAAGAGCATGAGAGTCCAAATATTACAACATGCTCATGACTCGCAATGTGCTGGACATATGGGTTTTGCCCGTACGAAGTCGAGAGTCCTTGCGGCTTTCTTTTGGCCTTTTGTCAATAAGGACATTCGTATTTACTGCCGATCATGCAAGGTATGTCAGGAGGTCAAATCTAGAGGACCACGACATGCTGCGCCTATCCAGGCTGCTGACATTCCTATTCGGCCGTTTCAGAAAATGGCCATAGATATTATTGGCCCTTTTAAGGTCAAGTCGGCCAGAGGACATCAGTTTATCCTTACATGTGTCGATATGTGCAAACGTTGGCCAGAGGCTATTCCTCTTAAGAGCATATCTACTACAGATATCGCAGATGCTCTTTGGTTGATATTTTCTCGCTTGGGGTTCCCCAGAGAAATATTGTCAGACCATGGCACTCAACTCATATCTGAAACTATGTCACAGGTAATGTCTACCTTACATATTGAACGATCTCTCAGTAGTATCTACCATCCTATGTCTAATGGGTTAGTTGAGCGTCTGAATAGAACGCTCAAGACTTTGCTTGGTAAGATAACTGAAGATCATCCTCAAGATTGGGACAGGGTTTTACCCGCGGCTCTCTTTGCCTATAGAGAAGTCCCTAATGAACACACAGGATTTTCTCCCTTCGAACTTGTCTTTGGCGCGCGTCCACGCGGCCCTATGTCTTTATTACACGATCTCATCACTGCCGATGATATTAGCGATGAAACTCAATCCTCATATGAGTATGTCATTGCTCTTAGACAAAAGATCATTGAGGCATGTAAGCTAGCAACTGCTTCATCAGAAATTGCTAAAGAGAAGGCAAGACAGTTTGCTAACAAGAATAGATGTCTACGACAACTTTGTCCAGGTGACAAAGCATTCGTCCTACTCCCCAGTAGGGAAAATAGACTTCTTATTGCATGGAAAGGTCCGTATGCAATAGTCTCTCGGATTTCCGATGTTGACTATGTGGTCGATATTGATGGAAAGCATAAAACTTTCCACATAAACATGCTTTCGGAATTTCACGAACGTCCGGACTATTTGCTGCCTATTTTCCAGGCAACGGATGATGCTCCTGCACCTCACGGTCATTATTCATCCCTGTCTGTCATTCAGGATGAGGAAGCTACCTTCTCTGATGTCAACCTTCCCCTTCCAGTGGTTCCATTACATTCTACGGAATCTTGGAAAAACGTTTCTGTTTCTCCTAATCTTTCTGGTGACGAACATCGACAAGTCTCGTCGATGTTACAAACATTTCAGGATGTTCTCACTGACATTCCTGGACACACAGATGTCATAGAACATGACATAATTCTTACCGACAATAATCCAATTAGGGTTAGGCCGTATCCTATTCCTATACACTTTCAGTCGCAAGTGGAAAAGGAATTGGATGAAATGATTCAATTAAATATAATTGAACCATCGACTTCACCATATTCTTCTTCCATGGTTATTGTCCGGAAGAAGGATAAGAACATACGAATTTGCGTTGATTATCGCAAATTGAATCAGGTCACAAAGTTCGACGCTGAACCGATGCCTTTGTTAGAAGATCTACTGATTAGACTTTCTAATTCTAGATTCTTCACTAAACTTGACTTGTCTAAAGGTTATTGGCAAGTGCCTTTAGCAGAGCATGCCAAACCTCTTACTGCTTTTTCTACACCTAGGGGTCTATTTCAATGGAATGTTATGCCTTTTGGTCTCATGAACGCCCCTGCCACTTTCGTTCGCATGATGCGTCGAATTCTGTCACATCGTTCGGATGTCATCGCATACTTAGATGACATCTGTCTCTTCAGTGATACCTGGGAAGATCACTATTTAGGGTTATATGACTTACTGTCCACTCTACGTGAGAATAATTTGACAGCAAAACCTTCTAAAGCTTTTGTTGGTTTTGGTGAAATCTCTTTCCCGGGTCATCGTGTTGGTCATGGTCTCTTGAAGACAGAAGACCACAATACTTCCAAAATACTGAACATCTCTGTTCCTAAAACGAAGAAACAAGTTAGGAGTCTCTTAGGTTTAATTCAATTTTATGGGAGATTTATTCCAAATTTATCTTCGATCATGGCACCTCTCTCAACATTGTTGAAGAAAGGTTCGCCTAATCTGGTCCGTTGGTCTGAAGAATGCCAATCTTCACTAGACCAAATCAAGAATATATTTTCTTCTCCTCCCATCTTAAGATTACCTACTCTTGATAGGACTTTTGTTCTTCGGAGTGATGCTTCATCCACTGGGATTGGAGCAGCACTGATGCAAGAATATGCAAATACTCTGCATCCTGTTATGTACATTTCTAGAAAACTAAATGCGGCAGAGAGGAACTACTCGGTTTTAGACCGTGAGTTGTTAGCGATGGTTTGGTCAATTCTAAAGCTACAAAGATTCCTCCTGGGCGCACATTTCATTCTAGAGACTGATCAGAAAGCTCTTACAGCTATTCAGACTAACAATTTGAAGAGTTCGAGATCCACTCGATATGCTATAGCTCTTCAACCTTTTCACTTCACGGTACGAGCTATCCGTGGTGCGGATAATGTGATGGCTGACATTTTGTCTAGATGCCCACATGACTCCAACTAATACTTCTGTCCTATATTTCCATATATTACAGAGTCATAACACACCTATATTTCTACAATAGATTAGCACATCTGTACTTACTCTATATGTACACACTATCGTGCTTTGTTGTCATCTTCTTCTGTTCGTTTTTTAAGATGATAGAGGAGGACTGAGTAGTTAATATAAGGGCCGTTAGTTTACTAAACAGCCACAATTATTAATAATGTATTGTACCTTATGAAGCATATTAGTTATTAATTAGCATTATATTGCTTGTACTTTCTCAGAATGTCATTGTTGAGCTGAGGACTTACCTTACGAGTTCTAGATTGTGTACTTACCCTCGGAATACCAGAGCATATGTCCTGGATCGTCATGTAGTTTAACTTTACTATGTACTTATGTCATTACATGTCAAAGAATGTACTATTTAAATTTTCCTATCAGATTTGTACATCCATTTTTAAAGACAATATTAGAGTATGCTGTTTAATGATGATTATAGTAACTTGCATACGTATATTGTGTTTACATGCTAACGTGATGTGTGTTGGTGACACCTCCCCGATGTGAATATTTTTTGAGACATATTTATTTTTCTGTTGAGGTATATCCTCACCAGACACTCTATAATTAGCCTATTGTTTGGAAATTTAATTAATTATCAGCGCATAATTCGTGCGTTTTGAGCCGCTTATCGCTTGCTCTTTGATATTGAAAAAAAAATATGTTCCACATTTTTTTTTATCGGGAGGAGGTGGTGATATGTTGCGTGATAAATTCTCGCAACATCGTTTTATTTCAATATCTGTTTTATAACGCAAGGGCAACAACTGCTTGAAATCTATAGTCACTTTTCTCGGTAAGCATTTGTCTTCTCGCGTTAGTATCGAATGCAGTTAACTTTTGAGCTGTGGTCATTTTTGCGCTGGACTGCGCATGACTTGTCTTGTTGTTTGGTCGATCGGTTTCCGCCCACCACTAGTGGGAGTGAGCGATTTGGAATGGCGAAAGAGATGCCTCGTTGAAGAGGGGATCTCCGCTATTTTTGTTCTGTCAGGGATGTGTAGTCCTCTTATGGATATTTCGTTTAGTCGAGATAATACCTCTAGTGTTTTCCCACATGTCGGGAGGCGTGATATTTCTGTGTATTTCATGAAAGCAAGGTAAATTGACTTTTTCATTAACTCTATCGATTTTGGGTCGTGAGCGATTTCGATTCATAGCCTGTCTCCGAAAGTCGTCGTCACGAGATGTTCTTTCCCAGCTCACATGTCGCTGCATTGTACTGCATCGGTTGATGCAGGTTCCAAGGACCATTACTTGCTACTTTGTTAAATGAACTAGGTTTAGAAAACCTTTATTATCTAGAGGATATTCTTGAGGACATTATTTATACTTCGGCAGACGTGTCTGTCTTGCTGAAGTCAAACTAAGGAGAGTGAACTGATCTCATACATCTGGTTATCTCCTGGCTGTTATAGAAAAGGATGGAGTTGTTCACCTGACTACATTTACAGCACTTTGAAATATAACATGCATCTGACTCATCATTGTAATGCTGTCTACCGTTTATTGCTGTATTGAATGTTGCTGTGATAATGACTGTTTGATGTGCCTACACATTTGCGTAACCATTTTGTCACTGTGGCGTCCACAATAAATAATGAAGAAAAACGTCAACGGCTGTTTCAAGACTCATTGACTTTATACGTCGTGAGTTTACTGACATCCTATGTGGATTGCCCTGTTATTGTTGCATGAACATTGTTTTGACTGAACACATCTACACACTACACAAAACCAGACATGCGGATGCCATCCATCATCATATGGCATCACGCATCAGTTACCTTAACGTCAACTGTCGCATTGTGTGCTTTTAATAGATTAAAAAAAAAACGCTTTAGTCAAGGTTCCATTCCTCCCTCTCTCGTTCACTCCTCCTTTTTTCTATCACTCTTTTGGGGAACGAAACACGTGTTATGTTATTTTAAGTCTTTGGACAGAGCAACGAAAAAGCTAGTGGTTTGGTATCGTTCACTTTGGCGTTAATGCTTTTTTCAAATCCAGCGCATAAATGACATATCAGAGAATATTCCAAGAAGAACCCACAATGCCTCCTTTGCAGACGACTTAGCCCTGTGGATCTCAGAGGAATATATCTCTACGGCAAGCATTCGGATGCAGCAAGCCCTAACATCACTGGAGGAGTGGGCCAAGGCATGGCTAGTAAAGATAAATGAGGAGAAAACATCATTCACAGTGTTTTCTCTCTCTAACAAACCACAGATCTCCAAATTGGTGCTAAATGGGAAAAATCTACATCTGGATGAAAACCCAAACTACCTAGGCATTACCTTTGATCGCCGCTTGACTTGGAAAACCCAGATTGAGAAAAACAGGACAAGAGCAAGGCAGAGAATGGCAATCATGAAAAAACTTGCTGGCACAGTTTGGGGAGCAGACGAGAGAGTACTAAAGAATCTATATACTGGGCGAGTGAGACCAGTCTTAGAATATGGCATTGCAGCATGGTCAACAGCCGCTAAGTCGAACTTTGACAAAATAAACAGAACCCAAAACCAAGCAATGAGAATCATAACTGGGGGCATGAAATCAACACCAATAAAAGAGTTGGAAAAGATTACTCACCTCCAGCCTATGGAGGATAGAAGAGATAGCAGAGCCCAGCAACAAGCCGAGAAATTCAGGAGGCTGATAGATCACCCAATGCACCAGAGGATAAATGGACTTGGAAGGGGAAGACTGAAGCGAAGCAACTTTGTAGAGACAGTCAAAACAAAGATGAGAGCAGACCTCATAAATGCAATATCAACAGCTACGCCAATATGTACTGCACACAAGCTACCAATTTGGAAACAACAGTGCTTCCCTGAAATGATAGAAAATGTTCCTGGTATTGAGAGAAAGAACAGTCAAACTGAAACAGAAAGGAGAGTCCTAACCACAAAATATATAGAGAAACATTACCCAAGCAACACCTGGATCCATGCGTACACAGATGGATCAGCAACTAATGCAACAGAAGAGGGGGGTGGAGGAGTCTTCCTGAGCTTAAGCAATGGCACACAAAAACAGATAGCAGTCGCAACAGGGAAATTTTCAACTAACTTCAGAGCAGAGGCAGAGGCCATAAAAACTGCATCAGAAATTCTAATGACAGAAAAAAGCTCAGAGAGACCAGTAGTTATCTTCTCAGATGCGCTGTCAGTGATTACAACACTGAAAAGTCAAATAAATGCTGAACTGGATGACCTAAGAGTAACACTTCCCAGACTATGTCAGCAATACAAAAGAGTTGTGATACAGTGGATCCCTTCTCACTGCAACATCCCTGGAAATGAAGAGGCTGACAGATTGGCAAAGGAAGGGGGAAAACTTCCTCAGCTGGACACAAATATAACCTATGAGGAGTCCAAGAGTTTTATCAAGCGCAGATACAGGCACAAGTGGGAAGAAGAGCATCCAGGCCACACAAAAAATGATCCGTATTACCAGCTCAGCAGAAGTGAACAAGTGGTAATCTTCAGACTTCGCACTGGTCATAACAGATTGAGATACCATCTGTTCAACAAATTAAAGATAGGAACTACGGATGAGTGTGACTGTGGCACTGGTAAAATGACTGCCCAACACCTGCTTCAAAGGTGCCCAACATATGAGGAACAGAGAAGACGCATACGGCCATCACCAGTACCATTCCTGGAGAAAATCTACGGAGATATCAACAGCCTCAGGCTGACCACTGCTTTCTTTGAACTTATTCAAGTTGACATCTGAGGGTGAACGAAGAAGAAGAAGAAGAAATCCAGCCCGAATCGCAGGCGTGGGTGATGACTTTGGGCAAATACGGGCGGGGTGGTAAATTTACTTGGCGTAGGGGTTAAATATTACTGTATTTGGCGATTGTATCACTGATCTCGCTACATACGATAACGAACGTAGTGGGTGTCAAGACAGTGCGTGAACGTTAATGAAGTTCAGAACGACAATCGTGGCTGGGTCCACGAAACAATGACATATTTAATGCAGATAAAACGACAGTTCTTCGTTGAAATTTGCATGCATGGGTAATACATCATACAGGCATAGAATATCTCAGTCAATCAGTCCATCTGTACACATCTCGCCTCTGTACTGGGAATGCCGTACAACCGGTTAACATTCAAGTAATGTGGACGGGAAGTGACGATGCTTAAAATTTGTAGAAGACTTACTTCTATTATATCCACGGAACTTCTCTTGAGTCCGGAGTCATCATAACAAAGTGGCGGCCTCCAACACACATGCCACTTGACAAAATACTTCACTTCTCAACCGAATCAAGGGAGCTCATAAAAAAAAGTCTCACTAGGACGGAAGATCTAATAGAAGGCACCAGCTAACGGTCTGCATAATTAACGCAGCACCTAACGCGTCATCATCAACTAGTGACGGAATATCTATATCGCGTTCATTAATAATTCATATACGTGCATAAAGTACATCATGTTGTTCCCTGATAAAATTGTTACCGCGTATATTAAACTGCTAACAACTCTAAGTGTGAACAACACGTAAAATACATTATAATCTTCTCTAACAATTCTTCCCCCGGTGGGCTAAAAAAATCATTATATGATTATTTTTTTTTCAATAATATGACCAAAAATTTACATAACAAATCGAATTGAGGTTCAAGAAAAAAATCGCGAAAAAATGCATGAACAAACGGCTAGATGTGTTTACAATTAACCATGTCTAGGCGTTGTCAAAAGAAATGTAAGTTAAAAGAAAGTCAATACTAAATTAAGTATACATATTGTTACTAATTAGAGAATTTAGAGAATATCGTTAACAGTCAGTAAATGAAAAAGTGAGGTATGCTAACATACTAAAGAAGCATGTAACGTAACTCAATACTAAACATAGTTATATATATATATATATATATATATATATATATATATATATATATATATATATATATATATATATATATATATATATATATATATATATATATATATATATATATATATATATATATATATCTCACTAACTTTCTGATTTCCTACATAATAATAATTTTAAGATGTTACATGGTCTTCTATATGTTCAAATTTTTTCTCTCTAAATTTCTTCTTTAACATTACATGGTACTTAAGAATCATAAAGTGTTATATATATTCTGCATTTCTGTATGGTGCAGAAACATGGACGATGAATAAGCATTTGGAAGAAAGAATTGAGGCTCTTGAAATGTGGATATATAGAAGAATGGGGCGTATCTCATGGAAAGAGATGAAAAAAAATAAGGAGGTCCTAGAAAATCTAGGTATGAAAAGAGAACTAATGAGGGAGGTCAAAGTTCGGCAGCTAAAATACTTTGGCCACATAAAAAGGCATAACACCTTGCAGAAGACCATAACAGAAAGGAGAGTTGAAGGCAAACGTGCAAGGGGAAGACAGCGCTATAAGTGGGAAGATAACATCAAAAGATGGACAGGAAAGAGTCTATCAGAGTGCACCACCAAGACAAGAGACAGAAGACGTTGGAGATCCATTACAGCCAACCTTCGTTGTGGAGATGGCAACTGATGATGATGATGATCTTCTACACTATTCTACTTACTAGGTAATTTGTTTAGTATATGATCTAAATTGTGATCTTCTAAATTTAATTAGAAATTGTATCTCACTAACTTTCTGATTTCCTACATAATAATAATTTTAAGATGTTACATGGTCTTCTATATGTTCAAATTTTTTCTCTCTAAATTTCTTCTTTAACATTACATGGTACTTAAGTATATATATATATATATACTTAAGTACCATGTAATGTTAAAGAAGAAATTTAGAGAGAAAAAATTTGAACATATAGAAGACCATGTAACATCTTAAAATTATTATTATGTAGGAAATCAGAAAGTTAGTGAGATACAATTTCTAATTAAATTTGAGATCATATACTAAACAAATTACCTAGTAAGTAGAATAGTGTAGAAGATCATCATCATCATCAGTTGCCATCTCCACAACGAAGGTTGGCTGTAATGGATCTCCAACGTCTTCTGTCTCTTGTCTTGGTGGTGCACTCTGATAGACTCTTTCCTGTCCATCTTTTGATGTTATCTTCCCACTTATAGCGCTGTCTTCCCCTTGCACGTTTGCCTTCAACTCTCCCTTCTGTTATGGTCTTCTGCAAGGTGTTATGCCTTTTTATGTGGCCAAAGTATTTTAGCTGCCGAACTTTGACCTCCCTCATTAGTTCTCTTTTCATACCTAGATTTTCTAGGACCTCCTTATTTTTTTTCATCTCTTTCCATGAGATACGCCCCATTCTTCTGTATATCCACATTTCAAGAGCCTCAATTCTTTCTTCCAAATGCTTATTCATCGTCCATGTTTCTGCACCATACAGAAATGCAGAATATATATAACACTTTATGATTCTCAGTTTTAATTTGTGAGATAACTGTTTGGATGTCAGTATAATGTTTCATGTTGTTGAATGTAGCTTTGGCCATTCCTATTCTCTTCTTGATTTCTGTTTCACATCTGCCATCTTCTGTTATTATATGACCAAGATATACGTAGCTCTTGACTTGTTCTAGGATTTTCCCATTTACGCTTATCTTTAATGTGGGTTTATCGTCTGTTTTGCTAATTATCATAGTTTTTGTTTTCTCAATATTAATGTCGAGTCCATATTCATGACTTATACTGTTCACTTGCTTCACTAGTTCTTGTAACTCATGTTCGCTTTCAGCTAACAACACGGTATCATCTGCATATCTAAGGTTGTTTATTGATCTTCCACTGATGTTCAGTCCTGGTATTTCCTGTATCTGTTTGAAAATTTTTTCGGTGTATAAATTAAATAGGCAGGGGGACAGCACACAACCTTGTCTGACACCTCTTTTTATGTCTATGTATGGTGAATAATTCCTTCCCGATCTTACTGTGGCAGTTTGCTCCCAATAAAGGTTACTGAATA